>CM014734.1:69803629-70403629 GCA_004329165.1 Spatholobus suberectus
AAGCGTGCGCAACGGTTCCCAAGGAGAGACGTGACCCTCTCGAGTTCCCAACGTTTCGATGCCTTGCCAGATAAAACGGTTAGATAAGAGGCTCGAGTGTATCAAACAAACCTCTCGGCAAAAACTAGCATTGGAAGTCTATCTGAACTAAGTCTCACGTGGTCAACTTCTCCACGCGTGTCGAAGCTCGGGGGGTGGTGTACTACCCCAATCCGTTCGAATAACGAAGACAGACGACCAACCTAACTAATCACCTACCTGCCTGAGTAAGCTAAGGATGGCCAGTCGGCCTAATCGATCGACCATCTTGGCACTCGTCCTGAAAAGCAGCTGACCGAACCCCGTCCGGGAATCCTAAATTAGGAAAGTGGGAAACCAACCTAATAACGGAACTAGGAGATAAATCCAGGATTGAGGTGAAGATCTTCCGTGATATAGGTAACGAACATTTGATATTAAAGGAGGATTGGTACACACTCTAAAACCCTAATTTGAATCCAATACTAAAAACCCCTGCTAATCCTGGGGCCTCCCCTAACTTGAGCGTCAGAGTGTCTTTGCAGGTACCCCCACCACCTTGCGAGAGACCAGATCACCTATCAGAGAAGAAGAGCACCGCCTTGGGAGGCGAAGAGCGAGGAGGAACCAGTTTTGGAGAGAACAAAATAAAAATAAATTTTAAAATTAAACTAATTCAAAATCAATAGAGTTTTCGAATTGAATGAAGTGGATACTTGACGTAGTATGCGAATTGCCGGTTAAGTTCAAGTTTATCAATGGTTTTATATACTAATTAATTAGATATGAATTCATTGCACTATGTACTAGCTTCTTCGAAATTGTTTAATGCTCTATTTTTTTTTGGACGAATCCAACGTTTGTTATTATGCATAGAGATGTGATACACATACAATAATATGTACAATACTTTTTGTGTCTATTTCTTTCCATTGTTATGAAATGTAATAAATAATGTGCATGAGAGAGATAAACACAAAAAAATTATTAATTGTATAATTTGTTGTATAAATAATATTTTTCTTCTACATATAATTGTACAACTAATTGTTCATGTTTTTCAATGTTTTTACATTTTAAAAGTTTAAATGGATATATTATTGTTGTTATTATGTTTTTTCTTAACAATTGTGACATGATATGATCAATGGCATGACTTGGACTATAAGAACCATCATCATTATTGTCGAAGGCTAAAAACAATTAGTAATGACAAAAAAAAGTTAGTAATGTAAAACTTTTGTTGATTTACCAATTGTTAAAGATCCATCAGAAATTTTTCTTACCACCAAAATGAGATCATTGGTAATACTGACACCTAAGTCATTATTAACATCTTTCGTAAAGCAAAACAAGTAGTAGATGCCATTAAATATGGTCTCTTTAGATATTGGTGCTAGGATTTTTTATGTTATTTCTTCCTTTTTGTCTTTGTCTCTCTGAACTGATTTTGCCTCCACTTCTCTTTTTAGATGTTTGTAGTTTGTTGGGTCTTTAATCCCATTCAAACATAAATAATCATAAAAAAAAACCCTTAATCCATACTAATAGTCTGTTTGGAATAAAAGAAACCAGAAAAGCAAAGAAAGTTTTAAAATTTAATTTGAAGAGAAAGTGAGAGAAAAAAAAATTAAATTTTTATCTCTACAAACCAATCTTTTTCTTTCTTTTTTTCTCCAACCAAAACAAGAAAATACATCATATTATTATCCGTATATTTTTTTTTTCTCTATTTTACTTTCTTCTATCCAAACACAACATAAATAACTAAGGAATGACATTTACTGACGTGAGCATCAACATTGAGTGACCGTTGTTAAAAATAAAGTAATTGCTACTTATGACTGTGAATTTTTTCACAAATGATTAAATAATTAAAAATATGTTATATTAAAATAAATTATATTTAAATAAATAACAATCACGATATATGTAATTAATTATCATTAATACAAAGTCTAAAATTACAATATATAAATAAAATAGGTAAAATTATTTTTTTATCGTAGTTTAAAGTTGATTTCAGTTTTGTTTTCTAACTTTTCTTTATTCAACTTAGTCATTTCATAATTAAGTTAATTCTTTCACTATAACAATATTAAAATCTCATCAAAATTTAATCTGAAATTGGATTTTTTATGGAACAGTGAAGTGGGTGAAGATGACCCATTTATTTTTCTATGTATAGACCATGACATAAAACAAAATTTAGAGTGAAGGTTACACGTGAATGATAATATTTGTTGTAACCAATGAAATCACACAAATTTTGATATATTTGTTGTAATTTAGCGTTTAGAGAACCCCCTCGATTAATTCCAATAATCGTTGACAAAATGAAAAAGAAATGACTGTTCAAAATCATGGTTTGATGAAAATGATTCTTGATGTCCACACTTTATTCTCTTATTTTAGCTAATAAAACTACACAATTTTTTTTTATATGTTGGCCACAATTTAGTGTATAGAGAAACCTACCAATTTTTGGGGAAATTCTAGCGAAATTTAGCGCTGCTATAAGAAAAGGATTAATGTGATATAAAAACAAAAATTACATGACTAAGTTGAATTAATAAAAAAGTTAAAGGACAAAATTGAAACTAACCTTAAAATTAGAAGACAAAAAAGTCAAAAATTCTATTTTTGTTAACAAAATAACAACAAATATAATATAATCAGTGTCATGCCAATGCCATGTTGCACAAGTATCATAATTTCAGACACACACAGATATATATTAAACATAAAATATTTATAATTAAACATAAAAAATATAATCATAATTTAAAAACTTATTTAAACAATTGATAAAATGAAATGATTACCCACATCAACGATCAAATGCTACATATAAAAAATAAAAATCATAAAGGTACCATACAAATAAAACATACTACCAAAAGTTAAATAAATCATTTAACTAAATTTAAAAGTTATTATAGAAGAAAATTTAAATTTTGAGAATTAATTATTTCCTTGAGCTCTTTCAATAAGTTAAAAATGTAATTATTTTTCTAAAATAAATTAAATTCATAGCCCTACATTATATATTCTGTGTGAGTTTTATTTCCTACATGTATCTTTTATATAAAACAATCTTAGTGTTCAACTTTTCTCAACTCATTTACATTCGTAATGACAATAAACAAGTTATTATTATTTTAAAAAAATTAGTATAATACCTAAACAGAGACCAAAGTATCACATGAGGGAAGAAGACTTAAAAAAATTTAAAAAAAGGGATTAAAAAACAACAAACAAGAAAGAACTTGAAACATCTTACTCCTGTACTTAATTAAGCTTGTTAATCAATGTAAATATATTTATATACTACGTCCATTTCATACTTATTGATATTTAAGGCTAATACATATGGATAAAAGAATATTTAATAAATATAAAAAGTATTATTGTATTTAGATTAAAATACTTTTATTTAATACTTTTTTTATGATAAATTACTATTATAATAAGAATATTTTTAAATCTTTCTACTGGGGTGTGCATGACCCATTTCGTTCGACTGGCTCGAGGTTGATTATGATGAATTTAGGTTTTAGAAATTATACTCACTATATTTTAATGATGGGTTGGAGTTATGTTCAAGTTGTCTCAATCCAATTCAGTGTCCAATATTCTTTTAAAAAATATAAGTTTATACAATTTTGTATTAATAATATTTTTATTTAATAGATAATATTTTGTACAACATAATATTTTTTTGGTTGCATCATATTATTATATTTATAATAATAAAAATATACCTTAATGTAAAATATACCTTAATGTAAAATATACCTTAATTTAACTTTTGTACTTCTTTTATTCTACAATCTAACTATACATACTATTAAGATTGATATACTACGTTAATAAATCGAGTTGACCCAATGTTGTCCTATATATTTCAGGTCTTGATGGGTTAAGTTCAGTTCAAATAAAATGGCTTTATCAAAATTTCGAGTTGAGTAGAGACAAAGATAAATTTGTTCACATGCTACCTCCTTCAACATTCTCCTATTAATCTTTTACTTCCTTTGTATTGTAAGCATTAAATGAATTTTATATATTTCAAAACATTAAATGCATTTATTTTATCATTTAATATCTTTTTATAAAGTAGTAGGAAGATTTACTCTTGTTCTGGAAGTGTAATAAGGCTAAGCAACTATGCTCAGCCTTACTAGTTGACCAATTCACCCCATACACTAATTAACTACTCGACTTAACCTCATGTACGACGATCCCCGAGGATAATTGTCACTTGGCTATTAATCCTCAATCACACAACCACCATTATCAATCACACAGCCTATACAAACATAGGCCAACATATAAAAGACAACCTACCCAATTTTGACTTGGTGTCAGTGTCTTAGAAGATATGCTCCCTACTTTGACACACAAAAGAAATCCTTGTTGACATAGCGCGAAGGAAGTTAATCCTTCATTCTTAGTCACCTCTTGTAGTTCTCACTTAAGTGTTGGAGTCCTTGCAAGTAGCGACTACCGAGCTCCTCCTTACTAACCGTGTGCTATTGTCGTGCTTGTCCTAGTGCTACCCACTAAAAATCACATTCGTCATACCAATATCCACTGAGGTTCATCCTGATGAACAAATACCTTATATATAAATCACTATTATAACAATTGTTAAATAAGGATATGAGCAAAAAAATAATTAATGAGACTTTTAAATTTGTAAAACATTAATAATTTAAAAAAATAAAAATAAACATTTACAATTATGGAAGAGAGACATTACTAATATAATAATTATGTTAAATTAAAAAAATTATGTTAAATTAAAATATACAAATATAATACTATTTTGGACTAGCCTTCGACCTATCGACTTCCATCGCTCTGCCACCTTACAAGTCGGCCACGGAGGCCAGATTAGGAACGTCACACTTTGTACTTGCGACATTCGGCTTAAGTCTTGGATCTAAGAGTGACATCAAAGCAAGATTGATCTTGGAGGTTGTCTTCTTTGGTCGACCTTTGTGGCCAATATGTGTCCTACAGAGGATCCTAAATTGACTTTGACTCGTCATGCATCCCATGTGCATTACAGCTGTCTTGTGACGTGCTCAGTGATTTGTGGTAATTGTCAACAACTTTTCATGTACATTTGACTCATCATACGCCTTAGGTTTGTTATTTAATCCTTAATTCTCAGTCACCTCTCAATTTCTAACTTAAGCATCAAAATCTTTTGCAGGTAGTTATCACCGAGCTCCACTTTGCCAAGTGTTGTGTTACTTGTCGTGCTTGTCTTAGTGTTGCCCATCGAAAATCACATTCGCCATACTAGTATCTACCGAGGGACGAACAAATACTTGATTATTTATAATAAATTACTAATATAACAATTGTTAAATAAGGATATAAGCGAAAAAATAATCAATGATTTTAAATTTGTAAAACATTAACAATTAATAATTTAAAAAATTAAAATAAATATTTACAATTATGGAAGAGAGACCCTACTGACATAATTAATTATGTTAAATTAAAATATGCAAACATGAATGGTTCTTTTTATGGCAACATCCAGCAATAAACGTGTTAAAAATATCCCAATATTGTTTATAGTGCCTGCCAATTCCGACATTGTTAACTAAATTGTCTCACGTTGACAAGGAAACGAATAATCATTATATTAGCGAAAAACAATATCAGACGAGAACACTGCAGAGTTCTGGAAAATGGAATTGGAAATAATGGGCCCATCACACGTGGGAATCGTCCTTTTCCTCCCCCATATTCGCACGCTCGAATTCATCAAAACGAGCCCAACATATAAGAACAAGCAACGGGGTCCCAAAGTTTCAGACCATTCTCTCGCGTCATGGCATCTTCAACTCACAAGCAACTCCTTTCCAACCTCTACGGCGGCGGCGCCACCTCAGCTCCGCCGCCAACGCCGACGTCTGAGCCCAACAACCTCCTCTCCACCTCCGACGCACTCTCGCGCCTCCTCCACCGCCTCCCGCCCACGCTCTCCCTCCCCACGCGCAGCGCCTCCCCTTCCTCCGCGGCCGCCACGTGTCCCCCCTCGCTCTCCCTAAACGACATCCTCTCCTGCGTTTCGCGACTCGGCTACGCGCAACTCACCGATCACTCCGTCCCCTCCGAACTCGCCAACTCGGCCGAGTCAGAGGCGCTCGCGCTCTTCGACCTCTCTCGCGACCAGAAGGAGTCGCTCTTCCCCCAGAACTGGCCCCTCGGCTACGACGGCGGCGACAACGAAGACGACGACGCGCTCGCCGAGTCGTTCCGCTTGGACTCGGCGTGCTCGACCGAGTCGAACGAGTTGGCGCTGGCTTCTCTGCGTGAGTTCGCGCGCGAACTGGAGAAGCTGGGGTTGAAGATCGTTGATGAGTTAACGAAGGCCTTGGGGTTCGAGAACCCGCTGGGAGATGACCCGACCCGGTTCCGTTCGGTGCTTTGGGTCTCGGAATGTCTGCACGGAACCACACCAGAATTGTCGGGTGGGTTTTACCCGTTTATAATCGGGTTGCAGTACCAGATAAGGAATCAGAAATACTCGATGCTGTCGGATTCCGGATGGGTTTCCGTGCTGCCACACGTGGACTCGATGTTGGTTACTGTTGGCGATATTGCTCAGGTAATTCTTTTGTTTTAATTATTAGTTATTAATTTGGTTCCTGTACTTGTTTGTACTTTAATGTTTTAATCTTATACATAAAAATTATAAGTTTTAGTCTCTAAACAAATAAATTTATATATTTTTTTCTTTGCCAATAGTTGTCATTTAAATCTGTTCAATATAGCCATTGCAATATTGCTATAGAAATTTTCTCGCGGTTAATTGTAAAAAATTTTGTAATGGTCTTACACGGTAAGTTACATGAGCAACATTTTTTTTTTGGTGTACAATGATTATACTGAAATTAAAACCTATAATCTCGTGCATATTACTAAATTCTCTTACCACTAAGTTGATTTTAACGAGTTATAAGTTACATGAGCAATGTTAATAACAGTATTAACAACAGAGATAAAAATGTATTAAATTTTTTTAGGATTAAAATTTACAATTTTTTTTATATAAGATCAAAGAGTAAAGTACATATAAATATAGGAGCTAAATTAATAATTAAACTTTTGTTTTAGGTTATGTTTTGTATTAATTAATGTTTTTGTTCAGATATCCTTGTTTGCTTTATGGTTTCGATATTTGTTAATTTTGTTCTGTAGTTTTTTGTTTTTTTTTTTCTCATAGTTAGCGGCATGGTTTGGGGGGAAAAGCTTACATTAACATATAATATTGTCAATTTGGTCACGTAATCATGTTGGCTAGTTTAGAATTATTTATGACTTGTAATTACTCTATTGCCCCTCAAGTGCATGCATAATTTGATGTTGACACTTCTGTAATTTGATGTTTGAACAAGGCTTGAAAAGACAAACTATACTAAGCTGTCTAAGCAAATGTTATTTGAACTATATGATTTCAGCTTACGAGGCAGGCATTATTAATTATCGGAATGGGTCTTTTTTCTTCTTTAATTAACGAGTCCTCTTTTAGTTGTTAGGTCACACGATAAATGAGAGGGATGTTATTCTACATTATTTATTTATTTTATATTTTTAGGAATAATAATGAAGTTATGATTAAAATATTTTGTTATGTATATATAAAATAAAATAACCATTGTTCTTTTCAGTCTTACATTTTGGCATGCAAATTCTGATTATTATTATTTTTTTGGGTCAACACATGCAAATTCTGATTTTGATCCTGCAGATAGTTTGTGTTGGTTGGGCCCCTTCTTTAGCAAGGCGGGCCATAGTGTACTGTGTAGCAATGTCCCTATGTCGGGGTGTGTGTGGTGTTCATTTTTCATTGGGATGTGTGGCCTTAAGTAGAAAAATCTTCAATTCAACTCAGAAAAAGTGGATGAGGCAAAAGCCTCAAATCTCAATTTTATACCACACATTGTTTCCTAAGAATAGAAGACGATGCCAATGTCATATGGGCACTGGGTACCCATCCCCTCCTCCCTAAAAATTAACTAAAAAAAATGGAGGAAGAAAAGCCATAGTGCCTCTCAAGTGTTTTTGTGTGTTGTGCCTTAGCTTCTTTGCTTTCATATTTCTTAAAAAGTTTATAAGATTCATTATTTATACAATTTTCCATCATGTATTTTTAAAAATGATTTTATTTTTAAGAGCACATCATATTAATCCTAGGGGTGATGCATTAATAAGTGGGCTACTATATGAATTTAAACAATTATTGTGTAGGTGTGGAGCAATGGTAAGTTAAAGAAAGTGAGAGGCAGACCAGTGGCCACAGTGGAAGATGAAAATGATTCACGCTGCATAACAATGTCATTGCTGATAACTCTTCCTACAGAGAGCAGAGTGGCTCCACTTCTTCCCAAGGCACCCGTTGGGAGCAACAAGGACCAAAAGGAAGAAGTTGAAGAAGAAATTAGCAATGATGGCGGTGAAGGACTAGAGAGGGTGTTCAACTCTTTTGATTTTGAGGACTACGCTTGGAGAGTCTACCATGAACGCCTCCTTTTCAAAGATCCACTGGATAGGTACCGTGCTACTTAGAAGTTGGAATTTTCTCTCATTATTTGTTCTTTTCAGCCATCTGTGTTTTGTGTGAGATTCATTTATCATGCTAGTGTTAATTAGTCCAATAAGCTTTGGGAATTTTGGATGGGTGAAAGGAAAAAAAAAAGAAAAAGAGAAGACTACAATGATGAGATGTATATGCTCCATTTATTTATTGGATAGTTAGAGGACAGTGTCACTGATTTTTTTTTTACTTTAGCTTCAATCTAGAATTCGAGTTTGTGTCAGTTACTTTGGGCACTGGGGTCCAACTCTGCCATGCCAATATTGAGTAGAAAGTGGCTTCAATTATCTCTTTCAATGAAATATTACTGAATATTGAATATTGAATATCCTAATTGAATATATATAATAAATATACTTCATAAATACTTTTGAATATCCTAATTGAATATATATAACAAATATACTTCATAAATACTTTTATTTACTTTTAAAAGTGTACATTAAATGATTTTTATATTTCTGAAATAATAAATATTTTTTAAATAAAGGTTTTTATTTGAATTTAATTTTTATATATTATTAATGTAAAAAATTTTATACTGTCAATCAATTAAAAATCATCATATAACTTTTAAATTAATTATTATAAAAGTTAATAATTTTATTATATATGATAATTTATGATTAAATGATAGTATAATTTTTTTTTATACTAGCAGCATATTTGAATTAAAATCTTCTAATTTTTTGTTCCTTCAACGAATATGCTTTAAACATTAGTTAATAAAATTTCATAGAACAATACAGGATAATCATAGCATGAAATTTGGAAGTACAGTCAAGTACTGATTGAAAATTCTAACTTACGTGATGAGTCTATAGGTTTCAAGGAAAATTAGAGTTACTAGTATCTCTTAACCGTATTTTTATGATAACTAGCTACGTGATGCGTGGTTTTCTCATTTAGAATTGTTAAAACTGAAATGCTCTTTATTTGGACTTTTTTGGGAAAGAGCCTTTGATTTCTAGTGTTAAGTTTTCTTTTTGGGGTACATCTCCTGAATTTTTTTAAGTTAAAAATGGCAAATTTTAGATTCTCTGTTTTTTTCTGGGTAGCTCCAACCAAAAGAAATAGAAGGATAGATAGCCAGTTTCTGTCTTTTTTCTTTTCTTTTCCGTTCTTTTAAATAAAGTACGATATTCCTCCTGAAAGCATATATTTAATAACAGTTTGAATTAAGTTATTTATATTTAAAATATTTTTAACAAAAATCTTACTGAAAGAGATTTTAAAAAATAGCTTTCTACCAAAATTAATTAATTAAAACTAAATATGCATTTAGTTAAGATGGCCTCTAGGCTGCATCTATTGTTGGCATGTGGATTACGGAAATTTCATTTGGGTGTGGCATGAATACTTTGTAGGGATGGTTGTGGGACGGGTTTATTGGTGTCCTTATTTGATTTGAAATTTTATTTATTTAAATTTAAACTTGATCTAATTGAAACTCAATAATATGTGAGACAAAATGAGTCAACCTAATTTGTGAATATAATATATTAATTTTAACATTATATATAGTTGAATTGTAGAATTAAAAAAATAATATCATGTTATACAAAATATTATTTAGCAAGCGAAGAAATTGTATAACTAATGCATCATTGTTTAAAAAATTATACTTTTCAATTGGAATGACCCAAAGTATAACTTGAATCCATCTTTAAAATCCATCTTTAAAATATATTAAGTCTAATTTCTTAAACCTAAATTCGTCAAAAATAATTTTGAGGTTAAATTAATGAGACAGGATGCATCATGGACACTCCTAATAATTTGGGTGTAACGTACACCCCAAGCTTATTTAATAGTTTGGGAAGAACTATATTAAAACAGGCAACCTCTTGCTTTGTTAGGAGAATGTGTAGGCAAACTTGCTACGATTTAGTCATTTTCATCTCGAACAGCTTTCAGGCTCCAGCTACCTCTTCTACAGATCTACCTGTCTTCAAGTTCACTACTAGACGTCCTTTATTGGAGTGCCTTTGAGGGGTTTAGTACCCTTTTTTTTTCAGTTTATTTTACAAAATTAATTACCTGTTTTCATGGACTGAGAAAACTTTTACTTGAAGTTTTGTTTTGCTCACGACTTACCAATCCAATCGAAAATCAAGGTCCATTCTAGCAGGGTGTGAAAAAAACTTGTGCCCGAAAACGAAAAACTGAAATGTGGATAAAGCCCATTCTTATGTACAATGTGTTTGGATTTGAACGTACTACCCAAGAACTAATTGACCAAAATTAAAATGGCAAAACCAATGCGGTATTGGGGAATGACAAAAGAAAAACATAAACAACTTAGAGAGAGATTATATAAATAAAAAAGAAGCCATAACTTTTCGACCAAAAATATAATATTTAATATATTATATAAAAAGAAGATTTATACTTTATACCTTCAACTTTCTTGTCATATGTTACCATTAGAATATTTTTTTCCCAAAAAATAAATTTAAAAGATGAGTTTCATCTGACATAAATTTTTTAGTATTTAACATTTTAAAATAATTTAAATTAGAAAATACTAATTTCAATTTATTGAATAAATAATTATATTTAATCATATTTGATTTAATATATAAATTAATTATTTTTAATAATATATGAGCTCAAATTACTTTTTAATTCTAAAATATAAAATATATAAAAAATTTCTCTTCTATTTTTCATTCATTAATATTATATTATTTAAAAGAAGTTAATTAGAATGTATTGACAATGTAATTTTTTTTTACATTATTATTTAATCATAAATAGCTATATATGATAAGATTTTTAATTTTTATAATAATTAATTTAAAAGTCATATATAAATAATTTCTAATTAATTAATAATATGAATATTTTTAAATTAACAATGTATCAAAATAAAACTATTTAAAACAGAACATACATGATCCTAGTAACATGGTGCAACATAATTGGTAAATAACTTTGTCCCTTAATATGTTATTAGGGGTTTGATTTCTATGTCCATTTGTAGGAAAAACATATGTTGAAATAGATGAGATACCTTGGGTTCACTAAAAACATACATGAGCCTCCAACAACCTTAATTATTTCTAATGGGAAGGGGTGTGCTTGGAATTGGGGGGCCCATAATGTATCCTTTCATGGTCATTATTAATGACATCTTCTGCCATAAATAATTAACAATAATGTATTTAAGATTATTTTCTGGCTCGCTATTACACACTAATATTATTGGTTAGCTCGTTGTTGATCATGTACTTTTGGACCCAAATAGTATAAGCAAAAGAATCTAATTTACACGTTAATTAAAAAAGTTAGTTAACATTAGTTAATTTTACTAATCTCATTTAAAAAATAAGATTTTTTTCTTAAATCGTCTTTTATTGTAACTTGATATAAAAAATAAAAATGGGTCATTGAAAATAAAATCTCAATTAAATGAAGGATAATTTAGGGATTATATAATTAAATTGGATGAAATTAGTTAAGATTTGCTTATATTTTATTCCATTATACATAAAGTCTCTTTTCTTATATTTAAGTTCGGAAGAGTAAGTAAATAACTAAATATTTTATTATTTTCATTATTTTTACTTGTATATTTCTAAAAGAAAATTTTATTCTTATTTACATGTCTTTTAAAAGTTTAGGTTAAATTACATTTTTGGTTCCCATATAATTCTCAATTTGCGATTGTGGTTCTTCTATTTTTTATTATGTAATTTTAGTCTCACAATTTTTAAAAATTTGTAATTTTGGTCCCTCTATTTTTAATCCTACAATTTTAGTTCTCCAATTTTTAAAAATCTGCAATTTTGGTTCTCCTTATTTTTAATTTCACAATTTTAGTCCCCCAATTTTTAAAAATTTGCTGTTAATGTCTCAATGTTGACTATGATGTGACATTGGTCTATTAAATATTAACTACCACATATTCAGTCTAATGTCACGTTATAGTTAACGTTGAAGCATTAACGGTCAACAAATGAATATTTAATGCTTGGACCAAAATTGCGGATTTTTAAAAATTATGGGACTAAAATTTTGAAATTAATAATACAAGGATCAAAATTGCAAATTTTTTAAAAATTCAAAGACTAAAATTGTGGAATTAAAAATAAAGAGAACAAAATTGTATATTGAAAATTATAGAAGGACTAAAAGTGTAATTTAACCAAAAGTTTAATACAATATTAATTATTACTTTTTAATAATACAAAATTTAATACTATTTTTTAATTAATATAATATTAATTATTATTTTAATTATATCTTTATTTCTACTTTATTCTGAAATATTTTACACACTTATTATAGATGTGAGAGAAATACTAGTAAAGGTCATATTAAAAAATTAAAAATAATTTTAATATAAATGAGAATAGTAATTACATTTATTAAGTTGTGTTATCTTCCAAAATAGTCAAATAGAAAAGAATGGAGGTAGCATATAGTAACTTAATTGATAAGGTAAACAAAACTGTTAAGAACATACTTTTAATATAATTATATTAGATAAAATTGAAAATCATGAAATTATACAAATTCTATATCTTATTTAATGTTTTTCCTATGATTTTTTATTTTTTGATAAATTTAAATATAAATAAATATTTTTAAAAAAAATAGTGTCTTGCTAACACCCCACAAAAGTAAAAAAGTTGACTCGATACTTCATTGTCTAAAAAGATATAATAGAAACAAATTAAGGACCCTCCTCAATATGGAGCACTCCTCTTGACATGAATTTGGGATTGTCTACTTTTTTTTTTCATATACATATATACATATAAATGCGACATATATTTGAAGTTAAAATATCTTTAATAGCCAAAGAGAGTATTTATTATTTAAGCAACAACGCGCACTTTATGAATGAATTCTCATTAGCCTTTTAAGTTTAAATAACAATGTTATTAACATTCAACACTCTATTTTTACAACTTTCCCTTAACATTTTTTTGTTCTATCGAAAAGAGGAGACTTTCTTTCTCCTTTTGTTCAAAAAGAAAAAGTGTAAAACATTGAAATAAAAATTATCAATTATTGTTTTGGCTTCTTTTTACTTTTTTTAGTTCAAACTCTCAAAATTAATAATTCAAAGATTTATTATACAAATGTGATTGTACTAAATCAAACTGCTTGTTATTGGGAGGGACTAAAAACAAAACAAAAGAAACCTAACGTTAGTGGGTATGAGACAACGAGTCATAGCTCATCCTATTATGGTACCTGCTTAGCGTTGTCCTCCCCCATTGGCGTTGGATATGGACCACATTGATTTTTTTTTTAGTGCTCTTTTCCCTTATATTCCTTTATTTATTTCCTCCACGTTAGTTACGATTAGGTGATCATCTTCCACATATTTATCTAAGGGTTCGTTAATACTTTTAGGATCAGCATGTTTGGCTTTAACATAGTGATGTTGCCGTTTAGCTAATATGATGTATACATCTGAAAGTTAATCATATGTTTGGCTTTGATGCTTTCACAAGTTTGTCTTTCAAACGAACTGCTTATAATTTATATATGTTTCTCTTCAATGCAAAGCTTACCAACAAGTTAATTATCACACCTATTGATAAATAAGAAGGGGGAAGAATGCTCGAGTCTAATTAAGTCTTACAATAGAATGACTAGAAAATAGGAGATGGCACAGAATTAGATGTGAGAATGAAAACCAAATTATATATTTATATTTACTTCTCTCAAATGTTGCATATTGAAATCCACCTCTTGAGCAATCTTTTGGATTATCAAACAACATACCTTGATCTTATCAAGACTACACCAACCAAACATTAAAAAATGGTTTAATTACCTTTTTGGTCCCTATAGTTTTGCAAACTTTACCTTTTGGTCCCTATAGTTGAAAATAATCCCTTTTAGTCCCTATACATGCACTTTCGATACCAGTTTGGTTCTTTCTTCTTAATTTGTGAGAGAAAACCACCACAAAATGAAAATTAGCAGCGAAAAACTGCCACAAATTGACATTTTCTAGAGTTTTTTATTCAATTTGTGGGGGTTTAAAACGATAAGGACCAAACTGGTATAAAAAATGCATGTATAAAGACTAAAAGGGATTATTTTCAACTATAAGAACCAAAAGATAAATTCGCACAACTATAGGGACTAAAAAAGTAATTAAACCTTAAAAAATATAAGTCTTGTTTGATGGTAAGCATATAAATCATCATATCGTTTTTTAATCTATTATATGATGATACAATAAAATAATCGTATCCTATATTATTTATCAATATAAAAATTATCTTAAGGGAGATTATGTTAAGAACAAATAGGTTAAAATAGAGAAAACATTTTCTTTTCTCCATCACCTCACACGCAACTTATTTGTTCCACCACCATCGTGATTGTTAAATTGTTGTCATTGTTGTTATATGACATGATAAAATAAACTCATCCTATATTATTTATTAGTATAAAAGTTATCTTAAGAGAGGTTAGGTTAAGAACAAATAGGTTAAAACAGAGAAAACTTTTTCTTTTCTCCATGACCTCATGCAACTTCTTTGTTTCACCACCGTCAACATTATCATATTGTTGTCATTGTTGCTACTATCATCATGGTTACCATGACTGCCTAAACTTCTACTACAATCATCATTGTCATTATTGCTATCACTATCATTGTTACCATTGCCATCAACTTTGTCATCAGTGGCTTTGTACATTGTAATCTCTTTTACTATTGCCACTACCACTACTAGCCACAACCACCACCATCAATATATTACTTCCACCATTGTTGTCGTCATAATCAGTACATCACTATTGTAAGCCCCATTTAATTTAAAATATAATTCATATTAATTTAGTTATTAAGTTTAAGTAAATAAAAATGTGTGTAAAATTTTTTCAGTTTTAAAATAAATTCCAAACTTAACAGAATTTGGAAATGGTAATAAAATATGAAAGATATATACGTATATTTCATAAAACTGTACATCATGGTTTGAATAATACATATCATTCAAAAAACAAAAGTACATCGAAATACATATACTACCTAGCCCACTATATACATCAAAAGAGATCCTATATAGAGCAGTATTTATCTACCCTATCCCTTATACAAAAAGAAAATACTATAGGTCTTCAGGTCCTCCCCCGTTGAGATGTTCTCTATCTCGTACTCAACATCACGGAGCGTTAATGTCGTCTTCAATAATCATGACCAATCATACACAAAAGAAAATAATGGAGTGAGGTGTTTTGTTCTAAAATCACTTTTATATGTGCGGTAGGAAATCTACCATAAAACAAAGATAAAACACAACTGACAACACAAGAGATCCTAAGGTTCATTCTAAGTTGTATCTGACTACCCTTGACTAGGTATGGATCCATACTTCCCATTAGTGGATAATAGTTCTCAACAGAACCTGGGAAGTGATTGGGAGTATATATACCTCTCTCAACACCATCACATGGTACAGTCCTCGTCATCATTGAGGAACAAAATAACAATTTAGGATATCCATTTATAGAGGTATACTCTCAAACCAATCCTGGAATGCTGAACAGTTGTCGGGGTTATCGAGTTTGGTCAGGCGAATATCCCGGCTCAAGGGCGCTACCCTGGCCATTGAGACTTTCACCACTCGATGCCTACCTCTAAGACCTCCACAAGTAGGTCCCTGTCTTTCATTCCTCAGCGTACCAAACTATGGCTTCCCTAACAAGGTGTCATGCCACTACATGTCACTTGCTTTACATTACTCACTAAACTGTTAATTCCTAACTTCTCAAGCAGAGGTTTTCCTGGTCTCATTTAATTTAAGCACCAGTACAATCAACATTTCTGCCTTATTTTGCAGAAATTGCACAATACCAGAATTTTAATAGAATAACGACATAGCAATTATAGTATAATTACTAAAATTTTGGCAGAATAACAACTAAATAAATACATTTTAATTTTCTAAAATTGAGCAAAGTAACAGCTTAGCAAGTGCATTTTAATTTTCTAAAATTGAACAGAGTAATAGCTTAGCAAGTATAATTTAATAATTTCAATTTGAGCAGAGTAACAATTTAGTAATTATGATTTAATAATCTAAATTTGGACAGAGTAACAACTTAGCAAAAATTAAAGTTTAACATTAAATAATAATAACAATAATAAAACTTAAGCCCAAACAGGTTTAGGAGAAAACCCTTCCTACCAACATGCAAAGTGACAATAATTTAGAACCAACCCCACTCCCCCCATTACCTCTAAGATAGTTGATGAAGAGGATGGAATTGTTGGTGCAAAGCTTCTAGGAGGAGAAATTCTACTAGTTGAAAACTAGCAAAATTTTAACATAAAAACTAGATAAAAAAAATATTTTAGAGAGAGAAAACTTTAGAAAGAGAAGCTCTCTAGCTTGGGAGAGGAAAGGATGAGTGAAAATCTGAAAACTTTGAGGCCTATTTATAGAAGAAGGAGGGGGGTTAGGTGTCCAAAGATTTACATCATCCATTATGTCACTCTTATGTTATAAATCCAATTTTTATTTATTTTTAATCCAATTTAGGGACACATATCTCAAATAGGTGGTGAATCACCTATTTTAGGGTTGGGGATGTGCTCCACCAGCTATCCCAAGCCTCCATGTGTCAAATTTTATCTGTAGGTGAATTAACTGGTACCAACAAAAAGGCCTAAACTTAAAAAATTAGCTTTTAATATCAAAATAATGTATTTTAATGCAAAACTGGACAAATGCATTAATTTTCATCAAAAATAAATTTTAATTTTTATTAATTTATTTCAAATTATATGTATTTATTTTGTATTTTTAAGCTAGAAAATTCATAGAAAATCCATTTAATTCAATAAATACCAAAATTTTTATCAAAATTCTAAAATTAAATATTTTACCCATAATTAAACTAAAATTACCATTTTCACCCTTTTTGAATGTCAAACCAGTACTGGCTGGCTTATTAGACACGTAGAGCATTTTGGTCATTTTATACAGAAATTCCAAAAAATTCTCAAAAATTCCCAAAATTATATTTTAATATATATGACATAATTCCAAGCTCAAATTGACATTTTAATGTCAATTAAATCTTTTACTCATGTCAGTTCTTAATGTTGAGAAATAGGGACAAAATTGTCATTTTCTAATTTCTCCGGGCTCCGGCTCAGAAAAATTATTAAAAATCACAATTAAATAGCTCTTGAAATTTTGAGCAAAATGGTGGGAGTCAGAATTTCAAAATTCCTTTTCGATTTTTCAGAATTGTATTGCCAAATATATATAAAAAACAGTGGAAGAATTGAAATAGGATTATTATATTTTTCAATAATTTTCCCTCAAAATAAAGTTTTTATAATGAGAGATACTTAATATAAAATTTTCAAAATATTTTGAGGTCAAAAAGTCTTCGGTTGGTTCCCGCAGTCAACCAGGGTATTTTTATCATTTTACAAAAATCATCTCAATAAATTCTAGAAAAATTTCTAAAATTATTATTAATTTTTCTAAATACATTGATGACTTAAAAATAATTTTTAAACATACAGAATAATTTAATATACAAAAGTAGGAGTGTTACAACTATCATATCCGTTAACATAGTTGTTCTTGTTATTATCGCTACTAAAGCATCACTGCTTAAGTATTATCACATTGTCATCACCACTGTTATCATTATCATCACTAACATTATTACCACAATTGTAATTGTCATCACCAGTGTTGTGATCACTGTCACCATCATCACTATTGTTACAATCACCATCATTACTATTGCTATCATTGTTGTCACCAATACCCTTAACACCGTTGCCCTCAATTAGTACCATTGTTGCACTATCACTATTACTATCACTACCATTACTTTTTCATAAAAGTAATTTTTGTTGTTTGTATATAATTTATTTTTACATTACTATCAACTAAATTATTTGGTGCGCACCAAATAGAATATATGAAAAGAGCTTATCTAGTTCATACATTTTTATACTCTTATATTGTTATCTTATCTAATCCATACTTAATCTATCTTAACCATCAAATGGGATCTTAATATTAATTTTGCAACCCTAATAGTAGGGTTCAACCAATCAAAATAATGTTCTTACTTATTCCCTCCACTCCCCCAATAAAAATCTTAGTTTACACTTCAATTATAAGTAGTGAAGGACAATTTGTGTTTAAGACAAAATATTATTTTTTAAGTGTTTATTATTCTATAATTAAAATTAAAGTTTTTCTTTAGTAGTTCATGTAATAAAGATTGATATTAAAAAGATATGTTGATTTTTAAGATAAAATTCTAATTAGAAAATAACATAAAAGATACTTACAAGACTATACTTAATTTTGTCATTTTGTTTATTAATGCTTATATTGCATTAAATGGGCAATAGGTATAACAAATTGAACTATTGTTTTAATAAAAAGGGCTAGCTACAGCGACATCAATATCATGTCTATAGATTATATAAAGGGTGTAGAAATTTAAAGTAACAAGTTTTTGTTAGAATGTATAACATTTAAAATTACTAATACATTAATACTGTAATTTTCGTTAAAACTCTTTTATAGCAAGACTCAATTTTTTTTTTATTAAAACAGAAAGTATTTATTATATTAACAACAAAAATGTCATTTCATCATAAAAAAATTATCATTTACTACTAGTTTAACGTTGAATTAGCTTCCGCTAGTATAGCCTTTATATGATATATTACTAACAAATGTTGATAGATGCTATCTGTTGATATAAAATATTGATATATATTATCAACATATCAAATGTTAAAAAAAATAGTATAGACTCCCAATATAACTAATAATAATAGGGGTGTAACTCGCTCAGGTTGGATCAGGTTCAGGTTTGTTTAAAACCCAACCCAATTAAACATAATCAAGTTGGGTTAGGTCAGGTCAGGTTCGCGTTCTTTTTTGAAGCGACCCGACCCGACCTTAATCAGGTTGGATAATCGAATTGAATAATTAAAAATATATATAATTTTGAATATTAAAAAAATAAAAAATTTCAGAAAAAATAAGAAAAATGAAATACTAATTAATTCAACTCACCCAATGCATGTTCAATTTAAAATACAAGTCTAACCACACAAATTCAATATTCAAGAAAAATATAATATATGTGAATATTATAATATTTTAATTTTTTATTAATAAAATAATAGGACTAGTTCATTGGATTAGGAATGTATCAATTCGTAGCTCAACCCAATCTTAATTAAGTCAATGAAAATGAACTCAACCCAACTTGCTTAAATGTGGATGGGTTGGGTTGGGTTGGTCAGGTTAGTGGGTCACCCCTAACTAATAATTTAATTTTTCTTAGACAATAATTATACTAATAAAAATTAGGCTTAATTGTATTTTGTGCCACCCAAGTTTTAATATTTTGTGAATTTTGCTATTGTGTTTTTTTCTCTTGCATTTTGCCATCCTATTTTTGAATCTTACAAAATTTTCCCAATTATCAACTATTCATTAAATAGAACACGGTGGCAAAATTCACAAAATAATAAAACTTGGGTGGTACAAAGTGCAATTAAGCTTAAAAATTATCTCAATGCTTACACTTTTTGTATGTTAATAAATGACAATTTTTTTTATTGTTTAACTAGAATGTTTATCCGTACACTCGTAGGGGTCGAATTGTCTTTACATATGTATTAAAAATTAAAATGACATGTAAATATAATAATGATTTAATAGATTCAATTATGTAGTTCAAAACAATAATATGTTAAGCTAAAAGCTTCAGCAATAAACGTTTTAAAAAAATCAAAATAGTACATATTCTGCAACCTGTTAAGTACAATTTGAATTCAAGGACCTCGTAGCTTAAGTAGCGATCACTTTCTTTGTATGTATCTTGTATGCTGTTATTGACAGCATTTATTTTTCTTTTAATAGGGATGGGAAGCCTTATTGGAAGCAATGAAAAAAGCAAGGAGATTAAATAATATTATAATAACAACAATGTAAATTACTAAACGTTCCATCATAATCTATTTTGTGTTATATTGTTATATGGGCATGATATCAATGGGACATAATAAGTAATAACAATAAAATCTTCAAACCTTTTAAGTATTATTTAAGTGATACGTAAGAACTTATTCTCCCCATTTTTAACCTTATTGAAGAAATGATTAATGAGCTGACTTACTAACAAAATAATTAAAAATTAGAGAGAGTTTAAGGAGTTCAACTCATTTGCTATGACAAAATTTTATAAATGAAAAAAAAATTAGGTATAGTATTTTAGGTATTTTTAGTGACATTTTTTTTAATAAAAATAAGAATTTTACCTTAGTAATCCATAAAATAAATGTTAACAATGGTTTTTGTACTAAAACTTTAGTTTTGATAAAATGATATTATTAAAAGGACTTAAGATATTGCACTTAATTTTTTTTTAAATAAGTAAAATTAGTATTTTGGTCCTTTACTTTTAATTTATGTTTCAACTTGGTTTTCTAATTTTTTTATCCAATTTGATTCCAACTTTTCATTTTATGTCAAGTTTGTCCTCCTGTTATAATGTTAAATTTTACTGTTAATTTATTGGAATTTTAGATCAAGTTCTTATTATCATTTATCTCACTCCTTTACAACTCACTTCCATTCTATTTTTCTTCTTATCTCTTTTCACATTTTTCACTACATCACATATCACTTCTACCACTTTCTCTTTCCACCTTTTCTTTCTTCTCTCTATCTCTCTCCTCCCTCTAACCCATTTACCCCAATCCACTCCAAAATGGGGTGGATGATTATCATTTTTCTTTAAGAACTACCAAAAGACTAATTCAAGTTTTGAAAACTTGATTTTTTTTTGTTCAAATTTCTTTAGAGTTTTATAGATCTTGATAAACAAAGTTAAGACTAAGATTGCATTAAATCATGTTACAATGAAAGAAAAGTTTGGGTTTATGTTTTACTATTCTAAACCTAGTTTTCAAAACCCAAATCTTAAATTCAAATTAATTTCTTAATTTTTTTTTATTCAAAGGGAGGAGTTGAACTCTAGTACTAGGAGGTTTACAACAATTTACGCATAATACTCAACTAACTGAGCTAGGTCCCCTTGGTATTAATTTCTTAATTTTGATTTATGAATTAATATCATCATGCATGTTTCTCGGATGTTTTTGAGTAAATTACACAAGTTAGTTGGTGCAAACACAAGCTACTAGTTGTTAAAATTACAATAGCATCCACAGTTTTGTGGGTACTTTTGTTCTTTATTTAAACACATAATCATGAGAAAATCCATAGGTGTTGATCGGTTGGAATAGTTTTATGGTTTTGAGTATTGAATTGTCCAAGAAATAAAAATTTTCAAAACTTGAATTAGTCATTCATGACAAATTTTGACAAATAATTTATGTTTTTGAGAAAATTATCGTACCGTTGTAATGGAAGTTAACAAAACACGAAATTGAAAGTGAGAAGAACAAATTGAGCCTAAAAAATACTCCTATTTATTAAGAAATATATTTAAATTCTAATTGAAGTTTGAGATGACATTATCTTTAAAATATATTTTACCTTTTAGATCCCTAGATTCATTAATGTCAAAGGATGCAACTATCCACGACGTTTCTTGCATAAGCAGATCGGAAGCAACGATTGTATCAATCTTGACTAAGCTGAGGTAAGTAATGGAAGTAAACAAAGGAATAAATTTGACACGAAATTGAAAGTAAGAATAACAAATTGAGCTTAAAAAAATATTATTAAGAAATATATTGAATTTTTAATTGAAGTTAGAGATGATTTTGTCTTTAAAATATATTATACCTGTGAGATCCCTAGATTCATTAATGTCAAAGGATGCAACTATCCACGATGTTTCTTGCATAAGCAGATCAGAAGCAACGATTGTGTCAATCTTGATTAAGCTGAGGTAAGTAATGGAAAGTCCATAGATCTAGATGGCTGTAGATTTTTCTTCCGAAAATATCTTGTAATTCTAAGAATATTCAATACAGTATATTTTATTAAATATTTTTAATTATTAAAAAAATAAGTCTCGAATAACCTTTATATTTTTAATACAATAAATACTTTTTATTAAATTATTACTTTTATTTTTGTGTTATAGGCCGTGTAGGCTGTATTAAAATCCCTCGTCCTCGTCCTCGTCATTCATGAAGACTATGTTTCCTGCACATAATTAATTTAGTACTAGCATTTTTTATTTTTTTTCCATTTTAAGTTAGTTGACTCATTGACTTGTTGGATCTACACCCTGCCGTTGGAGTGTGCTTCTCAACTCAACACAACTCCCTCACCATCAATTAAAGTTACCTTGCAAAGTTGCAATCTGAGGAGTGAAAACTGAAAGACAACAACATTGTGTCCACCGAAGAACCTCAAAACCACCACCCCTCCCACCCTTTCAACTGACTGAGACTGGTACCAACTTTGAAGGCTTTGAGATCACTCCTCTCAACCCCTCCCTCTCACGTATTGTCCCAAAGAGAAGGAGATGTTGAAAGTGGTTGCTGATTGATCACTAGGTAACGAAAATTACACAACAATAAAATAAAATAAAAAAACACAGCAACAGATAGATAGATTCTAGCTTGAGAATTGAGAAAGACAACTTTCTCTCCACCATGTATATTATTCTTGAAAGACAAGACCATTCCACCAAACCTTAATTAAACGAACAAACCCAACCTAATACTTGAATTTCAGTGCCTCTCGTTGCTGTGATCCCTATATTTCTACCTCTCTTTCCTTCTTCTTCGCTCAGGGAATATTATTATTATTATTATTATTATTCTGATATCACCTCTCTCTCTCTCTCCCCCATGCAGCCTTTTCGAAGAAAGACCCCTCTCTTCAACTCAGAAATGGGGTCAATGAAGGGTCGCAAGAACAACAACCTCTCCATTTTCGTGGTGCTGTTCTCCGTATTCCTCTTCGGGCTCTTCATGTACAACGAGGACGTTAAGTCCATAGCTGAGTTCCCATTTTCGAGTCCCAAAGCGCACGAAACACAAGAAGGGGAACCGAAAGAGGTAGATGAGTCTGTTCAAAGGGACACTGAGAAGGGTGTGGAAGACACTGCTGCTGTCACAGTCACGGTTTCTAAGAGTTCAATTAGGGCTCAGCTAGAGAAGAGTACTAGCGAGGATGAGGATTCTGATGAGGCACAAGAGCGCGTTGATTTGAAAACGGTTGTGGAGAAAGAGAAAAAGATTGAGATGCCACGTGCGGAGGAAGAGGAAGAGGTGGAGGAGGAAGAAGAAGAAGAAGAAGAAGAAAAAGTTGAGTTGCCTCCGGAAGATTGTGACTTGTATACTGGGGAGTGGGTTTTGGATAACGTGACTCATCCTTTGTATAGAGAAGAGCAGTGTGAATTCCTCACTTCGCAAGTGACATGCATGAAGAATGGACGACCTGATTCTTTGCATCAGAATTGGAAGTGGAAGCCGAGAGATTGTTCTCTGCCCAAGTACGGATTTATGCTCTTTTTGTTTCCTTCTTTATTTCTTAGTTTTTGTGGTTTTTTTATTAGTGCTCTTATTGGTTGCGTTTTTGTGAACTTGTTAAGGTTCAAACCGAAGCTGTTGTTTGAGAAGATTAGAGGGAAGAGGCTAATGTTTGTCGGAGATTCACTGAACAGGAACCAGTGGGAATCAATGGTTTGTATGGTCAATTCCGCGGTTTCTTCAGCTTATAACAAGACCTGGTACAAGACTGGTTCTCTTGCTATCTTCAAAATCGAGGTTTGTAGTTCTTTTTTTCCTTTTTCTCTTGTTAGTCAACTTGGGGTATATGCCGAGTAATTATTACATTACGTGTTTATGGTTTCAACCAATTTTTATATGGTATGTAATTGAGTTTTTTAATTTATAAAAAAAATTAATAAAGCTCAATGTTATATAGATATTGATGTGGACTATAGTGTCCAGAAGTATGTAATAATTTCCCATTTTGATGATCATAAATCATAATAATTTATTAATTTGCCATAATGACTAACCACAAGCATAACATCATATTAGACTGATAAAGTACTATTTTATCTGCATTAATTTTTACCCTTACGGGATAGAGTCGGTGTAAAGCTGAAATTAGAATCATTTTGTGCATGAGCGTGGTGGGCCACTGAAGTTGATGGCCACTGAATTTGATGGCCAAACGAGGGTTTTTTAAATACCAAGTTACCTATTTTTTTGGCCGTTGTGTGAAAGTTCTGGTTTTGGGAGATTGTGGCAATCTCTTGGTAGTTAAGAAAGGACACGTTGTGTGGGGAATATTCAATATTGCTTAGGATGCACTCCTGTTGAGTGACTAGCTGGTTATGTTTGTGTAGGAGCCAGAGCACGTTACTACGGTGGAATTCTATTGGGCACCATTCCTTGTTGAGTCAAATTCAGATGATCCAAATATGCACAGCATATTGAACCGTATAATCATGCCTGAATCGATTGAAAAGCATGGATTGAATTGGAAGGATGTGGACTACCTCATCTTTAATACCTACATATGGTGGATGAACACTTTCACTATGAAAGTCTTGTAAGCACGTGATCACTCTATCCCATTTCATTCCTCTCTTAAAAGTTTTCGTAATTTTCAAACAAATTCATGAATTTGTGTATTCTTGGGGTGTGATGCAATAGACGAGGGTCATTTGATGAAGGGTCCACGGAATACGATGAAGTTCCTCGGCCAATAGCATATGGGAGAGTCCTCGCGACGTGGTCAAAATGGGTAGACGACAACATTGACCCCAATCGAACCAAAGTTTTCTTCAGCAGCACGTCCCCTCTTCATATCAAGTAATTAATGACTACACCTTAATTTCTGCTTTTTCATATTTGAAGAATCAACAAACATTGATTTCATAACATGAAACAGTGATATAGATAGACACAGAATGTCACGTAGATAAAGACATACAGATACAATAAAATTTAAGTCTCTCTAAGGGTTGCGTCTTATCTAATATAAAAAATCTAACAATCTTTAATGATACAGACGAAATGTTTTTAAAAATGTTCATGTATGACCAAAAAAAAATCTTTATCTTGTTACTCTGTCTTGTTACATACACTTTTTTTTTTCCACATCATTTTTCACCGGTGAATGAGGTGAAAACAATCGATGAACCCCACATAATACATGTTTTTCATCAGTAGTTTAGCTTTAAAATGTTCGGCTTCATATTTGGTAACTTCGACCATCATTCTGTTTTGAAGAACTTATCTACTAATCCATTAATTCCAATGGCTACTTGACACCAATTAATTAGTACCAAACGGTTAAATCCACCTGCAATCCTCTATAAACTGTTAATCAGTGTGAAATTTGAAATTTGTAGTATACAACATATTTGTTATGCCATTAGGTGGGACCTATATCTGGCGTAAACTATTTAATAACAAGATTGGTATTTTCACTTTTGATAGTTTAGTTGGTGACTCGCTACTACGTTTTTTTCTTTTTTTACAAAGTTTATAGTTTCCGTGTGTACCTAACAAACTAAGAATACTTTTGAACACTGTTTGAATTGAACATAAACCATATGATTTTGTAGGAGTGAGAATTGGAACAACCCGGATGGTATAAAGTGTGCTAAGGAAACCACTCCGATTCTCAATATGTCAACCCCATTGGATGTGGGCACAGATCGTCGCCTTTTTACCATTGCCAACAATGTGACCCAGTCAATGAAGAAGGTGCCAGTGTACTTCATCAACATCACTACTTTATCAGAATTGAGAAAAGATGCACACACCTCTGTTTACACCATACGCCAAGGCAAGATGCTAACTCCGGAACAGCAAGCTGATCCTGCTACATATGCAGATTGTATTCATTGGTGTCTACCGGGATTACCCGACACTTGGAATGAGTTCCTCTATGCACGGATCATCTCTCAATCTTGACCTATAGATATCTTCACACATACTTCTATTCCCTTTTCCCTCTTTCCTTAATTGTTATTATTTCTCCTTTTACTTACGAAAAATGTTCCTTTTTCCCTTGAATGCCTCAGCATTTGTTTCAGTTTTTGTAATTTTTAGTCACTTTTTATTGACTTTTTTCCCCCCTTTTTAGGAATTGGGCATTTTTACCCCTTTTTATTTCCTTATGCTTCTTTGTTAAGCCAATTTAGCCAAGTACGGAAGCATAGCAAGAATTTTAAATGTACAATGAATCCTTATTCCTTGAATGAAGAGAAAATAAAGCACGAAGGTTTCGCTTAGTTTATTTTCATAGATAATTGTTTCAACTTTCGGTTTCAATATAGATGCATATTATGATACGACGTCTGTACGTGTGGAAAATAAGATAACTTCCATTATATAATACATTTTCTACCGCGGAAATTGCATCTAATTTTGACTCAAATGACCGAGCTCGGGCTCCTTTAAAAATTAGGCCAAATCAAAGCCTGCCTAAAATCAAATTTACAACTCATTTGTTAATTACATTTTAAGAAAATAATTCTAAAATTACGTAAGAAAAGAAATTTATTATTTAAAAATTTACATGAGATTAAACTTTTTTATTTGATTTCGGTTGTAAAAAGTACTTTCATTTTAAAAATTAATTATTATTTTAGGGTTTTTTTTTTCAAAAGATACCAAGTAAATTTTCAAAATAACCAAAACCATTTTTTTCAGATTCTGATTTTTTTAAAAATTTAAATATCTTAAAAACATTTAAAAAGAATTTTGTAAAAATGAAAGTGACTCTTATTATAACTGAATAGTGCTATTAAAAAGAAAGGGAATTCGAAGATACTTGAAATTTTAGCAAGCAACTATCAGTTAATATTACTGCTATTGGATGACTTGAATAAGTTTGAATGCAAAATTTAATAATTGAAAATGCAGTGATACCAAAATTTGTAGATACGTAAGAAACCTATGAAAAAGTTGACCTGTTTGTACCAGCTAAATGCAACTAGTGTTCATCAGAATCATCATGACTTGCTTGTACTCGCTCAAAGCAGTTCTACGGACGCATGCATGGCTATACAAACGAGTTAATAAGAGATCAAATCTGTATATACACATGCGTACCCGGTTTCCGGGGACATACTCTCAAATCTCAATGCTAAGTTGGTTTGTGGAACAGGAATGTAGGCAAAGGGATAAACTCGTACAAGCAAAAATTTAGCAGCTACAGAGATGTGAAGACTACTGTACATTAGTATTTGCAAAATCAAAAGATTAAAGCCGATCTACAATCATGACAAACATCTATCTATCTCGCTGATCACATGAATATGAGTTCTTGGAAAAAACAGACGCAACAAGGGAACTGAAGATGACGACAAAAGCTTAGGTTTGACTCGATCAACAGCTGTCCTAATTACAGATGAAGCTGGTACGTCAAACCACTGAAGGAACCAAGAAAGAAGTATTGAACGTTTATCTTGGGATTCTCCATCAGGCCATTTCCCCAATTTCAAATAGTTATGGAAATCATCCTTCAATTCCTGGGAACAATTCAGGAGCTCTTCCACCTGCTTCCGAAGCGAACCAACAAATGTTGATTGTACAATTCCTCCTTTAGGAGCAGATAATTTTCCAGCCATCAACGCCTCAATATATGTCAGTGCAAGCTGCAAGCAGATACAATTAGTATCAAGTCACACACATACTTATAAGGGGTGGGGCAGTGGCCCTAGTGCATGAGGCTCTGCCCATTATGGGGCCTGGAGAGGGTCGTCAAATGTATGCAACCTTAGTGGACTGGATAGGCAGATTTTAATTATGACTCAAAATCATGACTGATACATCACAAACACAAGCAAATAATCTTACCATTGCACCAAGACTCACCCTCATGCAGATGCTTAAAAAACTTGGAGTAAGATTTATTTGATTTGAAGAACAAATCACAATTAGATCTCTACAGAATGAGTATAATCTAACTCAGTCTAGCCGTAGGAAAACATGATAACTGATGTTTAATTGTGATGAATATGATATCCACGCAGTGTTTGTCAGGGAACCATATATGATAAAATATGCCTAACAGCTTGTTTTGTTTTAATCATCACCTAATTCTTGATCATAAAAGCCAACTCAAGAGACCAATGGCAAAAGCCCAGTAGGACCAAATCAGAGATCACTATTGCTAAGAAAACAACGGTGTACCTAAAGAGCTGAGCATAAAAACCAGTTTAGAGACAGATTATTACTTGAAAAGGAAGTACAATTATCAAGACTAAGCAGAAAACTACCTTAAAACCAGATATAGAGAGCGAATCACCAAAAACAATGGCACCATTAGTAACTTGTTCGGCCATCGATTCAACTGTTGTGTATAATGACAAATATACCTGCATAATAGAACCATCAATAAAGTAATATCAGAACACTCCAATTTTCAAAAGTGCAAAATTTCATTATCTTATGGTTTACACGCACACTTATAAGAATCAAGCCTCTCATAAGAAACGACTCATCTCAGATGTTTATATCATGTAAATCATGCTCATAAAATTCCATGGTATTTCATAATTTATTCAGTAATAGTAATTTAGTACATAAGATTACCATCATGGAATCTAAAACAGAAGAGATTATTGACTACTTGAATATTTACTTATGGATAAGCAATTTATTTGAAATGTGGCATGTATGATCAACATGGAAATGCAACCAGCATTGAAGTTTTTAAATCAGGTCATCATTATTTATTGAATTTAGGAAATACAAATTAACCTTCTAAGTACATTACCTGTAGAAGAGCTGGTCTATCCTTGCTCACGCACTCAAATAATACTTGCAAGCAAAATTCCTTGAAATCAACATCAGATCTGCAGGAGTTTTTATTAATTTTTTTAGATATTGCACCGTCTTTACAACAAAAGGAATGTAATACAATCTGCAAGAAGTCTGCATAATTAGTTATACTTAAATCATCTTGGACTTATCATCTATGATCTTCAATATGAATCTCAGGAATAATAGAATATAAATGGTTTAAGAACCCAAAAAAGAAAAAGAAAACAAAACATTTTGAAGAAAAGCCCTCAATCAGGCATCCTTTGATTCATGTAACTGATCCCACCTAGTGGGAAAAGGTTTGGTGGTTGTTGATTCTTAGGCTCTTTGAATTTCCATATTTTTCAGAAATTTATATGACAGAGAAGCTATTGAACTTCAGTCCCTTTTGGCCTTACCTTGATTCTGCTACCATTGCTTCTAATCTTGATATGAGAACCTGGAACATTGATTCTACTGGTGTATTTACTTGCAAATCTTACTTTCAGCTTCTCATACATTCTCCCACAAGGGGGAGATTTGCTTGGCAATTTGAAATTCTTAAATTCCTTCTAAGGTCTAAACTTTGCTTGGACAAATTTACTCTATAGGGTTAACACTAATGACTTGTTACAGGTTAGATGGTCTCAAACAGCTCTCTCCTGATGTGTTGTTTAGATTCAAGTCTGAAACTGTGCTTCATTTATTTCTCCCAGCATTGGGGTTGTCCTAGTCTGTTGAATCAGTTTCTGCATATTTGTTTTTGGTGGTATGGTAAGAAAGGAAAAATCGTGAGTGTGACAATGTGCTATTTTTGGGATTTTGGGTTTTTGTAAGGAATGCCCTCACTTCCAAGGGCATTTCCTCACCTCTGAATTTGTTATGAGATAGAATCATTGTCATGGTTTCTCTTTTGTGTTCAGCACATTGTCTGTTTAAGGGAATTCGTATTTCAGATCAGCAAAGAGACTGGACAGCTCACCTACATTTACCACTTTTTAGGAGTTCCCTTTTATCTGTATCTGTTCTTTCTAGTTTTATTTTGTAGTTGAGAATTTCTCCTCCTCCAACCGTTTGTGCTTCTTTCTTTCTGCCAGAATCAGTCAATATCTATTACATTCTGTTCATAAATATTATCGATTTAATTTATTTGCTTTAAATATTCTGTAAATTAGGGAATCAGCCTTTATTGTGCTGATATTGTGACAGGAATCTCTCCTATTTCCTTTCTTGTTGTAATCTGCCTTTATAGCATATTATTTCTCCCAATCTATAAAAGAATTGTACTGTTTGACTGAAGTGATATATAAAGAAATATTTTTTTAAAGTTGTTACAGAAACTGTGTTTAACCCACACCCTAGTAGTTTTATTTATAATCACAAAATTACAGAAAAATAAGGAAACGGGTTCAAGATCCCTAAGATCAGCTACGAGATAATTACCCTATTTACAATGAATAAAATTAGACCTATATAGTTTCCTAGTTACTCTATTTACAATGAATCAGATCTTTAACACTCCCCCTCAAGCTAGAGCATATATGTCATATGTGCTAAGCTTGTTACAAATATAATCAACGCGAGTCCCCTTGAGAGATTTAGTAAAAATATCTACTAGTTGGTCACTGGAGTTGGCAAAATCAGTGGTAATTTTTCCTGAGAGCACTTTCTCTCTCACAAAGTGACAATCTATCTCGATGTGTTTAGTTTGTTCATGGAAGATCGGATTAGATGCAATGTGGAGAGCGGCTTGATTGTCGCAGATAAGCTTAGTGTCCTGAGTATCTCTAAACTGTAACTGTTGGAGAAGTTGCCTAAGCCATGTAATTTCGCATGCAGCTACTGCCATGGCTCAATATTCAGGCTCGGCACTGGATCTAGCAACAATATTTTGCTTCTTGCTTCTCCATGAAATTAAATTCCCTCCAATGAGAACACAATAGCCAGAGGTGGACCTCCTGTCTGATGGAGATCCTGCCCAATCAGCATCAGAGTAACAAACAATTTTGGTGCTGCCTTTATCTTCATATAAGAGCTTGCGGCCTAGTGCATTCTTGATATATCTAAGGATGTGCATGACAGCATCCCAATGACCATCACAAGGGGTGTTAAGGAACTAACTTACCACACTCACTGCAAATGTGATGTCTGGCCTAGTGACAGTGAGGTAGTTGAGTCTACCAACAAGTTTGCGATCTCTTCCCGGGTCTTCAAGTGGCTCCCCCCGACCCAGAAAAAGCTTGACGTTGGGGTCCATAAGAGTGTCACTAGGACGACATTCAAGCATACCCATCTCGGTGAGAATATCTAGAGCATATTTTCGCTGGGAAATGGCAATGCCGGAAGTGGATTGAGCAACCTCGATGCCCAAAAAATATTTGAGCGGACTCAAATCCTTAGTCTGAAACTGAAGCTGAAGGTGAGATTTGAGCCGACAGATACCGTCAAGTCATCACCCGTGATGACAATATCATCAACATAGACCACCAATGCAAAAGCCAGACGAAGAGTGAAGGGTAAAAACAGAGTGGTCTGCCTCGCAACGAGTCATGCCAAACTCAAGTAAGGCAGAGCTAAATCGGCCAAACCAAGCACGGGAAGACTGTTTTAGGCCATAGAGAGAACGGCGAAGGCAACAAACAAGGCGAGCTCCACCAGAAAGAGTAAAACCAGGAGGTTGGTTCATGTAAACCTCTTCTTGCAACTCACCATGCAAGAAGGCATTTTTAATATCCAACTGGTGAAGCGGCCAATGGCGGATGGCAGCCATAGCAATGAACAGTCGAATAGAAGTGATCTTGGCCACAGGGGAAAAGGTGTCCCCATAGTCGAGGCCAAAGATCTGAGTATAGCCTTTAGCTACCAAACGAGCTTTGAATCGATCAATAGTGCCATCTAGTCCAACCTTTACTGTATAAACCCAGCGACAACCAACAGTAGTCTTGTCAGGAGGCAAGGGAACAAGCTCCTATGTTCCACTTGCTTCCAAAGCAACCATTTCGTCCAACATCGCCTGCTGCCAACGGGGATCAGTCATGGCTTTTCCTGTAGACTTAGGAATAGACACAAAATCCAAAGAGGAGATAAAAGAGAAATAGGAAGGAGATAAACGGTTATAATGAAGAGTACAAGCATATAATGGATGAGGATTGTGAAATGATCGAACACCTTTACGCAGGGCAATGGGAAGCTCTTGTGCAGGAGACATTGGTGGAAGGGCGGTTGGAGCAGAAGATGATGCTGGCGGATCAGTAGGTGGGGCCACTAAGGGAAGTCGTGGGCGACACTGATAGGTAATCAGTGGTGGTGAAGTAGAGATAACGGCTGGCGTTGGAATAGGTAGAGTATCTAGAGGAGCGACGCTGGTGGTGGGTATCAAGAAGAATGGAGTAGACTCAAAGAAAGTGACATCAGCAGAAACAAGATACCGTTGAAGTTAAGGGCAGAAGCAACGATATCCTTTCTAGAGGCGAGAGTAACCCAGAAAAACACACTTAAGGGACTTAGCAGAGAGTTTATATTTACCTGAAGTGAGATCATGGACAAAACAGGTGCAGCCGAAGACACAAGGAGGAACAGGGTAGAGGTCCTATTTAGGGTACAAAATGGAGAACGAAGTCTGATTGTTGAGTACAGACGAAGGCATGCGGTTAATCAAATAACAGGCGGTAAGAAGTGCATCACCCCAAAAGCGAAGAGGAACATGATAGTGAAGGAGGGTACGAGCGGTGTCAACGAGATGACGATTTTTCCGTTCAGCAACACCATTTTGTTGTGGTGTGTGAGCACAAGACGTTTGATGAATAATTTCCTGCGAGGTTAGAAAGAATTGAAACTGGTAAGACAAGTATTGTCTGGCATTATCAGTGCGTAAAATTTTAATGAAAGTCCCAAATTGATTTTGAATTTCATGTGAGAATCCTTGTAATACAGGGAAAATATCAGAACGATTTTTAATTAAGAAAACCCAAGTACAACGGGAAAAATCATCAATAAACGTAACAAAGTAATAATATCCTAAAGTTGAACAAACGTAACTAGGACCCCAAAGTGAACCAAAGTAAAAGGTGATGCAGCACTTTTATTGACATGAGGATTGTAGAAATGACGAACATGTTTTCCTAACTGACATGACTCACATTCTAAGGACTTAAGAGAAGAGAGGGTAGGAACCAAAAGGCGTAATTTGTCCAAACTAGGATGACCGAGACGCTGATGAGTAAGTTCTGGTAAGGGTGTGGAGACACAAGCAACTGGTGGTGAGAGCTAATACAATCCCCCAAACTCATGTCCTGCACCAATCGTCCGTCCGGTACATCGATCCTAAACAAAGACAGAATTATTAACAAACAAGACAGAGAAATCAAGTGTGCCAGTGAGCTTGCTAATTGAAATTAAATTGAAGGGACAACCAGGAACAAACAAAACAGAATTTAAAGAAAGATTAGGAAGGGGATAGGTTTGACCAATACCACGAACTAGAATGTGAGAGCCGTCTACAAGAGTTATAGACGGCAAGGTGTCAAAAAAAGACAACTAAGAGAAAAGAGATTGGTTACCAATCATGTGATCGGAGGCACCGAAGTCAAGGATGCATGGGCCAAGGGAGGAGGATTGAGAGACAAAGGCAACAGGATTACCAAACTGAGCCACAGCAATAACAGACGAGGCAGGTTGCTGGGCTGCTCAGAACTGGAGGAAATCATGATACTTAGCGGCGAAAATAGTAACATCTATTGGTGGAGCAGGTTCAGCAACTTGAGCCACATTTGCTTATTTCGATTGTTCTCGTACTTTAGTGCGACAGTCTGCTTCAATGTGGCCAAAGCGGTGACAATAAGTGCAACGAGGACGACTTTTGCCACCACGTCCCCTGCCATGACCACCACTGGTGAGAGGAGTGGGAGACAAGGGCGGAGGAATCAGCAAAGGGGGCAAATAGATGTCCAAAAGCATGCAAAGTGGAGAGACGTAACAGCTGTTCACTAATCATGTCATAAGTAGGAACAGTAGGGCCAGAGAGGATTTGGTTACGCACTGAGTCAAGGTCAGGTGGGAGACCAACGAGGGCGAGAACCATGAAGAACTGATTACGCTGCCGTAAAAAAGTCTCTGCATCACTAGTGAAGGGCATTAGATTATTAAAATCAGCAATCAAACGATCGAGCTTACCAAGATACGTCTGCATGTCCATATTCTCAAGTTTGGTGGATATCATGGCGGTCACCACACTGTAGAGACAATGGACATCATTGGAGTAGACTTTCTTAGCTTTGGTCCAAACCTCATAACAAGTGGGGAATGCCTGGTATTGAGGTTGAAGGTTGGGAGCAATAGAGAATCACAGGACACTACATAAAGAGGCATCAATCTGTTGCCAACGAGCGCGATCCTTGTCGAGAATATCCGTGGCGTTAGTGGTCAAATGGTCAACACAGCCTTGACCATGGAACCACAGCTGGACAGCAGCAGCCCAAGTGCTGTAATTAGCTGTTCCAGTTAATTTTTCGCAAAGGAATTAACGGAACAGTGGTAAAAGTCACTGCAGAGGCGGAAACGAAAGAGGAACCAAGAGAGGCCATGAAGAAGAGAGCCAAACAAGATCGGAAAGGAGCGCCGGCGGCAGGTGGTGGGGGGGGGGGCACCGGCCAATGGGTGTCGCCGGAAAAAGCGTCACGCGTCAATTTGGGCAGATCGCATGAGAAGCACACGCCGGCGCGTGGGGGCGCGTGAGGCAGCGAGCGGCAGCGCATCTAGGCGCGCGGGGGTCGCCGGAGGGTGGCGACTCCGGTGGAGGGGTCACGCCGGAGAAAGGCGGGTGCGGCAGTGGCCAACGGAGCTTCGCAGCTGTGCACGATACTGTTCACGCGTACCAAACATTGGGGGGACACTACGGCAAAGAGAGGAATCGAACCGAAACTCCTGATACCATGTTACAGAAACTGTGTTTAACCCACACACTAGTAGGTTTATTTATAATCACAGAATTACAGAAAAATAAGGAAACGAGTTCAAGATCCCTAAGAATCAGCTATGGGATAATTACCCTATTTACAGTGAATAAAATCATACCTATATAGTTTCCTAGTTACTCTATTTACAATGAATCAGATCTTTAACAAAAGTATTTCTCTAATATAAAAATTCTTTAATAAAAACGTTAAATTCCAGCCAGTACAAAATACATTTTCTATCATGGATGAGCAATCAGAGTTTTCCCATCTTTACAATTTCCTTTCTTTTTTTTTTAATTTTCTACAGCCAGAGATGGTTCCAATATGTATATGAAAGCCTAATAAAACTTAAACTGTTAATTATTCATTTAAGGGCATCTGACCAGTTATTCATCAAAAGATCTAAGAACATTTCATAAATCAAACAAGATTTAAGAAACATTTCATAACCAAACAGAACATGGATGCCAAAATAATCTACAAATATGAGCTTACCTATTATACCAGGAGGGGTCACAGCAGAGTTGTGCAAAAGCAATCAAACTAGGATCAGATGAGAAGGTACCAACCAACTGATCAACTGTGATAGAACCAGATCCACTACGAATGTCCGTGACTGTATCAGATGCTTTCAAACTTGTCAGGCCAAACACCTAGATAAAGCAAAAAAAAGTAAAAATGGGTGTATATACTTGCATAAACATGTCTAACAGTATCATACTATTTAATTTCAACCTTGTGCATTGCCCGTGACAGCAGCGACTGGCACCCAATGGGATCATCAACATATGAACAAGCTCCAACCTTTCTTTTGATAAAAAGAATACCAGAATTAAATGGATTATTCTTGTCTCCAAAGTTCCACCAAGGTTTATCTGTTATTAAATGCATAATTGGGGTTACTCGTTTAAAAAGTATATAATTCTAAAAATCTCAAATCAGTATATGATCATATAAACAGCATAATAGTTTATGTTTACCTTCAGGGGTAAAGTCTATTACTTGAGGCCAGTAGCGAGGCCCGCAAACACGTATTCTTTTCAACTGTAACCATCAATGCCAATAGAAATTAGTCCTACGAGGCTACAAATTTCTTTGCTTCAACAATGAGAAATATACAAGTCCAAAGCTATCAAATAAAAGTTATTTCAAACAGAACAGGAGAATTGTGTTCCAATAAAGAAAACTGAACAAGAAAAATCAAAGCACCCCATGGATTTCATTCATAGATCATCCATATAATCGGACTTACAATTGATCGTTCTGGCAAAAGGCAAGGGGTGACCTCACAAAAGCTGGATTCTGCATAATGCTCAGTTTCTCTGACTGTGACCTCAAGAGGAGCATAAACAGGCAGACCTGTGTCAACATCAACTGTTTGAATCCATCGTGCCTCTGTTGCAAGGACGTATAGATGGCGAAATGCCTGCAAAAAAACTTTTTTCAGAACTTAATTTTCAATAGTAAACTAATGAACGTGTAAGCCTTTATCACAAGATACAATAATTCCATCAATCTGATATACCTGAAGGTGGCATCTGTTATCATTTGGACCAGTCGGCAAGCGTGGATATAGAGTAATTAGCAAAGCAGCAATGGAACGATTGTTTGTTGAAAATGTTCTCATTCCACCACCAAGAAACAAGAAACCAATAGCTAAGCTTACCTAAAACAGCAGGTTTATAAAACAAAAATAATAAGGGAGACCGAAGAAAGCTAATTACCAAACTCAAGTAAAAAAAAGAAAAAGGAGAATTCAAGCATATACAAGATGTTGTGTGAATATAGATCATGTAATGATGTAAATAAAGTATGTTTTACCAAATGAAGTACAGGAATATATGAATTTCAAACTGATTCTTTGATATTACTATCATAATACATGCTATCTGAATCTCCAAAAGTCCTTTGTCTATTGATGTTTATATGCATGTATGCATGCACAAGTAGAAGAAACTCAATGTACATGAATACATAAGCATAGAATTTTGGGTTCATCAGACACCAAATGATTGAAGAGAATTTTTCACTGATTCTTTTATCTAAACCACAACTGCTAAACACACACACACACAAACATATTTGTATGCATATGTAGACACAGACAAAACTTGTGGACATGAGATAAAAAGACAATTTGAAGATCACTAGCCATTTAGCATAATGGTACCAAACCACCTACAGCCACCTAAGGTAGGTCAGTTCAATCCCCAACCCCCAGAAAATTCAAGTTCCAAAGCCAGCTTCTCATATATATCCAGATTTTGTTTTAAAAAGATTAAAAATTACAAAAACAGAAAGACAACTTGCAGAACTTACTGCCATCTGAATACCATAACTTGATTGGCCATCTGCACAATTTCTGCTCCTTAGGAATCTCAACAACCGAAAGGTCTGTAAATGTCCTGATCCAGCCATAACCTGGTATGCAGAAGTTTAACCATAGAATTTTAGCCATGATCTTAATCTATAATTAATTGACAGTAGACGGAAGGAGGAAGCAAGTACCACAGATAGAGAAAGAACAATAAGGTGAAGGCATGTTTCCAATGTGCCCCGATCAATGTAGCGAGACAGTCCCTTTGGGAAAACCTTCCCACTTGTAGGAGAAACAGGCTTGATCTGCAAGATAAAAATAAACCATTTAGAACCAACCACTTAACATGCATGGGGGAGTTAGGCAGCGTAATTCTGGACTGACCTCATTAAGAAAGTAAATAGCAAATTCATAAAGTAATTCCTGTGCATTTTCATTTCTTGTGCCAGCAAACACCAGTCCTGACATGGTTAAGAAGAACAGGTTTCAAGATAAAGACCAAACAGTATCACAACCATAGAGTGATAAAAAAAATAAAGATAGAAGGAACCTTGGTTAAGAAAATATCATCAAGGACAATAGTAGCAATGAGGATTTAAATAATTTCATTGAGTTGTATGATTACCCTTGTCATATAAAGAATTTGGATAATATCAACATACAAACATAAAATGAATGCAAAGACCAAAGAACATTTTACCAAGTGATATACAAGCTCCAGCTATTATATTAACATAGGCCTGTATAAAAGCCTCAGCATCCATATTGTCAATATCATTGCCATCAATCCCTTCTACAGCACATCTGACAATCTCAGGAATTTGAGACCAAACCCAATCTTTTGAGGGATGAACCCTACAAAAAAATTTGCAGAAAACATGGAACAAAAGGGTGACAAACAGATCCAAGTAGATTGTTGCAATAACTTAAAGAAACCAGTACAAACCTGCTCCACATTATTAAATTTCGAGCAAGGACTCTAAGCATTATAAAGTCAGGCCTCACATATTGCAAATCAAAACATGTATTGGGAATTGAGAGCCTAGACACAATAGCCTCAGATTCTGTCTGTCAAAAGAATATAGACCAAAGTTATAAAAGGTAGAAAACAACTTAAATTGCAGCAGATAAACAGACTTCTTGTTGACATATCTATTACTTATAGTAGAGTGAGTTCAATGGAAGCACCTTCATAAACATCAAAGCAAGGGCAATGATGGCTCCAGGTGCGGTGACATCAATATTGACTGTTGTCCCATCCATCATCTACAACAAGTACAAATGTTTAAATTAGTTATGCAGAAGAGAGTCCCAAATATAACGTCTCATATACAATTTTATTCCACATTTATTTCATTATGGAAAAAAAATTAATTGAATTGAATTCTCTGAACCTGTGCAGAACCACGATTTTCATCCATTGAGACTGTCGAAAAATGATATCTCTCCTGAAGTAGAAGTGCTAGAGCATTATATAAAATTATAAACATTATAAAGTAGTCTTAAAAGTGCCAAAAAACAGGATCACAATGGCATAGCCTCTTACAGACATTCAAAACCAAGACTCATTAACTAGTATAGAAACAAAACAGAATTGAAAACAAGGGAGGAAAAAATGACAGGAGAATTTGTAAATTCCATTACATTGTGTACTTTGCCACCAATATAGAGAAACAGACGATTCACAAACGTGTCAATGAAACCAAGTGCATCTTCTCCCCGTCCTTCAGGCAATATATTTTGATTAGATAAAGAACCAGAAAACCATAATCCAAAACCTGATTATTTAAGCATTCATACCCAGTGCAACAAGTCCCAATGCAAATCCTGCAGAAACAGCATGACCCTCTCGCTCAAGAACATTATCACCTCCACTTCGGTGCCCAATTTCACCCTTTAAAAAGTACATATAGATGTATAGGGGAAAACCGGTTAAAAGAAGAAATTAAATAGAAACATAGGTGACAGACAATTTAGTAGATACAGAAACCCTGCAAACCCTAATCAACCAAAGAAGACATAGGTATTATTATTTAGAATGAAAAGGCACCAAGCAAAACAAAAAATGAATCATGAAAGAAATTTATGCACTGCCATTGAGGCAGGTTTATTCAAAATATGGACCACAGGATCTGTACATACCAGACAGATAATATCATGAAGGCAAACATCTTTGATAAACCAATTCCTAAACACAGAAGTGCTCAAATTATAATGGATTACAAATATATCAAAACTCCAAGCTAATTGCATTTAATGGATGGGGAAAGAGGCAACAATAATGTAAAAGTTGAAAGAAAGAAAACTGTACATTTATTTCTGTGTATTGCTGTACAATCACTAATCCTATTTTATAGGGTAAAGAACAAGATTAAAATAGAAATAAGGAAACAATTAAAACAGAAACAAAGAAAGAATAATGATGAGCAGAATCGGGAAATAAAATCTGCCACAATCCTCTCAGATATTAACAACACTCCCCTGGTAGGAATATGTGCTGTAATGATAAAGCCGCCATCCAACTTCTCTTTGATGAAGTGCCTGTTGATCTCTATGTGTTTTGTCATGTCATGTTGCACTAATTATGTGCAATGTTGATAGCCGAATTGTTGTCAAAAAACAACTTCATGGGACCTTCATATTTAATTTGAGGTCATCAAGGATAATCTTCACCCATAATCCTTTCATATGTCATGTGCCATGGCTCAAAACTCAACCTCTATGCTAGACCGAGCAACTACATTCTGCTTCTTGCTCCTCCATGTCACCAAATTCCCTCCTAGAAACACGCAATAACCAGAGGTGGATCTTCTATATATGACTGACCTAGCATAGTTAGCATCAGTGTATATCTCCATGGATAGTGACCAGTCTCTCCCAAAAACAGTCCCTTCCCTGGGCTTGCCTTCAAATATTGGAGGATCCTCTCAACTGCCTAAAGGTGTCTCTCATGGGGGTCATGTATAAATTGATTGACCACACTAACAACGTAGGCAATATCAGGCCTAGTGTGGGATAGATAAATGAGCTTTTCCACCAATCTCTAGTATTGGGACTTCTCAACAAGTGGAATTTCTTCACTTCCAATCTTGTGGTTCTGTTCAATGGACACCCCTGTGGTCTTGCAACCTAGTTTCCCTGTCTCCTTAAGGAGATCAAGTACATATTTTCTTCGGGAAATAAAGATGCCTTTTCTAGAGTAGGCAACCTCTATTCCAAGGAAGTACTTAAGCTTTCCCAACTCCTTCATTTCAAAATGAGGTGCTAGCTTTTCTTTCAGAGTGAGCCTCTCTGTCTCATCATCACCTGCAATGATTATATCATCCACATATACTAGGAGAAAAATGAGTTTGCCATCAGGGAAATGTTTTATGAATAGAGTATGATCACCTTGACTTTGATTATCCTAGGGAGATCATTGCCTAAGTAAATCTTCCAAACCACGCTCAAGGAGATTGTTTTGGGCCATACAAGGCCTTCTTCAACCTACACACCTTGTTCTTTTCACCGTGAGATTCAAATTCTAGGGGAATCTCCATATAGACTTCCTCCTCCAGGTCTCCATGCAAGAAGGCATTCTTTACATCAAACTGCTACAAGTCCCAACCAAAGTGGGCGGCTAGGGAAACAACGATCCTTACTATATTCATCTTTGCCACCAGGGCAAATGTCTCCTTATAGTCAATGCCATAGGTCTGAGTGTATCATTTTGCTACCAATCTTGTCTTGTATCGATCTAATGCCCTATCAAATTTACACTTCACCGTGTATATCGATCTACACCCTACAGCTTTCTTGTCTTCAGGCTTATCAACAATCTTCCAAGTTGAGTTTCTTTCTAGTGCCACCATCTCTTCCTTCATGGCTTGAATCCAATTTCTATCTTTTATAGCTTCCTAGACTGATGTAGGTGTTTTGATTGCATCAATAGCTGCAATGAAGCTTTGATGATAGACAAAGAGATGATTAGTATATACAAACTGAGAGATGGAATACATAGGATACTTGGCACAAGATCTCTTCCCTTTCCTCAAGGCAATAGTCAAATCATCAGTGACTTTCTCATTATCATCATCATTCTCAGGGACATTTGCCTCCAGTTCAAACGATTCTATTTGTTGTGGGACCAAAGTTAGTTTCTCCCGCCTTTGATATTTTTGTTCAAAGAACCAATCTTCCTCTTCTCTCTTTTCTGTTTCATTGTGATCTTCCAGATCCTTCTCTGCTTCGTCAAGATTAGTGTCTTGGACATCCTGCAGACACGAAAGAAGTAATGACTCTAAGACAGACTCGGCTTCTAGACTACTCTCCCCCTAAAGCTAAAGGCTTACAAAGAAGGACTCTGTTTCACGAAAAGTAACATCCATGGAGACAAAGACACGACGACTCTGAGGGTGATAACACTTGTATCCCTTTTTATTTGAGGGATAACCAATAAAGGCACATTTTACAGCTCCTGGGTCAAGCTTACCACGATGGGGATTATGAGAGTGGACAAAGGCAACACACCCAAACACACGGAATGGTAGACTCAACATTAAGGGAGAAGAGGGAAAGAAGGACAACATGTGTGCTATTGGGCTAATACCTTGCAAGACACGAGTGGATAATCTGTTAATGAGATAGGTAACAGTAAGGACAACTTCTCCCCAATAGACATTAGGAATAGACATTTGAAAAAGGAGAGCTCTAGCAACCTCAAGCAGGTGACGATTCTTTCTTTATGCAACCCCATTTTGGTGGGGGGTTATTAACACAGGTGAGCTCATGAATGATGCCATGGTCTATCACAAACTTAGAAAACTCAAGATTAACATATTATGTACCATTGTTTGACCAGAAACTTTTAATGGACTTACCAAACTGAGTTTTGACAAGACAGAAGAAATTAACAAATATTTGACATACCTTGAATTTATGTTTCATAAGAAAAGTCCGTGTCACATGGGTACAGTCATCAATGAAAGTTAAGAACCACCTACCACTAGAAACAGATTCAATAACAAGACCCCATACATCAGAATGGACAAGATCAAATGGAGCAACACTTTTATTATTACTAGGTAAATAAGTTGACTGATGGTGTTTGGAAATTTGACAAACATCACAATGAAAGGACTCGATAGACTCTTTTGTGAACAAGTGAGGAAATAAAGACCTAAGAACGCTAAACGGAGGATGTCCAAGACGCTTGTGGTGAAGCCAAATTTGGGAAGCGGCCCAAGTCTCTGAGGTTGCCTGTTGACTAGAAAACATCTCCTTTATTCTAGTGCTCTTATTAATTTGCTGGTGTTGCAAGAAGTACAACCCACCCTGCTTTTTAGTAACTAAAATCATCTTCCCCAAGGCAGGGTCCTGAAAGACACAATGAGAATGAAAAAAAGTTATTGAACAATTCAAGTCTTGAGTAAGCCTATGTATAGAAATAAGATTGTTAGCCAATTTATGGCATGGAGGACACTACACAAGGATAGAGTCGATTGGAGTTGGATGTTGCCAAATCCAACAATGGGGACATGATCTCCATTAGCAACAGTGATAAGTTGCTTGCTTGGTACTTTGGAGTACAAAGTAAAGTGTGTAGAGAACAGGGTCATATGATCTGTGGCCCCAGAATCAAGAATCTAGATATTTTGAGAAACAGAGCCAGAGATATTAAATGAACTCTTACCCTTCATGTTAAAGGCACATGATCCAAAGGGCTTACTCAAGGAATTAAGAAAGGTCTGGAGACGATCAATTTCCTCTTGACTAAAGGCTCTACTATCCTTTTCTGGTTGGGACATAGGTGGATCTTCAGTCATCACTGTCCAGTACATTCTAGAGGTGAAAAATGCATCAAGCAAAAAACAAAGAAGAGAAGCGATGTAGATCTACGTCACACCACACTAAAATAGGCAACACTGACCCCTAGAACAGATAGGGGAGACTCCAGCAAACTTGTTTGTGTCGAAGCCAATGAGTGGGCCTCGTCGAAAAGGGACACGTGGCCTACACGCACCAAGAAAGGAGGCGGCGTGTGGGGCAAAGATAGCCCCGAAACTCCTGGGTCTTGGCCGCCAATGGAAGGCACACCTCCTGGTCTGGCCACCGATCCCGAAGGCAACGATGGTAGCAACAGGCAAACGTTGCCAAAAATAGAGCTCCCAAGATCGGAAGCTCTGATACCATATTGAAAGAAAGAAAACTGTATATTTATCTCTGTGTATTGCTATACTATCACTAATCCTATTTTATAGGGTAAAGAACAAAATTAAAACAGAAATAAGGAAACAAATAAAACAAAAACAAGGAAACAATAATAATGAGCAAAATCAGGAAATAAAATCTACCACAATCTTCTCAGATATTAACAATAGTAAATCATACTCACTGGCTAAATGGAACAAGAAAGCAATAGAATTCAGCAGAGTAGATAGTACCAGTTCAACCATAATCTACATTCATGTTCATTATTGATGGCATGCAAGAATTGAATAACTCAGGCATATGTTCAAGCATTGAATAAATAGTAGAAGAAGACAAGAAATATATTTACCAATAAAACCTGCATTGTTTGTGGGTGAGCTGAACTTTCATATAAAATCCCCACAGACATTAAAGCGGCCGACTGAAAAAATATAACAAAATTTCAACTTGAAAATAATCATTGAGTGGTGATGGAAATATGGCACACAAATTGAATGTTATTAAGAGAACAATGAATTTCTTCATGAGATAAAATGAAGCACGTGGAAGCCACAACTTTGGGCATTTACAATTTCTCTTCTGATGTTAGAAAGCAGCTACAAGGAGGGAGGGGGGTGAAAGAGGCTAATATAAAGAACATATAAAATAAACATAAAAGATACCTGGAGCAAGGTTGGAACCTCTAACTCTGGATAGGAAGATGGATGTCGTACAGGAATATGAACATAAAGTGTCTGCCAAAGGGTAATTTTGTCAATTCTTCCAACATAAAAGGCAGAAGGGATGAGATCAGGGGTTAGTATGCATGTTATCAAAGAAGTTGTGCAATATAAAGATGCTGATTTCATGCATTAAAGGGTACAAAGAAATAAAACACGATCTTCTATAAATTCATGGGTTAATGTTAATCCCTAAACCAAGGTTATCAAATCAAGAATTGTAAATTGCATCTGTTGAAATCCCACATCTACTAGAGATATGGCCAATGTGGTTCTTATAAGGCTTAAGAGGTCCTCACCTTACAAGTTGGTTTTGTGGAGTTGAGTTAAACCCTAAGCCCAAATTTAAGATGGTATCAAGCCTGTCCTAGATCCATTATTGGGTCACCCGTATTTGGTTATACTCTAGATGTCTATTCCTATGCATGAGAGGGTGGTGTTATTAGGTCACTAGCATTTTTCCACACTCTAGATGTCTAGTCCTGGGCATAATGGGGTATGTTGAGATCTCACATTAACTAGAGATATTACCAATATAGTCCTTATAAAGCTTGGGTAGTCATCACCTTAAAAGTTGCTTATATAGGGTTGAGTTAGGCCATAAGCCCAAATTCTAAGATAGTATTAGAGTTTATCCTAAACCCATTATTTGGGCCAACCATATTTTTGTCTTTGTCTATTCCTAGGCATGAAGGGTGTTGTTATTAGGCCACCCACATTTGTCCACACTCTAGATGTCCAGTCTTAGGTGTGAGGGAGTGTGTTGAGATCTCATGTCTACTAGAGATATGGTCAATGTAAGTCCTTATAAGGCTTGAGCAATCATCACCTTATAAGCTAGTTTTGTGGGGTTGAGTTAGACCATTGGCCCAAATTCTCAAAGTATCGAATCATGAGACTCAAAAACATAATGAAAATCAGCTTGAAATATATCATATAAATGATGTATTAAATAGAGCTCAATGCAAGAAAAAAAAAAAACAAAATCATTAATCATAATGTCATAATCGAGTCCCACTAATATCAACACAGGTAGGTTAATAAATAAAAAAATATAATACATACATTGGATAGAAGTTGGTTTAAATATAAAATAAGTTTTTTTCTAGTTTAACTCATTTGATAGATCAATAAAAGGGCCACCTGACCAAACATATATAATATATTTAAATATAATCAATAAATAAATAAAATATGTTTTATTTTCAATCAAACTCAAATTCCTGTATTTCGTAGGAAGTGTACAACGACATCATTTTGTGCTGGTCAATCACTCAAATAAAGATGTGAAAGTGATCAATCTACTATAAGAGCATCATGTGGTATGCTGAACTTAAAAGAACAAAAAATAACATAAACAGAAAGGCATCATTTATAGTTAAGATTTGTTTTTAAATAAAAAATAAAAAGGGCCAAATTTTAGGTGTTTATTCAGGCCATTTTGGCCCGAGGTCACATCCACATGATGCATACAGAAGATGCAGTGTCCAAATCACTTCCAGCACCTGAATTGCAATTTCCAGTCTGATGGTGCACATAAGTCTGGCAATTCAGGTGACAATTCCAGCCACGCTCTGATTCACTCTCTGGTTTGTATCGTTGAGTGACTGAATCATTGATCCACACAATTTAAATTATGAATCATACAATTTTTATAATACTTTGCCTCCCCCCCCCCCCCCCCCGCCAAAAAAAAATTTGTTTTCTTTCATTGTTTTGGATAAAGTAAGAAATTTATCAAGACAGAGATGATGATTGCAAAAAAAAAAATTAACATTAACAGTATAGATTGTGAGGGAGGGACTAAATTGTTACACTAGAACATTTGGAAAAGAAGCCAACTGAGTCCAATTACAGCCCTCATTCCTAAAAGTCAATCCCATTAACAGAACCATACCCCTGAATTCAATTTATTTTAAGCAAACTTGATAATCACTCGACAAATAGTTCTAAGTACAAATATACAATTGAGAAGGCTTATTATTTTATTTTTTACACACTCAAAAATATTACCATTTCCCCATGGAAAACAGTTGAACTAGGCACATCCCAGATTTAATATTCATGAAAACTTTGAATGAAGGTTTTCTATTATACTCCAGCTTGAGATGCCTCTGATTTAGTTCCATTAGATTAAATTATGTGTTTTTGTATTAAAATGAAGTGCCTTTCATGATCAAGATAAAACAGGCATTCACAAGATAACTTTAAGAGCTCAAAGCTATTACAGTAATTTTCTAAAGCACTGCAACTATGATCTAATATTTGAGGGCACAGATCTGCTACAATTTCATCAGAAAAATTGTGCTTCATAATACCTTTGATATAGCTGGATGCATAGTGCCTCCATAAGAAGCTGCAAGGCCAAGCATTAATCCCACAGTAGTACTTTCATGCTCCTAAAAATATGTAGTGAAAATAATTTTTTGTCATACAAAATGGAAAAGCTGAAAGATAACAATATAACATAAAAAGGAAAGATGGACAAATTGTCCCCAAATTAATTGAAATAAAATAAATTATATGACATCAACCATTTTGTGGTGACAATAAAGCCCTTAAAATCAAACAGTTTATTGACTCTACCATTTGAGAATTTAAGTTCCAACTTAAGTTTTAGTTCATTGAACTTCATTCTGACTCCAATCACTCTCACAAGAATATTTCAGTTTAAAAAGAACTCTATGAGAACAATAAAATCAACACTGTTTTTATTTTCCTTCAGCCACTATAATTGTTTACTTGCACCTTACCAACTAAAGAGCTCCCCAAAAAACAACATAGTGGCTGCAATTTTGGGTGCAATTGCATTGCAGGCACAACAGATGAGACACAGAAACACTCTGCAATGCAGTTTCTGTAGCAGGGGGCAGCTGCAATGCAACACTACAGCGCTTGATAACTAGGCAACAAATATCATAATTTTAGGAGCTTTCAACCTAAAACTAGATGGAGTCCGCCTAGAAATAATATATGCTATGAAAGGTATTATTTTCAATAGAAATTTAAGATTAATTATTTCTGTTTTGTCACAATAAATCATCACTATTAGAATAAAATGGAGTGCTAGTGGAGCATTAGAGAATTAAACCTGAGAAAAATACTGGTAGATGTCAGTAACAGTTAATACACGCAGATATCCATGCAGTCCTAGAGCAAGTAGCAGTCCAGCGTGAACAGAATTTGGCTCCTCAGGTCTATTATACATAATCCATGTTCTTGACATTCTTCCCTGCCAAGAGATTATATGCATTTTTCAGAAATATGCAGCCATGGCATACAATTATGCAAGCTACAATAACAAATACTCAAACCCAAAGCTCTGTTCAGCAACAACATTGTTGAGACTGAATTATTGCTTTAAAACAGTAAGATGCCTCTTAAGTTTTTGGTATACATCTCTAATTACTGACAGACTCCATTAACGGTCCATTTGTTTTGCTAAAAAGAGGGACAGGAGAGCACCAAAAAAGAAGTACTTTGTTTAATTTTTAAAATAGTCCAATTACTGGACAAAAAGTAGCCCAAGGGTCAACACAAGACTCTGAAATTTTGCTACCCACTAAACCAGGTGACTATTTTTATCCACATTCTACAAAACAAAAAGTGAAAAAGACCAGTAAGCCCTTCCGTTTGGGTGCGTGAGTGTGTCTGGGAGTTGGTTTTGGGAGGAAAGGGAAGGAAGGGCAAATTTTTCACTTCTAAATTCTAATAAATATTTTCTAATTTGATCATTTAAAAAATAATAATAAAATGATAAATTAGCATAATGTCCTAATCTTTTATTTATATTTATAAATATTACATAGCTCTCTTAATTTAAAATTAAAAAATTGTTCTCTCTTCCTTTCCCTCCAAAACCCCAATCCCAAACAAAACTTTTAGTTTTCCTAATTCCATTGTGAAGAAAACAATGCCCAATCATAAAAGGTATTACAGTAAATTTTGCAGTGTATCAATCAGTGGATAGCACAAATTTTTAGTCTTATCTTGTGCATCAGTCATCAAACAGCTACAATACAAATATTGTCATGTGATGTGACTCAACAACTTGTAATGTGCTGTTTTGTTTGTTTGCCTCTCAATAAACATCAAATACACCCAAAAATCTACACTTTTACCAAGCCCAACTAGTAGGTATTTGTGATGTAGGGTTTTTAGTATTCTGGGAGAAGGTAAATGATAGATTTGTCCAGAGTTTGAAGCACTTGAGCATATCTCATTTCAGAGGTCAGAGGAGTAAAGAAGGCGAGGAACTTTAGCAGTGTGCATTGTGTACAGTTTTTCAGAGCTTATGGACAGGGAGAAAAGGCAGAGTTTTTAAAAGTAAGCTATTGATGATAGTAGTAAAGATAAAAAAATGGACAATAGAGATGAGTTGGAAAACAGAAGGGAAGATGTGGGAGTGAAACAGATTTAAGCAATTTAAAACTAAAAGCTGCCATGTCGATTACTAACCCCCCCCCCCCCCCCAAAAAAAAGAGCTTTTTCACGGCTAATATAGACAGGAAACAAATGCATACAACCATGCACCAAACACAATAACCTACTGGCAACCTGAACTGAAGATGGAAATAAACCACCAATAATAATGATTACCATTACAACTGCAACTGACAAGTTGGAGCACTGCAGAATTTGAAACAAATGGATTTTGTGCCTAAGTTACCTAAATTCTTAGCATGGATTCTGAATTTGGTCAATTACTAGGTTAACGAAATCATACATAAAATTGGGACATCGCTAGGTGTTGGAAAGCCGCCTTAATTGTGATCACCCCTAGCCCGCCTTAGTTACAACCTTTCTGGGGGCTGCCTTAATTGCAGCCTCAAGAGTCATGTTTAGTCCAACATCGAGTAGAGATATGGCTTAAAAAGAGCTTATAAAGCTTCTCTTAATGTTTTTTACTAACTGACCATTGATGAAATGATTAAAAGTTGTGTTTATAATAAAGAATCTTGTAAATATAGTTGGAACTGAGATTGATTCTTGTATTGAGATGAGTCTAAGAATAGAACTTCTTGATGCACGTGTTCTTTTAGATTTATCAACTCAATGCTTGAATTAATCTTCGTGGATCTAAGGAATTAGAGCACTATGGTTAGTTTAAAAGAGTTACACATCAAGGAATTGGACTTAACCTATTTTAGTTAATCTAAACTTCAATGCTTGTGGATGAATTGACGTTGGATTGAGTGAGATTACAGAACCATAAAATCATTTCCATAATCCATTATCTCATTAAAAACTAAAAATCACAAACAATAGATATTTTAGTCTTTTATTGTTTTGTTGTCTTTGATTTCATATTATCATTTTACTCTTAGTTCAAATAGTAACAAATTGTGAACACCGAGAATTTCATTAGTCACTGTGAGAACAATATTCATACTTATCAATTTATTATTTGTGTTACTGGTACAGTTGCCAGTTGTAGCTAACAGTCCACCAGGAAGGTACAAAATAGGATTGTCTCCTGTTAGGCGCTAAATACCATGTTGAGAAGAAGAGAAAGCAAGAGACATTGTTGGAAAGTCGCCTTAATTGCAGTCACCCCTAGCCTGCCTCAGTTGCAGCCTCTTTGGGGGTTGCCTTAATTGCAGCCTCAAGGGTGATGGTTTAGTCCCACATCAACTAAAGATATGACTTAAATAGAGCTTGTAAAGCTTGAGCAATCCTCACCTTACAAGTCGGTTTTGTGGGGTTGAGCTAGGCCCTAAGCCTTAATTCTAAGATGGTATCAAAACCTATCCTAGGTCCATGGTTGGTCTACCTACATTTGCCACACTCTAGGCTGGTATCCCTGGGCATGAGGCGAAGTGTTGGAAAGTCGCCTTAATTGCAATCACCCGTAGTTCGCCTTAGTTACGGCCTCTTTGAGAGTTGTCTTAACTGCAGCCTCAAGGGTGTTGGTTTAGTCCTACATCAACTAGAGATATGACTTAAATAGAGCTTATAAAGCTTGGGCAGTCCTCACCTTACAAGCCAATTTTGTGGGGTTGAGTTAGGCCCTAAACCCAAATTCTAAGAGACATGACTGAATCTGCGTATCAATGTACATAGCGAAGTGTATTATTATATAGTAGGGGTAATAATTACAAAGAAAATAATTGCCTAATTACCATAATTATGTAAATCCTAGAATTTTCTAATTACCATAATTAAGGATACCTAACAATATCCAACAATGGCCTAATTACCATAATTAAATATATCTACAATATCTAATGGTCTTTTTAGGGGAGTTACGAGTGTCCTTGTTAGATCTTGAGAGAGATTGGCAAGTTGTGTTGCATGTTTCTTGATTTCTTTTTTTTATTTTGGGTTGTGTAATTTTCAAACCTTGAAGATTTCTTATACTCTTTTTGTATCTTCCTTTCCTATCTTAATAAATTTCTTTCTTATGAAAAGATAAAATAAAATAATTTCCTAGGAGAAACAAGAATAAACTATTCAAAACTATGTAACTTAAGGATCGATGTTAAACCTGGAGAGGGGCTAGTCTAAGTCCAGCAGCAACAGCATTATGAAACTCAGGCCACGACCTGAGTTCTTGTATGTTTCTGATGTTTGGATCGAGATTAACCTGTGAATAGACAAACATGACTCAAGTCATAACAAATACGAAAAACTACTAAATAGTTTCACAAGCCAAAACAGGTATTACAGATATACTGCATGTTTGGAATGAATTTTGAAATGTAAGTCTTCACTCCCTCTCCACATTCAAATATTAAAATATGTAGAAGCTAATTCAAGTTGCTTCTTATTGGACGTGGTTTATCACGTCCCCACCAATTTTCCAAACACACAGATAGTCAACTACTCAAGTATATGATATCTACTTACAGTAGCATTCTGTTGGGCTGGCAACCGACCTGCTAATACAAGCTTTGGAACAGTAAAAGCCTAAAAATTGTGACAATTTCGATCAGAAAGAGAATATTTCCTAAAGTAATTTCAAAATTCTCACAGTGAAGGCAAATAGGAATAAAATAAGTCAAATATAAAGAGCACCTCAGTTAAGAGTGTATATATGGTTGCGAGGGTAAATGCGCCACGTCCAAGAGGAAGTGAAGTGGTCCTTTGTGCAAGGTGCCATAATTGAGCCTTCATAAAAAGTAAAAGAAATGTATCAAAGGCAGATTTTAAAAAAGAAAAAGAAAAAAAAAAGTATACCCATTCAACATGAGAAATATATAAGAGAATATAAATCACAAAACAGGAAGCAATGTACAGCAGATAATTAAAATCAAACTCAGGGTTTTTTTTTTTTTTTTCAAGAATAGAATTTGCTAGGAGAGAAAAGAAATTACTAAATGAGAAAACAATTACAAAGATGGAAGAATTAAAACTTAGCCCACAATTGGTATAATTACCAACTCGAGCAAGCCTGTATAAGTACAACAAGACGACTCATGTACAATATGCAAATTACAAATTTCTTAGGTTGCTTTAGTTCCGTATTAATTTGATTTAGCTGTTGTAACAATTATAAATTATAAATGATTACTAAAGTAACAACACCAATTTACAATAATCAAGATTTACTTTTTTTAATAAAAAATAATTCAAAAGGGAGAAAAAGTATAAAAATAAACACATTTTCCTTTAGTTACATATACCACACTAGTTGAATCAAAATATTTTAACATTCACAATTAAAGATAAACCCTGATGTTAGTACAATTAACAGTACATTATTTATTTTTACTTTCATAATTAAACCAAATAGCGTGACCTAGTATAAAAACCATAACTTGACCTCAATATGATGATAATAACAAAAATCAACTAAACATCAAAACTCAGAAGAAATACAAATTTATGACAAAATAAAGGAAGAAATTGAGGGAACAAACAACCAGATTATGTGACCCAAATGTATGAAAAGCCCAATTATATGTAGGATAACTAAAATATCAATGTCGCCTGAAAAAGAATGAATTTCTTCCACATAGAAGTGGGTGAACATCTTATAATGGGGAGCTATTTTTTACATAATTCAGGCATGTTACACCCAATGGCTGAGAGTTCACCTTAAAGTTAATATGACAGTACAGAACAGCATATTTAATTTCTAAGTTACATGCATGTTGTCGAGCTGTAAATATGTAAATATATTATTAGGAGAGTCAATCTAAATCCCTTAAATCAGGGGATTTATTTAAAAATCATTTAGGCACTTTTTTATTCCTTTTTTTTTTAGGATTGATTCTATTTCCTTTTTTATTAAGATTGGTTCTGTTTCCTTTTAAGATTGGTTCTGTTCCTTTAAGATTGGTTTGTTCCTTTTTACTTTATTGTATCACATTATATATTTGGTGTACTATCTCATTGAATAAAGGATAGAAACAATTCTGCCTTCATCTTATTTTCTTCACATGGTATCAAGAGCCTTAGGGTTTAGGGGTCTCTAGTTCCTGTTCTCACCTGCGCAGCCTTTATTGCCACAATTCTCTCTTCCGCGAGCTAGGGCAGCCTTAATTACAGCACCCGCTTCTGTTAAACAGCCTTATTGCTGCGCCCCTGATCTACCTAAAGGCAGCCTTAATTGCTGCATAATTCCATTTCTACAGAAAGCAAATCTGCACTGCCTTCTTTGCTGTTGCGTGTTCATTGATTTCTAGGTATTTTTCCTTATCACCATGTCAAAAGCAAAAATAGACACCACAGTGACTAACAACCCTAATTCACCCGCTAGATCTTTCTCTTTGGCACTTTTAGGCACTCCTCTTTGCATGAATGTCTCATCTTGTGTCACCTCTTGGGTAATTGACTCAAGCGCAATAGATCATATGACTCCTACATCACAATTTTTCCATTCCCATAATCCTTGTCCAAGTAATAGAAAAATTGTTGTAGCAAATGAGTCTGTTGCTACCGTTGCAAGTGTTGGAGACATATACATCACTCCTACACTCATTCTGAAAGATGTTCTCCATGTACCAAAATTATCTGCCAATCTTGTTTCTATTAAGAAGCTTACTAATGATCTCAATTGTTATGCTACGTTCCTTCCTTCCTATTGTGTTCTCCAAGAGCAGGGATCGGGGAACAAGATTGGACTTGCTAAAGAGAGCAATGTTGTCAATCACAGATTGCGAAAAACCGCGAAAAGTTGAAAATCTGCTATACCATATAGCAGATAACGTCGCGGGCAAATAGCGGAAGCCGCATAGCAGTTGAAATATAATAATATAGCAATTACATATTACATATGTATAAAAAATAAGCTATATGCACATAAAATTAAGATGTAAAAATATTGTCATAATATTAACTCAAAAGTTAAATTGTTCAAGACATAATAACGATGAAAACATTGGAAAAAAGCTACAAACTAAATAAGTCCTAGTGAGACATTAACACATAATCAAAAAAAGCTAAGAACATCAACAGAACATCTATTCATTCTTTTCTGCTCCTGCCCCAATATGATGAGGCATATCCTTCAACTTCTTCTCCTTCTGAGTTGTTAAAATCAATGTCTTCTAACCCTTTCTCAAATTCTTCCAAGATAGCATTATCTTCGACTTCAATCATTGGCTCTTTTCCTTTAAGGGACGAAGATGCTCTTGTTTGACCCTTTTTTTATTAGCAGCATCCACATCACTAGGGGCTTTGTTTCTTTTCTTGTTCCTCTGCCTAGTATATGTTACTGGCTGTGCAAGTCCTGAAGCCTCAAAAACAGCTCCCCAATTAAGGCCATCATCATGTTCATCCTCAAACAACGTCTCATTCCAAGCATCATCATCACCATCCATTTGACCCACAAGCCATTGTTACATTCATCAATGTCATTGAGTGAAATTGGATCAATTTCATCCCTATAATTGTATCTTCTAAGCAATGCTTGATTATATTTGACATACACCAAGTTGTGTAGCCTTTTATGCTCAAGCCTATTCCTTTTGTTACAATGACTTTGTAATAGATAATTTAGTAGATATTATTAGTAAGGGTGACTAAGAGTAGAAACTAGAAAGTATTAAATGATCATTATTAATAAAATTATTAATTAATAAATTACTTGCTCAAACACACTCCAGTTGCGTTCACATCCAAATGCACTACATGCTCAAGCCTATGCTTCACTCTCTTGCTTCTTCTTATCCTTCACATATCCCCATAGTTCTTCTCTAACTTCTTTGGGACATTTGGCACAAGCTCAACATTCCCTTTCTTTCCCATCAAGTGTTCTTTTGCTATAGTAATTCCACCGTTTGTAACCTTACCACAGTAATTGCACACACAGATACTAGAATTGTTTTCTTCTAGTGGACGACAATATTTCCATCTAGGGTCAATCCTAGAAGCAGGATTTGATGATCCCTCATTTGCCATTCTGAATTTTTTTTTTAAATAAAATATAATAATAATAATAAGAATTGGTATATGACAGCATGAAGAAAAATGAAACAGGACAAAGATTAGAGGAGAAAAATTTACAAAAATATAGAGGCCAAATTTGAAATGAATAAATCTTTAAAATATAGAGAGAATGAGAAAAAAGAAAAAAAAAACTTAAAATTTGGAAACAAAGGTTAAAAAAAAAGAGGGAAAAAGATAAAAAAAAATAACAAATTTTTATAGAATAAGACAAAATGAGAAGAGAAAAAAAGAAACCAAAAACTTGAATTTTGGAAGAAACAGAAGTAAAAAAAAAAAAAGGATTAAAAAAGGAAAAAAAGTGTCAAAAAAGAGAAAGATTAAGAGAAGAAAGAAAAAAAAATACAAAGTATTGTTACCATAAAAAAGGAAGAACACACTTAATTGATGAAGAAGAACAGACTTAGTTGATGATCAGAGGAGTTAGAGTGTATGTTATGTGACTTCTACACTTCTTAAGTGGCAAAAAAATTGAATATATAAGGATTGAAGTGGTTGGGCTTTTATTTTAAAATTGAAAAGACAATACTATTGGGCTTTTATTGTGCAGCCCAATTGATAAAGTTAAAACAAAATAAAAAAAATAAAAAAGACAAGGGGGTCTCATTGATGTCTAAGAGAAGGGTCTTTAAGGGTCACTTAAATTTTAAGAACTCACATGCCATTCCTTTAACAACGAGCACATGAATTTTAGTTAGAAGGCAGCATGGACCTGAAGCCCAAAATTAGGCTGACCCGACTCCAAGTGTGACTCCCGTCTTCTTCCTTCGTAACCCTAAGTGACGTGATGGAGAAATATGACTATGAGCTGCGCCAGAAAAACGTCGCCATTTTCAGTTGCGCCCTACCACCGTCACGACACCTATGACGCCTAACGCGGTCGCTATCACTCCTGTTGCAGACTCCGCAACACAACGTCGTCACGATTGCGTCTTCACTGAAACGTGCAACGCTATAGCGTTATAGTGCCGCTATAGCTGCAATGTAATAACACTGAAGGAGAGAAATGACCCTTACCAACTTGAAGCCCATGACTTCAAGAAGAAAAATCTACCTTTGTCTTTTCTTAGTTCTTCAAATAAGGATGGTGTTTGGCTGCACCATCTCCTGTTTAGGACATTCATCATTCAATGTCTTAAAATTGATGTTTCCTCAATTGTTTCATGGATTAGATGTCACTAAATTTCATTGTGAAGTATGTGAGTTGGTTAAGCACAAACGAGTACCTTTTCCTTCCAGCAATAAAAGAAGTTCCCATCCTTTCGATTTAGTACACAATGATGTTTGGGGACCTTCTACTGTACCTAATATTTTCGAGGCTCGTTGGTTTTTATCATTAATTGATGATTGCACTCAAGTTACATGGATTTTCTTACTCAAACAAAAATCTGATGTAAGCATTATAATTCCCAACTTCCACTTGATGGTTTAGACTCAATTTGGGGCCAAAATTAAAAAATTCAGAACTGACAATGCTAGAGATTACTTTAATCATTTGCTGTCTACATACTTCACTTCACAAGGCATCATCCATGATTCAACATGTGTTAATACACCCTAACAAAATGGGGTAGCTAAGAGGAAGAATGGCCACTTACTCAATACCACCTATGCTTTATTATTACAAGGAGATGTGCCCAAATCTTATTGGGGAGAAGTTGTACTTACAGCCTCATATGTGATAAACCGACTACCGACACAGATTCTTGACAACAAAAGCCCCATTGAAGTCCTCAACAAATTTTATCCTCATTTTAGGACCTCTAATGGTCTAATACCTAGGATATTTGGGTGTACAGCCTTTGTCCATGTTCATAAACAACATAGAGACAAACTTGATCCACGAGCTATAAGGTGTGTATTCCTTGGCTATTCACCCACTCAAAAGGGATATAAATGCTACAATCCATCATCAAAGAAGTGGTATATATCTGCAGATGTAACATTCTCAGAACACAAACCTTTCTTCTCCAAGTCCTCCCTTCAGGGGGAGATTTCCATGATGGAAGACAATCCTTGTGAGTCCTTTGAACTTCCAAAATTTCCAACACCTATGTGTACTGTTCCTGAAGTCCCTAATTCTGAAGAAGCTCCCAATTTTGCTACAGAAAATTATAACATTGATCTAAATTTAGATTCTAATCCTCCAAATATTGATTCTGGTGTAGTCCTAGCAAGTGTGTCTCAGAATTTCCCAAGATTTTCTCAGGTTTACTCAAGGAGGAAAATTATTCCTAAACAGACACAAGTTTAGGAGTGCAACTCAAATTCTAGAAATATAAAAGAGGCTAGTACTGAACCTGAATTAATATTGCCAAATGATGTACCAACAAAACCTAAAAGTTGTTCAACAGATGAATTAGACCTTCGCATTGCTATAAGGAAAGGTACAAGCAAGTGCACAAAAAGGTCTCTTTATCCATTATCTCACCATGTCTCTCTTAACAAATTGTCTCCTCAGAGAAATTTTATCCTGAGTTTAAATATTGTTGCTATCCCTAATACTGTTTCTAAAGCATTGTCAAAAGGCGAATGGAGGTAGGTTATGAAAGAGGAAATGAATGCATTAGAGAAGAAAAACACGTGGGAGGTGGTTGACAATCCGAAAGTAAAAAGCATTGTTGATTGCAAGTGGATATTCACTGTGAAATACAAGGTTGATGGCTCCCTTGAGAGGTATAAAGCAAGGTTAGTTGCCAAGGGATACACTCAAACTTATGGAGTAGACTACCAAAAGACTTTTGCCTCGGTCACAAAGATTAATACTGTTATATGCATTGGCTGCCCACTTCAATTGGCAGCTACTGCAGTATGATGTGAAGAATGCATTCATTCATGGTGATATAGATGAGGAAATCTATATGAATATTCCACCCAAATTTAAAGGTGATAGAGGCAGCAAAGTGTGCAAGCTTTGAAAGGCTCTTTATGGACTAAGACAGTCCCCTAGAGCATGGTTTGGGAGATTCATAAAAGCTATGAAGGAGTTTGGGTATAAACAAAGCCAAGGTGACCACACCCTCTTTATTAAACACACAGTTGCAAGGGGAGTGACTGCACTCCTAGTCTATGTTGATGACATCATTATAACAAGAAATGATGAGAAAGAGAAAGGTGATTTGAAGCAAAAACTAATCCGAGAACTTGAGATAACGAGCTGGGAAGGCTTAAATATTTTCTCGGTATTGTTGCTTATTCGAATCAAGGGATCTTTATATCCTAACAAAAATATGTAACAGAATTAGTAGCAGAAACGAGAAAGCTTGGATACAAACCGGTTGCAACCCCTATGGACCCAAATACTAAACTGGGAGAAGCTCAAGAGGAACCAGCTTTTGACAAGCAAATGTATCAAAGGTTGATCAGCCAATCTAGCATAATCCGAGAGAATCTCATCTTCAGGCTGCATATAGGGTACTGCATTATTTAAAGCGCAGCCCCCGGGAATGGAATTCTATTCAAAAAGTATAGTACCCTAGCCTTAGAAGCTTACATGGATGCTGACTATGCAGGATCCTTGGTGGACAGAAGATCAACATCTAGTTATTGTACTTTCCTTGGAGGGAATTTAGTAACATGGAGAAGCAAAAAACAGAACGTAGTAGCAAGGTCATCAGCAGAATCTGAATTCAGAGCAATTGCTAAAGGACTATGTGAACTACTATGGCTAAAAATTATTCTAGATTATTTAAGAATCGAATTGAAGGGTCCGATGAAGCTCTATTGTGACAAGAAGTCAGCTATCAATATTGCCTATAATCCTGTGCAGCATGATAGGACAAAGCATATTGAAATTGATAGACATTTCATTAAAGAAAAGTTGGAGGAAGGCCTAGTGTGTATGCCTTATGATCCATCATAACAACAACTGGCTGATGTTCTTACAAAGGAGCTGAACAGCTCAAGTTTCCATGATCTTATCATCAAGCTGGGAATGGAAGACATCTATTCCTCAACTTGAGGGGGAGTGTCGAGCTGTAACTATGTAAATATATTATTAGGAGAGTCAATCTAAATCCCTTAAATCAGGGGATTTATTTACAAAGTATTTAGGCACTTTTTTATTCCTTTTTTTTATTAGGATTGACTCTATTTCCTTTTTTATTAGGATTGATTCTGTTTCCTTTTAGGATTGGTTTTGTTTCCTTTTTTATTTTATTGTATCACATTATATATTTGGTGTACTATCTCATTGAATAAAGCATAGAAACAATTCTGCCTTCATCTTATTTTCTTCACACGTCATAGTCATCAAGATCTGGATCATTACAGTGGGTGTATATAAGAAATTTTACCAAAGAAAGAGGGTTGCAGGATCAGACTAGCTAACAATACTACCATCAAGTCTATCAGTTGCTTGAATAATCAAATTATAAACAAAACTGTTGACAATCACAAATAAATCAAATACCACAGCAACACATACCTGCTGGAGATCCTGATCAGAAGCACTATGATTAACAGATGTTTGAATTGCCACAGGTCTTGAAGAGCACAAAAGGCGTCTAACCTAGTAAAAGTAGCCAGAGCCATGATTCAGAAAAGAAAGAAATAAGTTTGTAAGGAGCTTCTGCACCAGCACAACATACATCAATTACCAGTGAACTAGTAAAATGTCAGTTCAAGATATCAGTAAAAATAAAATACATGTACTGATAGACTGTAGAGCTTGATCCTGTGAGAATTGTCCACTGAGGCATAGTAACATTACAGGTTCAGAAATGCCCATGAAGTAAGAAAAATCAGTATAAAAAATTTCATATTTCTAATAAGCACAAGAAGGCTTGACATTAACAAGTACCATATAGCACTCTTTCTTATCTCCTATTAGTTTCTGTTGTGGAAGACAGGTGAAAAATAAAAGGAAAAAAAATCCTCTGGACTCACTAGTAGCGATGACAATAAAGCAGCAGCAGCACTTTGCCCAAAATGATTGCTAAAAATTGATGGGCAAAAAATACAACCTTTTACACAATCTATTGACAAGCGGTAACACGGATTGAAAATATATATCAAGGAAAAATAATCAAATCAATCTTATTCCAAAATTCTTATGTAAGGTGCCATAACTGACCTCATTCAATCTAAGATCACGACCATAACGCAATTGTGTGCTCAAGTTGAATATATGCTCCATACCATCAGTCATAGACCCATCAACTGAATCTGTATCCTCAAACTTTGTTCCTTCCAATCCAATTGCATCAGAAATAGTAGAAGATATTGTCACTGGATGCAGATTTAGCATATAAGGTGTGGACATAGAGATTACATTCACATTGGTTGGTGTTTCAATGCCCCTATATTTGCATTCACGTGCCAAAGTTGACATTGCCAAATCTTGTCGGCCAAGAAGTACATAAGCAGCAGCTGGCCAGTCATTGGGAGGTGAATCTCGACACTTATCTAATGCCTAGAAGGCATAACAGCAATTAGATGTAAAAGTCAAAGCAATTACATAGGGTAGCAAGCAATTTGTAAAAGGGTAGTACATTGTCCCAGGTATGTGAAAAAGTCAAAGAAATATAAGAAAAACAGTAGGCAATGCCTGATAAATGAGTGCCATCATGATGAACACTAGAATTATGTAAGAAGACGACAGACAATTTCAAATGTTGAACATACTCCATGAACAAATTTGTAAAATGATTTAAATTAATTGATAAAAGGTTCTGACAGACTAACATCAATGAAGTCAAACTTACATGACGAAGTGGAAGAGATACACCAGAAGGTAGTGAGTCCAGCTGTTGAAGTCCAAATCTTTCACCAACCATTGCTAAAACTGCAAGCTCCTCCTTTGAAGAATGTGATCCCATAGTAATGTTGCAGTAAACACCAGTAGACAACTTCTTTCCCAACAATTTGGCACCAGATAATATGCTATAAAAGCAAACTACTTTCCGGGCTATGCTAACCACAGAACTTCCTTCTTTACAGACTAAAGCTGGAAGATCATTAATATTAGCATAATTATACCCATATTGCAAGCAATTTTCAAGCCATCTGAATAAACTTGGACAACTTTTCAGCGAAATGGTGATTCCAGACTTCAGAAACTTTTTACAGAGGCCAGGGAAATCACGAATATAATGGTCCAAGTAGTTGTCCTCAGCCAGAAATTCAGCAATGTTGCATAAGAGAATTGAAAGAAGCTCTAAGTCCCTGCAGGGCATAGGCAACAGTTATCATATAGAATCAATAAATATATTTTAAGAAAAAACTACAATTGGAAAATTAATTGTAGGGAAAATACAACCTAAAGAACATAATGAAATGCTTAAAGCAGATGTTGGTAACAATATGTGAATAACCAAAAGACAATCAAATAGACCTTTTAGCTGTCAATACTCAGAACACAAAGCAAAAGTTTTTTCTTGGTCATATGATATAGCATTCGTAAGGTAAGTCTGATGGCATCCTCACAAAGATAAAATCTAAAGATTTTGCATAACACGATGAAGTAGAAAATGACAGACAGAAGTCTCAGCAAAAAGTTCAGCACTATATACCAGGTCTAAGACTCAGACTGCTGACTGATGTATGATCTTTATTTCTAGCAATTTCAAACTAATAATAGCAATGGGCAGATCATGAAAAATGATGAGAGAACAAAGACATAGAGAGGAGAGGAACTAATATGTACGTTGTGAACGGAGAAGGTGGCTATGGTCCCCCAAATATTTTAAATTCTCTTAATAAATTTAAATTTAAATCTAAAAAACTTAACTTTGCCCCCTCATCAATGGTGTTCTTTCTTTTTAGACACCCCAACTAAAATGATCTAGCTCTGCCCCTGGACATAAAGCTTAACAACAAATCAGTGGTCCAGAAGGTGAATACAGCATACAAACAGAAGACAGAAGCTACTTATGCAGTCAATTAAAAAAAACTAAAAAAAATATTAAATAGATATTGTTTTAGACTTTAATAGTGAATCAATTCCTGCCTAGTCAAGAGTGCTGCTTCTGCTGAAAACCTGTTGAAAAAGCATAACCTTAAATATCTTACCCAGACATCAGATCAGGTTACAATGACTATGTATGTATTAGCTTGTACTATATGTTATACTCATTCCTCCAAAACAGAAAGCTAGCTTCCATTATCTGTTAACAGTTACATTTTGTTATAACAAGTAGCTTGTAATCTGCTAAAGCAGTTTGTTCTAGGTCAGCTCTAGAGTAATATATACATTAAGAGACTGCATCAGAATTGTATAACTTTAGATTAAGAAACTCAGTCCTCTCTTGACCTAATATTTTACCTCCTTTTCTCACACTTTCTTGACAATACAAACTTCAATAGTATGGATGGGATCGTATTTTTGGTTTCTCTTTAGTGATCTACTTATGATCTTCATTAGAGGAGTTTCCCTTTCTATTAGGCAAACAACTTTGTCACATTTAGTAGTCTCTTTGGCTCCATCTTTGTATTTTCAAATTGTACCCCATCCTTTATAGGCTCAGCGCATTTTGTAGACTATTCCACACGCCTTTCCATCATTGAAATTTTCAAAACACCGGATTTACTAGTCTAAGGGCACTCTGATCAAAACTATTAAACCTCAAATGGTTCAAACCAACATTTTCTATGAACTACTTAGCTATATCTTTTATGAAACATCTTCCACCTGCTCAACCATCAAACTGTCTTTAAGTAGGTTATTGATAGTTGTGTAGAAAAGAAAGCAATTATTAAACAATAAAGATAAACCAGAGTTATTATCGCAGTATCGTGACACCACATCGTGGCCAACTTTCACCAAGGAAAATGCACCACGGAGCATTTCTGCATTGAGTTTCCATTGCACCTAAAACTGAGGCAATCCCCAGCTGTTGTGGCCACTATGCTGAAACAGGGTTAACCTCCCTGAGTTGTCTGATAACTTTTTTGGGTTACTTTCAAGATTCACCCATTTCATTTCATCAGAACAGTCTGTAGGGTTCAAAACTTTATTCAGGTAACACCCACTGCTCTCTCCACTGTTTTGACGCAAATCACCAAAACCCATTGCTCAACAGCATTTTTTTCAGCCAAGCCTGGACACACCCACCTCCCTGATTTGTTGATTGTTTGCATGTCCTCTACTCCTCTTTCAGTTTTCACTTAAGTCTTGTGAGTCAAAAAAAGGTCAGTGGCTATCCTCTACCTCTATTTCATTGCTCGCCTTTCTGGGTTTTTTTTTTTTTTTGTGCTTGTGTTCTATCATTCTGTTCTACCTGCTCACCCCCTTGTCTATCTTTGTGTTGTGTATTGATTGTGTTTTCTTTCTTCATTGGTCAACCTTCACATCATCTGGAGTCAAGGCATCATTCATTTAGAGGATTAAACTTACTTGATTCCTTGACTTTTGTTGTTCTGGATTTATATGTTTAGCTTAAGGACTGCGACTTTCAAGTATTAATTATTATGAAAGAATTATGAATATGTCTATCACTTTATGTAATTTTTTATTTTTGAGCATTTATGTAAGTGTAAGTAAATTATTTAGATAGTATCTATAGTTTTCAGTACAGCAGCCATCCAGCTATAGCGATGTTGAAGTTGGCTGCTCTGATGCTATCCGAAGAGATAAATGTGGACTTAACCATGTAAATACATAAAAAAATATCACTGCCAAAACAAAAAATGTAATACAGGAGCAGGGCTTATTCGAACTATCCCTTGTACTATGTCTATAGTTATACCAATACATAAAGCAAAAGAAAGTCAGTATATTATCATGAAATGAAAGAAAAGAATAGAGGTAGCTACTTAGCTTAAAACTTAGCCTCAAGCTGACATTAAAAACACTGAATTTACAACTAAAAGTAATATAGATTACTGGCTAGATTCACTAGATCCAACCCACTAGCTGCTTCCTAAACAAACAGGGCAGTATTACCAGACAAAATGCCTACTAGGATAGAAATAAAAGATGATCAGAAAATGCTTTAGCTAGGATGCTAGAGACTAAAATGAAAAGGCAACCCAAAATATATAATACAAGAGATCAGAGACATACCTTTTGCGGAGATTATCAAGTTTCAGGCTTTCATAGAGTCCATGAAGAGATTCCAGACTTTCCCTTAACAGATCAGTATAAAATGGCTTTCCAGAACTTTGTGCACCATCTAAAGATGACCTGTGGAAATTTGATTCCTGCTGATCATGTGAGACTGCACAAGGTATTCCGAACGTGGAGTTTATTTTGCAAAAATTATAATGAAATTGGCTACTAACAAGGAAGTCCCAAGCAGAACGTGGCACTGAATCAGAGCATTTTTGAGATATAATGTTATATTTTCTGCAGATTTGCAAAATTACATGACAAAAAGAGTCCCATTCTGAATCAACACTAGATTCAGCTTCTGACAGATGAGCAGGGTCACCATCTTTCCAAAGAAGACCAAGAAGATGTCTGTAAAAACTAGAACAAAGCCCCTCAGCAAGTGCTGTGATGCAATCATTAGATAATGTTGATGAAGGACTTTGTCGTAATGCACATCTAAAGATCTGCATATGCAAAGTAGGGATGTCAGAAGATGTAAAGAAATGGAATATTAGGTTTCCATTTGCCATGCCAAGAAACCTGCACATGTCAACTTCAAGGTAAAAAAAGAAAAGAAATCATCCTTAAATACAAATCAGTATACCTGTCTATTATTTACTATCACATTGACTTGCCCCTCAACAGCATCAGCCAAGCTAGTAATCTTTAAGTCATTGAGAAGAGGAGATTTATCTAGGACGCTCCAAACCATGCAAAATTTTATCTTTATTTAAGCAAGAAGGTAGCACATATTTGCACAGACATTGCTTCCCAGACTACAATATAAACATGACATATTACTAAAAGATATCAAGCTTTAGCAATCTTGATGGCACTTGATGGAATCATGGAAATGAATTATCATATAGGAAAAGGGTGAGTGTCTAAGAGAGACTGAAGACAGCTGCATAAAGTATAAAAAATCAATATGAAAAATAATTTCTACAAATTAAAGCTACCATGTTTACAGCTCCATTTATAAGAAACCATATCCAGGCATTATGGTAACATATAGGTCAAATTTTATAAGGCTGGAACAAGTTATCAGATGTAGCACCTGATACTTATCGAGGAAAGAAAAAGTATTTGTTAGTAGAAATCAATAACCTATATACAAATCAGTTATATACCAATCAATAAAACTAAAGTACAACAGTACTAAGGAGAGGGAGTACCCAAAATTTAGCACTAAAAAATAAAATAAACTTCAATTCAATTATTTAAAAATAAAAGCAGATAATAGAAAGAAAGCAATTTTTAGATGGACACATTAATTGAAAGAAAGATAAAAACAAAGCAGGAGAATCAGGAAACCAACCAAGTCCTAACAAAAACAAAACAAAAAAAATGATACAAGCATCAGTTCAAAAGAGCTCTCAAATCCACTCTATGCAAAGAAATCTTTCTTGTAAAAAATCGAGCATTAACCCCCAAGGATGCTAGGAAAAGAATAATAATCAAAACACAATATAATGGCAATGTAGAGGCAGGACCGTAAATAGACTGACAGAAATGTCAGGACACTAAAAGATATGAAGAATGAATCAATCAATATGTGTCCATCCTTGTATAAGGCTTACATAGAGAAGCAGAACATTTTCTGGAGCCAGAACCAATATGTCTGAATATGGAAGTAGTCCAACTTTGAACCTAGAAAACACATATTTGAAGAAAATTATGTCCATCATTATAAAAGCAATGTAGAAATAGATGGGATATCTACCTTGGGCGGGTTACCGTCACAGGTGAAGCTGCAATTGCAGATATGTTCCAGCTCATATCAGGTTTAACATCAAATACAATCTCATTATTTATTTCAACAATCTGAAGACTAACAGACAACAACTTTCTTTGTTCTTGGTGAAAAAAGCAGACAACAGGAGCGGCATCATCATCAGTGGCCATAAAGACCTAGTAGTCATTTGAAGGAAAAGTCAAACAAAAAGAAATAAAATTGAATGTATAAACAATAAATGATAAATCATCCAACGAGGAAAGGAGAATGCAATCCAACCATCCAGCTATCTAATTAAGAACTTGCAATTTCACTGTTCTGTGTAAAATCTAAAAGAATCTAAAGAGATTTAGAGAATGATCTAAACTGTATTTCATTTCATCAATCAAAATGATTACAAGATATGTATTTATAGAGTACAAAGACAGAGCACTAGCTCTAACTAACTGACAGCTGTTGTAACTACTCAATAGCTGTCATAACTAACTATCAGGTAGCTTAGCTCTAAGCTACTTGCAGGTCTATACTATATACAGTATAACCTATACAGAATATACACTATCATCCCGAACTAAAAATCTGAAACTCCAATGAATTAAATAATTCTTCAAACAATAAAATGATGAGGCATTTTGGATAATATAGTTATACAAAGCATCATTAACGGTGTGTTTGGATTAGCCAGGTTAGCTTTTTTTATGTTGATAATATCTTACAATCAAAATCTTACCAGTGTTGTTAAATAATGGTGACCATGGCATGATGGAGTGGTGGATTCCAACAAAATGCTATTACTGGGCTATGGTGCTGTGGGTGTCTCATGGCAGCCACATTTACCATAGCAGTTATGGTAGTGACTGCAGCTGTGGTGGCAAAGGCAGTTAGTTACTCCTAAAAAAGAAGAAAAAAACCTACGAGTCTCCAACTGTTCAGAGACCATCAACATACATTCAACATGTTTTAACCACTGGAATTCAAAACATGTAGCCTGACACCACTTCTGCACTCACATCTCCTGTTTTGCAAAATCAAACCCAACACTTGACTAAACACCACCATCTTCAGCAAAGGAGACCACCTCCGACAAACAACCCATCTACAGCAAACAACTGATTTGGTTATCTTAGGTAATCCCTTGTTCACGTGTCTATGTTTCTTTGTTTCCTTCTATGATTCTTTGTTTCTGTATTCCCTTCATCTCCATATACTTTTCTGTTCTCTTTATTTCTTTATTTTGTCCGAGTCTCTCTTTCAATTCCTCTGTTTTGAGTCTCTCTCTATTCATCTCCAACGAGTTTTGCTTTCTCTGAACTTATGCTATGAGGCTTATGATATTATCCCTTAAGTTTGTGAAATGTGTAATGTGTACTTTTGGTGAATTATGTTTTTCACAAAATGTTCATAGTTTTTTCTTTATCTATGTCATTATTTTATTTTATTTAGTATATTCTGCAGTTTTTTAGTATACTCATAGACTGCAGTAGCATCTGCCAAATTTTTATGGCAGATTTTTGGCTTGCCACCATCCGCCAATAATAACATTGAAACTTACTATGTAAGCTTTTTTGCAGGTGGAGGAGTGATTTTTCTGGAGAAAGTGAGCAATCCAAGCATGCCTAAAAGGAACTAAGTAAAAGTAATAGAATGTTTTAGGAGCTTACCAAAAACTGAAAAATTAAATAATGTGTTAAGAATGTGTAAAGCATAGTGACATGAATTCAAGAAAGAAAAGTGAGATGGCTGGCCAAGTGAGAAAGAATAAAAAGGGAAAAGAGAAAGAGTACCACAATAATGTGTACATAGAATAAAGGGCAGGGAGCACCACCACAACAAGGTGGTCCTCTTCTATAATCAGATTAAGAAATCAAAAAAAAATATTAAAAAACATTTGAAATAATTATTTTTCATGTACTAAATATGTTAAACTAATAAAACTTTAAATTAACAAACTTTTAATTATTAATTAGTCATCTGCTATGCTAGAAATACAAATAAAACAGCTTTGAGGCCATATAAAGCATCTACTCTACATTTACAAATTACAATTATTAATACTTGAAGAACAAAGGAAACAACTATGTCATTAACTGATAATTGCATTTCCCTTTTGAAATCAGAAAAAAAAAATGCATAATTAAAAGCATAGACAAACAATAGCCAGATAATTGTGTGGAAGCCTAATAGCCTATATCACACCTTACAAGCAGCTGTCTGAGCACCTTTTCCCTGCCATATTCTACGGAAGGACAAATGTTTTGGCAATACACTCATGCGATGTACATGTAATAAACTAGTGGTTGCTTCCTCATCAATGTTAGAATTGACAAATTCTGCAACCCACAAAGAGTGCTGCATCTTTCCTGAACTCAAAAGTAACACCATCACAAAAATTACCAAGACAACAAGCTATTCGGAAAGAGACCAGGAACTGATTGCAAGAATTTTAATGAAAGAAACCTTTATTATAGGATGCCATAAGTGGGACCTGATCACTTGTCCAAATTGTCTTTTCATCGTATTCCTTCATCATGTTCAATTTCCCTCTTTCTTCAATAAAAGTTGGCTACAATGACAGTAAAACAAAGTAATCAAACGAAAAAGAACATACCAGAACAAGAATTTATAGCAGTAAATATGTCACAACTACACAAGATATAACCTAGAAGGACAAAAATTCAGCAACAATCTGTGGATTGTTATAACATACCTGATGTTCATCCAGTGGATCCATCAAAATGAGATGAGAGGATACCAAAGTACCCTCCCCCTTTTGGATATGATTAGACGCACTAAGCAGAATATCACGTGTATTAAGCAAAGGGCTTGTAGATGAAAAAGGAACACGTGACGGTATATTTGCTTCAACTTCTTGCTGGAGTAATAAACCAAAAGGAAGAGGCCATATAGATGTAATTGTACGAGGAAGTGGAAGTGATACTACTTCACCTATTAAACAGAAGGAAATTTCAGTCACTATAGCACCAAAAACAAAATAAATTTGAACACCTGAAAATATTGACAGTCTGATATATAGATATACAAGGGAGATTTAAATTGATGAGTTCTAATAATAATGAGTGAAGTGTGTGAGTGTGTGTTTGTCAAGTTGAGATTTAAAAGATCATGAATCAAGATGAAAGGAACATGAGACATGTAGTTAATTAATTCAATTCCCTGCTAAAGCAACAAATGAATGGAAGAGACCATGCAGATATGAGAGTGATGCTGTAATGGAAAGGATTCCATTTCACCCAAAAAAAATTGGACATATAGTTAATTTAAATGGAAAGGAACATGAGACATAGTTAATTCAATTGGAACCCAATTTCACCATGACTAAAAACAAAATATACATATAAATACTGAAACAATAATGTAATTCTTGGATTTTACATAAATGATATGAAATAATTAGGACATACTTCAGCTATATTAAAGTAATTTATGTCATTTTTATTTTTGGGATTTAGGGACTTTATCTTAGTCTGACTAAGTTACTAAATATTAATTGATTAAATTGAAATTTGATCCCTATACTTGACACCATTTTTCGTTTTGGGTCCATACATGAAAAAACTCAGCATCAAAATGTTTCCTGAGTTGACTAATGTCTGTCTTACATTACAGGCTACTAAACATTAGCCAACTCGGCAAACATCTGACACTGATATAACTTTGGCAAATGGCAAGGACCAATGTATCAATGTTTTTTCATGTAGGAACCAAAACAAAAAATTGTGTGAAGTATAGGGACCAAATTTTTAATTTAACCTTTGATGGATCCTTGAGGATTGAGGAAGGTTTAGAGAAAGAAAGGAAGAAAGAAGAGAAAGAGAGAATCAAAGAAAACCCAACGAATTTTCTCTGCCAAGGGAAGAATTCCCACTTCAACTGAAAATAACATTTTGTACAATATGTTTTCCAAATGCCCCCTCTGACTATTACATCCTGCATATATCTACTCTAATCTTTTACGAACAATCCTCCTAACTGCCTCTCTATTTTAGTAACTCTTCTAACTAACTACTCAGCTGCCCCTGACCCAACTTCATTCTAAAATGCACTTTTAATTTCGGGACTTCTGGGTCCCTAACAACCTTATTAATTTCAGGAAGCTAATGTTTGACTGGGATTCCAACCAACTTTTGGCTATGGATGCCATTTCAGGTGTCCTATTTTATTCACACTTTGATATTTATTAACTTCCACCTTGTGGGAAAAGGTTTGGTGGTTGTTTTTGTTTTGATATTATTAATTAAAGAAATTGTGAAATTTTACAAGAATCTCAAGGATTCTTGGTTATTTTGGTTCTTGGTTCTAGTTCTACATCAATAATGAGTAAAAGAAACCTGTTTCCAATGAGTAAAATAAAGTTTTTAACAACAAAGCTAGAAACTAGTACCATTCCCATGCCATAAGTGCTTTTTCTCCTTTTCTATCATACAATGGTTGAACTTCATTTAGTAAACTCACCAGATGTATTATAGATAGTCAAACAATCAATGTGTAATATACATAGAAGAGCTTCAGCTGGATGACCGAGACGACACCAGCACACCTAAAATTTCAAAATAAGTAGTTAAAGCAGAACTGTTCAGTAAATGGAACAAAAAGAAGCATTACATTTACTACAAGGGAAAACAAAAATCAAATTTGAGACTTTTAGTCCGCCACTGTTGCACTTCCTGGTTGCATGGGCAATGTTGCAGCCAGCCATCGGCTGAAAATTTCAACCTCCTTAGTCTTTGAAAACCCAAAGCCAAGTAAAGGAAGAATGTTTTGAAGGAAGACTTTATTATGAGGAAAGAAGGATTAAAATGAAAGAAGATAAAATAACCTCCTTAAATTAAACACAGTGAAATTAAACAGAGTAAGGCCAGCAATGCCTCAGAGTCGCAGCACCTGTATGAATGCCTACCAAATAAATTCCACAAAAGAAACCTTTGAACACCAAAGAGATACCATGAAACTCTTCTATCCAGCAAAAAATTTATGGCCAAATATTTCCTTAAAAATCCAAACATTTCACTAAATGATAGGATTCAAAGGACAACAAAAATCATGTATGTCAAATAGCTCTTCCTTACTCCTGCTTAACACATGCATGGTTCATTTAGTCATTATATGGACTTAGTAATATTGCTGAGATTAATGAGTTCACCCTTTTTCCCACAGAATATCTCAATGCATTTGCAGAATTAGAAGAGTAGAGTGTTAAACTTTTGACAAAGTAAATGAAAGTTAGAATTGTTGAACTTAGGCTTGTGAGGCCAGTGTCCTTCTCTATACATTGCATGTGGTACTATTCAAAGCCATATGGCATCTTCCTTTCTTACAGTCCTAAACTATACTCATCCTCTTATCCATTAAAATTAAATTCCTTTTGTAAATTGAAAATTGCTTGTACAACTCTAATCCTTGCCATCCAAATTTCCTGAATTAACTGTTACAGTCCGAAAATTCCAGCTACTACTTACTTGAAGATTGTTTACACTTTCATCTTCTAAAAGTTTATTTCCCTGTCTGCTGCTATATTTACTAAATCTCATCTCATACAATCTGTATGAGAATTTGAACTATATATGTGAATCACATGTCCTATAAACACTGGCCGCAAAGCCGCAAATTCTGTTTCTCCTTGTAAGGAAGAAAGAAGATTAAAGTAAACAAAAGTAAAAACAAATACATTGAAACAGAACGGGAGTAAAGGTGTGCCAATAAATGTCTAGCTGAAATAATGAAGAGCATTTTCTCTACAGACTCAAACCATTAGCTTTGGCTTCACTCAAAATTAAAATTACAAATAAAATATCCCCCCAAAAAAAGACTCAAGACAGGAAACAATCCATAGAAAGCCAGAAGGCCATTCTAATGTGAGCATTGAGTGAAGTAAACAATGACATTCCTCCATCAACAATGTCCAGTTCACTGAACAAAATTTAGTAGTACAAGAGTTATAATAAAAGGGGTTAAGCAACCTCATTCCAAATTCAAAGCATGAAAATTCAAAAGTCATACCTTAACGATGTTGGATCGCAAGGTAAATCTCTTAAACACTCTCGCACCGGTCGACCATATAATCCTATCACAAATCAGCACGCACTTTAGATAAAGCAATGCAACAAACGTGCAGTTTCAGACGAAGTATAACGATGCGGAGCACAGCACAGCAGCAAAAGAAAACAACGGAATTTCAAAATGAAGGTTAAATTCAACTTCGTTTTCCTTTTTCCTTTATCTTCACTTCCGCACTTTCGGAATCAACTAAGCAGAAAAGCGAGGGTTTTATAAATTACCGATTGCCTCGGATGAAAAGCTCGTGATCGCCGTGATTACTCAGTGCAGAAGCAACTTCGTCGCAATCGTCTTCGGCGTCTCTGTCTCGAGCAATTTCTGGATCGAAGAGGAAGTAATCGTACTTGTCAGTGACAGTGTCGGGGGGTTTACCGTCGAGAGCTTCGGCAATGAGGCCAAATGGCTTGAACTCGCCCAGCACTGTTAAGCGACGGACTCCTATGGACATTTTCTCGGAGCATATGGCAAGTTCTATAGCTTGAGTTTGGTGGTGACGAGAGTGGAGCAGAAGATGAATGAAATGAAGTGTGTCCGTAGATAGTGTTCGCCTCCCGCTCTTTATTTTTGGTTGATTTGGAGTTTGGAACCGTGGTTGGGCTTAGAATCTAGAGGCCTTGAAATTTAACCCTAGACTTTTTTGAAGTCGTCGCGGGGAATTAATTTTGAAAACTGTTTTTATTAATTATATTATTTTTTTATTTTTGTAATATTATTCCAAAAAATACCTTTCTTAGAGCAACTCCAAAGCTGAACTCTGAAGTAGCTTAATTGAATTTTGGTGGGTTCAATATGCCATGTTGACCTACAGGAATATTAACCATTTTTTCTCTAATGGTGCAATTAGTAAAATGAGTCTCGCTTATTATTTTATATTAAATTTTTATTAAAAAAAAAAACTTTCCTTTCTCAAATTTTAATGACACTTTTTCGAGAATATTTGACCTCTCTCAACTTCTTCTTTTTGGATACACAGTCCCCTTTTCTTATTCTGCTGATTGATTACTCTGTTCTTCTTCTTTTGATTTGGTGCTCTCTTGCCCCCTTCTTCCTTGCTTTTAATTTGGTTGATTAATCTTTGTCGACATGCCTCATCATTCGTTTCCACCACCGCTCTGTTGTACTCCGCTACATGCGTGATTTCTACATGAAGATCTCCTTCCACTTTGAGAGCTTTGTCATTCTCTTCATTGGAAATCTCAGTGTCGACACAACCTTCTTACCAGCTTTGACAGCCTCAAAATCTATTATGCTAACAAAAGCATCCTCCTCCTCCGTAATGGTGATCTCACCCATAATTATTATTTGATTATGGGTTCCATTTCTTTTGGATGAACACGTGCAGAACCTTCTCTAATTATGGGTTTTGTTTCTTCTAATTATGAGTTACAGTAGTTGAAAAATTGTTTTCTAATTCTAAGAAACCATTGCTTAGATAAGGACGTTCTTACACTTGTTTTGTCTCGTCAATCCACTCCAACTGTGAGCTTTGTAAGAACGAGTTCTTATTCTAAAGAACTAGGTAAGCATCTCCCATTGAAGATGCTCTTATTCTTTCTTGTGAAACCTCTTGTTTACTTATCCCTTGCTTTGAAAAATATTTTTCTTATAAAAAGCTTCTCTCTTGCTCTCTTCTATTCCCATCATTTATATTATTTGCAATTTGATTGTATTTCGTTATTCCTCTAGTGATTTTATGAATAGGAATTCTTTAGTCATCTCTTATTTCGCCATTTTGTAACTACATGATAGAGATGCCTTTCAAAATTTTAGTTTCAACATGCATTTATGAATATTGAAAAATTTTAATTTTTAAATTTTATACTATCAACTAATCAAAAATCATTATAAGTATGACTTTTAAAATAATTATTATCAAAAATAACAAACTTACCATAAAAGTCAACTTGTGATTAAATGACAATATTTTTCCACTTTCAATGCATATATTATTTATCCATTTGTAAATGCATCTCGAAAATAAAATTATAGAATTCAACCAAAAAAAAAAAGACTTCCAAAAATAAATGTTTAGAACATATTTTGAATAACTTTCAAAATAAAAATTTATGAATGTTTTTGAAAATTTAAATATGAATTTTGGAATTAATAATTTGGTATGCACTTGCACACATTTTAGGTACTTAATTTCATAAAATTATTCAAATATGTTCTTAATTTCATTTTAAAAGTTGTATAAACTTTCAAAAATTTGAAAAGACATTTTTATTGAAAATTTTTATTAATAATTATATGTTTTATATTTTTTTTCTTCATTATTTTAATATATTTAATATGATTAGAAATATAAACTCTTTTAGTATACATTTGCAAATATTTTGGAAACTTAATTTTGAAATTTTATTCAAAACATATTGTGTACATAAAATCTGGATTTTATTTAATTCCTTAATTTTTGTTTATGAAATGTACAAACTTTCTAAATTTTAATTCTGAAAAGATATTTCGGTTGTTTTTTTTATCAATATTATATTTTTTATATTTCTTTTTTTTAGTTTTCATTATTAAATATAATTAAAAATGTTACTAACACAAATTCCTTTTTTTAATGTTAACTATGGAGATATAACACAAACAAATAAAGTGAATTAGGACACATATGAATGGCAATCTCAACACTCGAAGAAAAAGTTGGGAGTTATGAAAATGCTCACGCACTTGAGAACGAAGAGGATCATTATAGAGTTAAAAATGTGATTGTCCAACAAAAAAGAGTTATCAACCACTACATCAACAATGGAACAGTGAATCATAAATAATTTTCTATTTACTGGTTAAAAAGGGCCTAAGCCCAAAATTGAGGAAACAAACTAACACACGTGCATAATGCCAACTTCATCATTGAGCAAAGCCAAATTAAGAAAATTAGGGGGTTCTACAAAAATAGTCAACCCTATCTCCAACTCTAGAACTCTCTTGGTCAACATGTTTACAATAGTGTTGCACTATAAAAAGATATGACATAAAGAGAATCCCATAGTCAGGCAAGAGAACTTACTGATATTTTGAACAATGTTGTAGTAAGAATGGTGCAACGAGTAAACCTTCGAAACTAACTTCATTGCCTTGAATGAGTCAAACTTAATAAGGATATGGATGCATCCTTTCTCCAACACCAAGTTAATACCTTGGAAGACCGCTCACAACTCTAAAAGGGTAAAAAAAACAACTCTAAAGACTAGCCATGAAACCAACAAGAAAGTTCCTCGTATGGTCTGGGATAGCCTCACTACAGGCAACTGATGATCATTGGACATAACTCTGTCTGTATTTTGTACAAACCCATGATGGGGGGAGTCCAAGAAACAAGATTAAAAAATGTGAGTAGGGGCTAGACACATGTGCATTTGTTGAAAATAGATTAAAGGCAACCATGGTCGTCATAAAGCTTGCTGATGGCCATGGATACCAACATCAATAGTCTAGGTACCTTAGGAAATGAAGGTGTTACGTCTATGCAACAACCCATCCTTTGTAGCTCCAAACTTAGACGACCAACTATTAAACAGATGATGCAATCTTTAGAGGTTCTCCAGCAACCATAAATAGAGGTCAAAGCAAAAAAAATGAGACCAAAATTATAGTGGTAAAATATGTTGTCAAATTTTTTTTTTGGTATAAAACAATCACAAAAAACATGGAGAATGGATTCCTCCTGCCTGTAACACATCGGGCACATTGGGCTATTAGCAAGACGCATTTCCCACCACCTTATATCAGTCATAAGTGCTGATTTCCCCGTCTTCTAGAGCAAACTCTTCACATGCTTTGGACTAATCCCCAACATAAATAAATTATATCAAAACTATTATCCTATCAAATGACAATATAATAGGCAAACACATATCATACCAGTATTATTTTATCCATTTAACTCACATAATTGCAAAACCTAATGAAAGACTAGGAGTAATTCCCTAATAATTAATAATCCTTTCACAAGATACAATATTACTAACAATTAATGATTTAACCATAGCTACATTAGAAGTTAACCTCCACAGTAGCCTAACCTTCTTTAAAATCTATCATAAATGCTCTATAAATTTTAAGGTGTGTTTGGAAAAACTTATTTACATCTTATTTTAACTTATATTATGAAATAAACAAGTGTTTGAGAGAGTTTATAAAAATAATTTATGATATGTTCATTATAGCTATACACTTAAATAAGAGTTAACCCTCAGATCGAAAGCAAACCACATTTTAATAGTGACACTCTATTATGTTGAAAATTCAAACCAATATACTATCTGTAAGTCTGCACATACCTATTTGGACTTCAACGTAAAAGTGAAGTCTTATGAGTTACAGGGAAAGACATAATGTTACACATAAATACACAACCCATCAAACACATAAGAAATAATAGACAAAGATTGTGAAAACAATCTTGCATAACACAACTCCATAGTTAAAATGACTACAAGATTTAAAAAAGGGACAAAAGTAAAAGGATATAAAATTAAGAAATTAAGTGCTTCATAAATACAAATTCCAAGTTACTATGCCAAATATCAGTCAAGCATAATATACATACATATATATATACACAGAGAGAGAGAGATCGACTAAAGAACAAATGGCAGCATTTAGCCATTTACAAAATTGATTTTGTAAAATTAGTTTTGGTTTAAATTGTTTTTCAAGTAAAATGATTTATTTTTGAATGCACTTATTTGCAATTGAATTAAATAATTTTTGTAAGCTTCATTGTTTTAACCTTAAGATTTGATATTCATTTTTTTATATTTCCTTTCTCTTTTTAAATTAGAAAATTATTAACAAATTAAAATAATATCTATGCATAGAACTATAGCATTGCATTGTGGATTTAACAATATCTAGTGACCTATGGAACTTGATTACTTGGAATTTGTTTTAAAATATTTCATTTCTATTACTTCATAATCAATTAAGAAAAATGTTCTATTAATTATATGATACTAAACTGAGTTTTGCAATATCATTTAAAACATTATAATAATCTGTTTAGTATAACAAAAAGTATATGTAAGTAATATATAAAAATATTTAATACTCTAATTCATAATTACAATAATTAACAAGACTTAAAATTGTTGCTTGTGTAAGTAGACTGCATTGTCAAGTGAAATCATACATTGTGAATGTGTTTTTTTAAATTTTTTTACATTATTTTGATCTTCTTTAGTCCATATAATTGTATAAAATTTAACATAAATTTAGGTGAATAAGAAGGATACGTGATATTATACCATATATAAATTTAGGAAGGTTTATGCAGGATAGAAAAAAAAGAAGGATATATAGTTGAATTTCATTAAACTTTGGAAAGTATAAGTGTAATTTTTTTAGTTAATAGATATATTATATAATTATTAAGTCAACCATAAATGTATTTTCTTCCTGTATCATATAATAGGCATATATTGTGCATAAATATTTAAAAATAATTTTACATTTAGGAAATAAATAATGGGTCAAAAATAAAAGGTGATCCAAAGTACTGAAATAAATTTGTTATTATTATTGAAGAAAACAATAAGTGGTGAAAGTGCAAGCATTGTGAACAAACATTTAGAGGATAATGTTTTACAATAATTAAAGCGTGTTTAGATAAAATAAAAGGAAAAGGCGTTTATATATGTCTTGTTTATGATGGCAATGAAAGAGTTCACTATATCATTATTCCCAAATCAACCAATCTATAAGAAAACATAAACACATTAAATCCATTGCAAGATAAGTAACATGCTTAATATTTTTGAGATAGGAATGAAAAATGTCACTTTTATTTTTATGATGCTTCCTAAACTTTTTTAAATTAAATGTTCAATATCCTTTAAAACCTATTCATAGGCCTACTATTTTTATTGATTTCTCAATTTTTTTCAACCAGGCATATGATGCTCACAAAGGACAATGAGTAATCTCTAACCAAATTTTCATTTTTTTTAAAACCAATTTGGATCCCAGAAGTTTATTAAAAATCCTTAAATCCATCTACTTGTATTAGGTGACCAAAGACTCAGTCCTTTTCTCTTTGGTGCAACGTATCTAGTCTACTCATCCTACTTTTGCATCTATTATTTGGAGATATGTGTTTAGAGATGCTAAAAAATAGTATAGTGTTGATGTCCTCGCAAAGTCAGCCTTTTCCTTCAATCGCAGTTTAGGATCTTTAATTTTATTATTAGTTTTATTCCCCTTGCTCTTACTATAGTGTTGATGCTTCTAATGTTTCAATGGTCTGAATATAGGCTTGTAAGAAGTTGATATTGATAAACAATAAGTAGAGATTTTTGTTGTAATATGAGTAATAGACACTCCTCAATTTATTTATCAATTGGACAAATATGTCATTGTTGTATCTTGGACCTATAACATGTAAATAGACATTGCAAAATAAAATAAAATTGAAAAGCTGATGTCTTTTGAAAAAGAAAAAACATAACATAGAAGCTATAAAAAGAAAAGAAAAGGTAAAAGGCTATCGAATAAAAATTGTAGCTACAATTTTTGATGTAAATTGCTGTGTAATTATTTCCAACCCCGTAGTGGACTGTCTTCACATTTCTATAGAACATAACTCTATAGCTCATGGTCTAGCTAAAATTTCATTTATTTATGTATATTCATTTGGTATATGGTTGATGCTATAATTTCATAAACCAAAAATGTTTTATTACTATTCATTTCACTTTAATCAGATGCATAAAGTGAAAGTGTGAAGAAAAAATTAATTAAAAAAGACAATGTATGAAAAAGTTGAAAAACAATATTTTTAACACTAGTTTGTTTTAAATAACAATTAAACGTAATAACTTTTTTGTTATAAATTTCAAATATAAATTATAAAATAACCCATAAATTACATGCATAGTGCATTATTGTATACAATAATAAAATTTAATAATTTATATCAATTTATTTCTTTCAAAGTACCTTTATCAAATATAAAAAATTGACTTGTAGCGAAAAAATTTTAGAAGAGACATGAAGTAAAAAAAATAATAAAAAAAAGGCACTTAAATATTTTTAACTTATATATTTAAACTTTACTTATATTCTAGAAACATCTATATCATACCAAATAAAAGACAATAGTCCTTATTAATTTGTGACAAAAATTAAAGAGAATTGTCCTTCTTAGTTGTTTTCTATTTGTTGGGCCAAGTTTTACCACCAATTAATTAAATTTTGCTGGTTGTGCATATTGATAAAATAAAGCCACATCAAGTGGCCCACTATGATTAATGATGACAAGGGAGTTGAATTAAAATAAAGGTGCATCTATGCATGCATAGCGGTAATTGAGCCAAAGCCAATATTAAACAATATTATCTATGCCATTTTAAATTCAAGCTTCCATAATTAAATAAGAAAAACTTTAGATTAACCTTTATGTGACCGAGTCTTACATGGAAATGTAGAAGGCATGATCATGGGGTAGTAGTTGGAGCTTATCTAAAGCTATAACACCCCTACCTTTGTTTTTCTATTATTTGTAGATTTATTTTTGAAAAATTGAAAAGAAGTCTCAAAATTTTGATTTTCGTAGTTGCAATTAGAATTTCAAAAACTAGTCAATTGTGATTTTTAATAATTTTTCTAGGCTGGGACCTAGAGAAATGGAAAAATGATGATTACATCCCGATTTATCAATAGAAATGGCTAACATGTGAAGAGGGTTCAAATGACAGTAAAATGTCATTCTGAGTCAAGAAACATCTTATATATATATATGTGTGTGTGTGTGTGTGTGTTAAAATATAATTTTGAGAGTTTTTTTTTTAATTCCTATGAAAAATGACAAAAATGTCTTTTGTTTACTACTAAGCCAAACTAGTATTGGTTTGACATATAAAAATAGTGAAAACCTCATTCTTAGTTTTTTGTAGGTGAGAAACTTAATTTTATAATTACCGTAAAAATTTTAAAATTTATTGAATTAAAATAAATTTATAACCTAAAAATAATAAATTAATTAATTAAAATTTTGAAGAATGTATAAAAATTAATTTTAAATTTTAGAAATTGTTTTTAACCTTAAAATAATGTGTCTACCAAGTTTCAAACAAAAATTCATTAATTTGATATAAAAAGTAAATTATTAAAGCTTAGCGATAACAGTCGATTTAACTAATAAAATTAAAACTGAGTGCAAAGACACGAGAAACCTCTGTAAGGCAAGATTAGAGAAACTTAAGATAGGGACTAAATTGATATTGCACTAGAAACACATGTTAATTTGTGATATCATCCAAGATGATGTTACCTAAGTGACATTATCCATGGACACCTCACCCTCCAAGCTTCTTATAAATACGCATGCCTTGTGACCATTTTTTTCACACAAATTTCTCCTCCCCTTCTGCTATTCTGGTCGTGAGTTATCACTCCCCCTCTCCTTTACTCAAATTTTTTTATTGACACTATAAGCTCCATCTAAGTGCCATCACTAAAGGGTGTCACCGTCAAAGGAAAGTTTGGAAGACATCATCCTTATCTCCATTCCTTTTCATCTTCTTCATCAACTTTAAGAGGTAATGGGGGGGAATGAGGTGGTTCTCTTGTTTTTATCATTTTCACATTGATGGTGGGTCAGTTTTTACCCTCAAAACCTATTAGTCATTTTAATCTTAAATCTTATACATGTGTGGTTGTTGTGGTTGTATTACTGTTTAAAATTTTAGATCTTACACTCATACTTCTTTTCCTTATAATTTGAGTTGTAGTAATTATTTTTGAGTTTTTTTTCTTGTATAAAACTAGACTTAATGTGTTTCATAATAGGCTCAAGAATCACCTAAAAAAGTGATGCATTGCATTTTACATCTTTTATGCATAGCATCTCACTTAAGATACATTATATATCTTTCCATTTAGGACTTATTTGTAGCATATTTTCATTGCTTTTCCTTTCTTTTTGGAACTTGTTATTTGTTTGGTATTTTCTTATTGTAGAAGTTAATATCGTAGACTTGGAGGGACTAAAGGCAAAGATTGGAAGCATTTGGAGGCAGCAGGACTAGAGCTAGTAGCTTTAGAGACTCGACAGACAAATTGCAAGCACTCTTTGGAGGTCCAAAGGAGTTCACACCAACAAAATCCAACTCACGCCCATGAGCTTCCCTGGCTCGTGATTTTTATGTTAAGGGCAGGGGAGTTCACCCCCGTGAACTCAACCCTGACAAGATTTACTCTTCTTCGTGTCTTTCACATGTAACCTGGGCCTGAACCCTTCGTAGCCCTTTTATATATAGAGGTTTAGAAATTAGGAGAGTAATTTTGGATAGAAAGCATTAAGTGGAGAGGCGAGACTTAGGAGATCATCCTCTTCTCTATATTTTCTGGTTTAACGTTCTTTTTTTTTTTTCCTTCTAGTTTTTGCTTTGTCTTTATGGCTATTTATGAATAGTTCTTTTTTATTTTAGGATTAGGCGTAGCCCTATAAACTTCTTAATGAATTAATTTATGTAATTGTTGTGTGAATCTTGTTCTCCTCTTGATTCATTCTCTATTATTTATCTCTATGCAAAATGATTAGGCCTGCGTTTTACATAATTTTAGGGGTTTGGGAAAGTACTGAAAGAAGAACCCAAACATCGGAACTATAGGATATGAACTTAGGTTTAAACCACGAAAGTAGGTGAAATCTTTGGAAAATTAATTGAATTGACAAAGAGCACAACGGTTTTAATTAAACACAATCATCACAAAAGTAGGTGAATAATTTGATTAGACACATCTCAGTATCTTAAAAAGGAATGAAGAGTACCTTAGGTTAATTCACCCTCAATGAGAACCTGTGGAAGCACAATGGTAACGGGATTAATTTATTAAATGTCATAAAGTGAACCCCAATCTTGAAAGTTTTCAATTATCGAATTTCTTTAATTTTTAATTACTTGTTTGTTTTTGAATTGACTCGCAATTTATCTTCACCAAATTGACATTCATTTAATTGATTCCTTTTTGTTTAATTATTATTGAATCGTGATAATTACAAAGCCTAACATGCGGTCCCTGCAGGTTCGATATTATTACGTGTTGACAGCCGTACACTTGTAGTTTTTGCTCATCAAAAAGTTATGCTTGTTGAAAGTTGGTCTAACTATTTGAAAAAGAGAAACTAGCAATGTATGTCTTTTCATGATTCTGGAATTTCTAGTTGATTATTTGGTGAACCTACATCAACAACTAAAAATTATACTTCTTAAGTTTTTTAGTGATATATGATGTGCTTAATTTTACAATTGTTTACTATTTTTACCAATTTTTGGAAACTGTTGGTTAGGCACTGATTTTGGTTAAAAACGTTTTCTGGAACTGCTATCTTTCAAAAGTCACTATAAATTATACAAAGCTTTGTTTTTAATGATCATGATCAATTTAAAAAGCTTATTGAATGTACTTTCAAGGAAAATTTTACTTTGTTACTAAATGTTCTAAGACAACCGAGAAAAAACTAAATACAGTTTGTTAGTCTTCTAGTGGTTCCGTGTGACCTTTCTGGCTTGTTCTTTTTTCTTTTTTTTTATCTTTTTTGTAGATTTTTATTCAATGTGATCTTGTATGTTTAAGAAAATAGAAAAAATTATTTTTCCAACAATATTCAAATTTAAAAATCAAATTGAGCCACTAAATCTATAAAAAGAAGGAAATTTTGCTTATTATTTAAAACAAAATTTTCAACCTCTTTTACTAAATTTTTGTTGACTACAAACTAGTTTTTAAATTTTATCTAAAGTATTTTTCTAAAAGAGATTAACCAATGTTTTAATAATACTAAAAGGAATTTTATAATCTTAATTATCTATAAGGCAATTTTGGTCCTATTAGTAATTAAAATTAAGTTTTTAACTTCTAAAACAAATTGGCTTTAATCTTTTATTAAGTACCTAAGACCTATAGTTTAAAATTGAAAATTGTTAATTAATCATTTTAAGCAACTTGGTTTTGATAAGATTAAATATCCAACATTGAAATTTTTCTAAGTAACCTTAGCCTTTAAATTAGGTACTTAAAGTAGTTAAATAAAAAATTAATAAATAAATACCTTACTAATTTCTGTTAGATCATGATTAATTTCCCTAAAACTTAGCTTATTATTTAATTACATGCTTTCTAATAGTTTACATTTAAATTGTTCAATTTACAATTTTTAGTAGATATTTCTATATATATGTGTATATCCCAAACTATTATACTATTATGTAAATAGAGACAAAGTCTCTGCATAGTGAAGTGTTAAAATAAAGGACGATTTTGTAGCCCGTAAATATTTTGATAATAACAAACAGTTAAAAATGTGTGAATTCACTTTATCATCTAATCTCGCGCTTACATTATCGTTTGATCTCTAGTTCGCAATATATCGTCTGACGATGTTTTTAAAATTGAATGTCGTCTTATCTTTATATGTATAAACTATGTAACTAACAAAGCTTACAGACGATGTCTATGCTCTAAAAAGATCTGCATGTCAATCAGAGCGCAAAGCTACCTCAATATGTATCAAGCCTATACACCTACTCTCGAGGAAAGTCAGCGAAAAAGAAGGAATTTGTGTGCGATTGATAGAACGGGAAAGCGGACATGAAAACTACTAAAAGATTGAGTGCAATAATAGAAAAGATAAGCAGGCTGCTTTATCTTATCATATGACAAGTTGGTAAAAAGCATTAAATGCAACAATTAATGCTCCAACGACTCTTTTCATCAGACGAAGACCGTTTCCTACAAAATACTCAATTGATACTTTTGGAAAAGCCTATAAATAGAAGAAGAGACCTCATTCAAGTTGTTGTTAAAAAATGTACAAGTGTTGTTGATATATTTGCTGTTGAATCAAAATACTCATAACTGCTTTGATAAAACAAAAAAGTCTTTAGAAAAACAGTTTTGAATATCTGTAATTGAACTTCATTGTTTATTTGTCTGATAAGATGTTAAACTCAGTGAGGTAAACTCACACAAATCTCTTTCTTTACGAAATTGGTTGAAGCCTAAAGAAGTTTTGTTTCAAAGAATACTTGGGTGTTTGCTTGGAGAGGCAAGTGAAAGACTACTTGGGTTTGAGCCTAAAGAGGCTTGTGGAAAGAATACTTGTAACTTGTAAAGTTAGTAGAACTTGGTTGTTACTAACAACTGGATATAGTCTCTGGGGTGAGACGAACTAGTATAAAATCTGTGTGCCCTTTTATTTGTTCTTTCTTCTTTCGTCTGCCTTCTTTAAAACATTTTGAAAATCTTTCTGATCCAGTTTAATTTATTAAGCTTCTTAAAAAAAAAAAAGTCCAAAGGATTGCGAAAATTAGCCTTAACACAATTCAACCCCTCTTCTTGTGTTTAGCTTGTGCCTTACATGAAGCATAGTCATTGAAAATGGAGTACTAATGTTGCAGACTTGTTGAGACCAAGAAAACCTATGCTCGAAGATAAGTCTATTGGTAATGAATTATTAGTTAGATGAGCAATGAGCTGTGAAGGACATACAATTGGCATAAAACCTTATAGGGAAGTCAGAATTTGATACGGTAAGGAATGAAGAGCAGAGACCCATTAGTAGAGGTCTTGGGGATATAGTATCGAGTGATAAAAGTCCTAATGGCTAGGATAATGTCCTTGAGTAGGGATACTCACCTGATAAAACTTGCTAACCCCGACAACTGCCAAGCATTGCAAAATTAGTGCAAGAGTATACCTTTGTGTTTGATTGTGAATGTCCTACTGTTCGTTTCCTCAATAATGATAAGAGTTGTACCATGTTGATGATGTTGGAAGAGGTATATTTACTATTAATCACTTTTTAGTTTTGGTGTGATGAATTACTCATCAATAGGAAGTATGGTTTCATACATAGTAAATGGTAGACTATATAACTTAGATAAAAATCGTAGGTTTCCTTCTTATGATTGTCAGTTGTGTTTTATCTTGTGTTTGACGGAAGGATTTCCTACCATCTATGTGAAAATGATTTTGAGAACAAATCACCTCACTCTTTTATCTTTTTCCTTCTATGTATGTTATTTATGGACAAATACGCAAAGATGATGGTGATACCCAATGATCACGCCTTTATGCTACTCTAGATGATTCAAAGACAAATAAAAAGGATGAGGAGTTGTAGGACTAGGGAGTCTGCTTTCTTTTTGGTTGCACACGGGACGAGATAGTTAGTAGACACTATCATAATTTAGGACCTTTTTTGTTGTATATAGTAGGGTAGGTAGTGTCTTTTGTTGTGTATTTTGAATATTTTCTTGTATCCCATTCACTTTTTATGTATTTGGCAGTAACAATGATGTACTCAAAACTTATTATATAGATTTTGTTTACTTATTTTTTACTTTCATTTCCAAATTTTATTTTACTTTCTGTTTTTCTATTTTAAAAAATGATGTATGTGAGACGAATGTAAACAAACAATTTTTTTTTATTGGCATTTTCATTAATTCACAAATAATAACTAATCAAGTAGTAAAATAAGCATGGGTTGTATCTAATGTGAAGGGTGTCACAAATGCCATGGTCTATGGTCGGTGTCCATCCATCTACAAATAAGTGCTTCTTTCACATTTCATTGCTTGCTAGGGGTGTAAATGGGTTGAGTTTGGTCTAATTTAAGACCAAACCCAATGAAACATAGATGGGTTGGGTTGGGTCAAGTTCACTGTTTTTTGTTAAGCAACTCAACCCGAACTAATCCGACTTTAATCGGGTAAGATAGTTGCGTTGATAGTGATTTCAGAAAATCAAAATAGCATGTCTTGACAATTTATTAGAATGGAAAATAAAAGAAACAAAAATGAAGATGAATTACTAGAATGGAAAAAGAAAGAAACTAAAATGGAAAATGAAAGAGGGGAAGGAAAAGGGAACAAAATAAAGAAAAAAGGGGAAGTGAAGGGTGGTATGTGATTTTACTTTAACATTGTCCACATATTACTTTCACTAAGTATCAAAATCTTAACCAAATACTTTAAATATGAAATTCAATGTTCTAATGTTTAAGCTTAATTTTCAAGCAATAATGTTAACTAGTTCACAAATTGAAAAAAAAAAAAAGCTTAAATATACTTTTGGTCTCTTATTTTTTTACTAAAATTCATTTTGGTCATTTATTTTTTAAAAGATTCATTTTGGTCATTTAACTCTTAAATTTGAGTTAATATTGTATTTCTGAAACAGTGAACGTTTTTGATTTTGGGATACAATTTTGAACCCCTTTTTTGACTGATTCAAAATGTAAAACTTGTTACATTAGATTCACCTACATGAAAACTATGAAACTTAACTAATGTTCAAACCAAAAAGGGTCATAAATATGGTGAAAATCACATGAAAAGTGAATCCCACAAACAACAAAAAGAATCTGATATTAAATTTTGAGTTTTTCGGTTACTCTTAAAATTCACTTTTCACGCATTTTTTACCATGTTTGTGGTCATTTTTAATTTGACCACTAGTTTGGTTCCATAATTTTCATGTAGGTGAATATAATGGAACAAGTTTTATGTCTTGAATTAATCAAAAAAGAGTTTAAAATTGTACTCCAAAATAAAAAAACTGCTATTTTGGAAAGACAACGTTGACCCAAAATTGAGAATTAAAGAATTAAAATCAATCTTTTAAAAAATAAATGATCAAAACAAATTTTAGTAAAAAAATATAAGACTACAAATATATTTTAGCAAAAAAAAAAGAAAAAAAGAACAGGTTGATGTAATTTTAGTAAAAATAATTAATCTATGCTAAACCTAGTACAATATAATCTCGAGTATCTGAATAGAATCAAGCATTCCTTGTTGGAGATGAAAGAAAACTTCTCTGAAAAATCCCCTCTTATTTTTTTGCTGGGCAATTTTAAACGGACATGAAAAAGACAAGACACGATCTTACGAATCCAAAATCAAAGCAAAGCCATCGTAGCAAGGCACGTTGACACGGCTCCTACAGTCTCCTTTGCCTCGAAGATTTTTTTTTTAAGTATTATTACCACTCCTAAATATTTTCGCTTCGCTTGCTTGGTGTGTCTAATAGGAGACGAGATCTATATGCTTCTCGTCTCGTCATTGCAGACCCCAATTCATTCCACTGCCTTTTTCTCCTCCTTCGTTTTATTCGTGTCTGACCTCCAATATCCCGTTTCGTCTCCACGTCTTTCTCTCTCTCTTTCCTCTTCGCTTTGAAGAGGGTCCAAGTCTTCTCTTCCGCTGCTTCCAGATCTTGCAGCGATTTGGATCCTCCTCAAGCTCTCTCTCTCTCTCTCTATTCTTCTTCACTGTTCCACTCTCCATCCACGAATTCAATCGCCGGTTGCAGATCCGATTCTTCGCTTTTCAGTTCCTCGATCTAAGCCACCATGGCGGCCGCGAATGCTCCGATCACCATGAAAGAAGCCCTAACTGTGAGTTATCGTTCTCCTTCGATTTCTGTTCGCGCGAGCTTTGTTTTTCTCTGTTTGTCGAGATCAATTCACAGTTATAGCTCTGGATTCTGGAAGCAAGAACAAGAGCACTGGCTTGTGATAATTATTAATGTTTTGTGTTATACTTTGGTCAATTTTGGTTTCCGAAGTAAAGTATGCTGCAATTTTAGTTTACTGGTTTGCTTACCGTGAAGTATGCGTAGATCTGATTTTTTTTTTTTTGGACTTTCTGAACTGGAGAGTGCAAAGCATAATTGTTTGCTGTTGCTGATGTGTTCTTTTGGTAGATAGTGAATTGAGTGATGTGATTTGTGTGATCTGACTTGTGAGTGCAGTTGCCAAGCATTGGCATCAATACGCAATTCATCACTTTCACGCACGTGACGATGGAATCGGATAAGTATATATGTGTTCGAGAAACCGCCCCACAGAATAGCGTGGTTATCATTGATATGAACATGCCAAATCAACCTTTGAGGAGGCCTATCACTGCAGATTCCGCTCTTATGAATCCTAATTCTAGAATCCTTGCTTTGAAAGGTAAGATATGTGTTTCATAATCTTCTCCCGAATTTGTGAGTTGTGTTTTGTTGTTACTAATATTCTCGATGCTTTTTCTAGCGTCTTGGTATTGATATGAAACCTTGCTTTGTCAACGGCATATATGATGTGTCCAAGAGCCTTGCATGATATGAATCTTACTGGATGCTTCCTCTCCCCACGTCTTCTCTCTTGAAAGAAACTTTTGTTTTTCTTTTTCATTATCCTGATTGTGGTAAATGGCCCATATAACACAAAACTGAAGAAGCACGACGCAAAATTTACCTTGCCTTAAAATTAACGCTTTGATCGGTACTAATTTTTAACTAGATGAAATTTTTTTATTGGTAATGTATCAATAAATATATTGGAACAAAGAGTGAACCTCATAACAACAAATGTACCAACTATGTATACCCGACGTACCAATACTTTGTAAGGTTGTGTACCGTGAATCCAATACCACGTATTGGAGAGTATTGCGAACCTGGTAACTATGGTAACTATGAAGCAAACTGCTTAATTTTGACTAGTTTGACCTGAAGTACTTGATCACATCTAGTTATCCACGATATATCTACTTCTAATATCTTGATTATTAGACTGTCTCTAGCACAGTCCGCCTCCAGTTTTTTACATGCACCCTGATCGCTAGGGGCACAGAGCTGTGAAGTAGGGATCTTTGATTGGTTTGAGACACTTAAATAAACTGGCATCCTTATTTTAAATTTTATATAATGAAGTTAAAAGATCATGTCTTTAAGTGCTATTATAATATTTATTGGAATAAAGGTATTGTACTTCTGCTCTCACTCTTCCACAAGAGGATACAAAGAGGGACTCTATTAGATGAGGAATTATTTACGTAGATACTAGAAAGAAATTGTGTTTAAACTATTAATTTATTCTGTTTAGTTTTAACAAAAAATATATGAACATTATCCGATAAATATTTTTTCTCCATTTTTTTTTTTTTCCTTTTGCTAATATATCAATGATCCCCAATTTCACACTAGGCATATTAGATGTTGCAATCCTACATATTTTTCACGTTGTTGACGTTTGACCAGGTTTTCAGTAGTTAAAAGAAAATTATCAGTATTAAGATGAGCTGGAATGTTCATAGACCATAATGCTCCCAGACGTTGAGCAATCTTTAATTTTTCAGTTTATTGTGCATGTGCTTCTGTTGGTGCTGCTTTTGAAATGTTGTTTTCTTTTGGATTATCTTTACTTACAAGTTACATTTTTCTCTTGAAGCCCAACTACAAGGGACTACGCAAGATCACCTACAAATATTTAATATTGAGATGAAAGCAAAAATGAAATCATATCAGATGCCTGAGCAGGTAACTATAATTAGTATTAGTATTATGTACAAGGACACATATATTGTAACATAATAGGTCCTTAAGGACGCTTTGGTAATCATGTATAGGTAGTCTTTTGGAAGTGGATTAGCCCCAAGATGTTGGGTCTCGTAACACAGACCTCTGTATACCACTGGTCAATTGAAGGTAAGATGATAATTTGCTTAACTCTATATTTTTGTGTTGTGCTATATTTTCCAGTTTACATATTCTTGTACAGCGTGCTTGTAGTTTCTGTGAATTGTTGACTTGTTATATGGTTCATGATCTAAATAACTTGTAGGTGACTCTGAACCTGTTAAGATGTTTGAGAGAACAGCAAATTTGGCAAACAACCAGATAATTAATTATCGATGTGACCCTACAGAAAAATGGTTGGTTTTGATTGGCATTGCTCCTGGTTCCCCTGAGGTATATCTCTGGTTCCTATTGTAGTCATAGTTATCAATCCCAAATAGTGGTGTGGAGTGGCCAAGCTTAAAACTGTTATGACAGGATAGTGAATAGTGGGATGACTGCTATTCTAAAGGTTATAGATTCAAGTTAAATAATTTATATTACACATATATAAATGCTCAAAAGTAAAAAAAAAATATATAAAAGGAAAGATATAATCATAATTAAATATAAAAAATCACATTCTTAAACTAAGCACACAGGTCAACAACAACAAATTTGACGGAATCAAATAAGTTTAAGCCTCCATGTGGATGATGCCATGATTGCTTGAAGGATGACCAATGGAATGAAAAAACAAATCAGAACAAAAACACTAAGATAGATTAGAGGGGTGAACAGAGGCAGAGAAGTTGTTTTGCCCAGGTTTTGCCAGAAAGTGCAGGGTTTGGCCAGAAACAACACCGGTGAGCACTGTGTGTTGGTGGTTTGTGTCAAAACAGGTGAGAGAACAGTGGGTGTTGCATGAATCAAGCTTCAAACAAGGTTTTGAACCCTACAGGCTGTTTTGATGAAAAAATAGGGGTGAAATCACAAAAATAACTGAAAAAAAATTGTTGTACAGCTTGGAAAATGGCTGGCAAAAATAAGGGTTTCCATATTCCAGTGTAGTGGCCACAACAGCTATGAAATGCTGTGCATTTGGGTGTGACACAGAAATGCTTCATAATATAGTTTCTATAGTGCTGCCCACTATGTGATTCTAAGCCACAAGCGTACCACATTCACATGCTATTGACAATAGTTAGCTCTCATGATGGAATACATTTCAAATTTTCAACTGTAATTTAGGTTTTTCATTCAGATATTATTTACTTGTCTTTATCTCTGTTTCTGCTGGATTTATCTCTGTATAATTGTATGAGAATTATGATCTTTTTACTGTGAATTTAACATGCCTGATCTATTTTGGTTTGTATCTCCATATTATTTTGCATTATAGAGGCCGCAATTGGTTAAGGGAAACATGCAACTTTTCTCTGTGGATCAACAACGCAGTCAGGCTCTTGAAGCTCATGCTGCCGCATTTGCCCAATTTAAAGTGCGTTTTTTTTTACGATTCTCTCATTTTCCTGTAATTTTTTATTTAATATTCCTGAATAATTGTATATATGCTACTATGTGTTGGATAAAACTTGATTGTTTTTGGACAGGTTCCTGGGAATGAAAACCCTTCTGTTTTGATTTCTTTTGCCTCAAAAACACTTAATGCTGGTCAAATTATATCCAAGTTGCATGTTATTGAGCTGGGTGCACAGCCAGGTCTGCATATTTTTACCTCATTCACATTTATCTCTAATGTATTTATTCTATGGGCAATATATGTCTTCTACACAAATCTGTCTTGTATGCGAATTTAGTTCTATCTTGACTTGACAAATTTTAATGTTCCTGGTAAATCAGAAATTGAAACTGGTTATTTGTATCAGTATGCATTTATCAAGCTTAATCTATAACTCAAGGTGGAGTGATCATATGAATGACAAGAATGACCCTTTTTGAAAATGTCTATAGAATGGCACCTTCAAAATTGAACTGAGAATATAACTTTTTCATAAACTTTGATTTGTGGATGTATTACACTGATCCATGTTGATGGAAGAGGCTACTCATTATTGCCAATAACTTATGTCCATGAAATATATTATAGTTTGTTGTTAGGCCATGCTGTGAGGATTGTTTTCCACGTGTTACTATGCACTTGAATGATAGAAAAATTTGATTATGTGACTAACAGTTTTCTCTTTTTTTGCAATTATATTGGATTTACATTGGGTTTTCAATTGTAATGATAAACATGTGTATGTGGGAAAGTTGGAGATAGATGAAACAGTAAATATTCACTAGATGTGAGTTGTTTTGGTAGCTAATTTCATAAATCCTGAAAGCGGGATATTGAAATCAGTCAGCGCTTTTGAAGATGGATACGGGTATTATGAAATTGAACCATGTGTAACATTATATCACCTGTGATTGAATAGATCATCCTTTTAGAGTTTGAATTGTTAAGAGATGTAATATAAAATCATTCATGTGTGTCTTCACCTAACGGCTTAAGCTTTTGAGGTAGTTGGTTCATGACATGGTATCAGAGCCTCTATAACTAAATGGTCTAGAGTTCTATCCTTGCTGTACCCATTCTTCTAAGAAAAAGTTGAACTTCAGCACAGGATAGGTGGGCCTGTTCATTATCCATGCTTCAAACCCAAAGGGCTCTAGCTTGAGGGGGCATGTTGGAAATGTAATATGAAACCATTCACGTGTCTTGTCTTCACTTCACCTAACAACTTAACCTTTTGGAATATTTGGTCCTTGACAAACTTTACAAATTTGTTGGCAGGGAGGCCATCATTTACAAAGAAACAAGCAGATCTTTTCTTCCCCCCTGATTTTGCTGATGATTTTCCAGTTGCCATGCAGGTACAGAAGTTGCTAGTATTTTTGTTCATTTTATAAATAATGTAAATATTTGATTCCTTCTTTGATTTTTGGCAGATATCCCACAAATACAATTTGATTTACGTGATTACAAAACTTGGCCTACTATTTGTCTATGATTTGGAGACAGCTACTGCTGTATATAGGAACAGAATCAGTCCAGATCCTATATTTTTGACCTCAGAAGCTACATCTGTAGGAGGCTTTTATGCCATCAACAGGAGAGGCCAGGTTTTATTGGCTACTGTTAATGAACAAACCATTGTGAATTTTGTCAGTGGTCAAGTATGTTTCTTACCTTGTTATTACTTTCTTTGTTGTTAAGTGGGATATGAAATGGCATTTTTACAAATTTCATTTGATTATTATCACAGTTAAACAATTTGGAGCTAGCAGTCAGTCTTGCCAAAAGAGGAAATCTTCCTGGTGCTGAGAAGCTGGTATGTCAATTTTGTGTAGAACGCAATTTTATTAATAATATTTCTTCGAGCGTGTTATGACTTATGAGTGAGATCCAAAGAACTTGGCTGCATTGTCAATTAATTTCTTGGGTTGGGGTTTCATGTAACTGCTAAATGCTTACTTGCATGAAGTTTGGTTGCAAGCTTGCAATAACATTGCAATGCTTAGACGAGTAATTGTTAATTCTTCTTTTTAGCAGACACAAGTTCAGTTTATTTCATTGGTGTTTGACAGACATTTCTTTTCCCTACTGATTTTGTTGCATGTTTGTTTTGAACTGTCAACCTTTTATTTTAGAGATTCTATATTTATAAAAGAATGCTCGAGTCTAGGCAGGTATGTGAGTGACCTTCATGATGCATGCTGTAGATCTGTTGCTCTTTAGTCATTTACTTCATCAATGCAATCTACATGGTTTAATCTCTCTCTCTCTTCTAAATATATATTTCTAAAATATTTGATATTGATTATTTGATTGTGCTATGTTTAGCTTCTTAAAAAATGCTCTCTCTTGTTATTGTATTTTTGGTTCTTTTATTCATGGATATGATGTCCATAATTGTTGACATTACAGGTAGTGGAACATTTTCATGAACTGTTTGCCCAAACAAAATATAAAGAAGCAGCAGAGCTTGCAGGCAGAATCTCCACAGGAATCCTTCGAACTCCTGACACAGTTGCCAAATTTCAGGTTTCTTGATAAGATGTTGCCATCTGAGAATTTTCTCTTGCTTTTTCAGCTACTTCATTCACAGAGATTCATTTTTGGTTGATTACTGTTTGCCTTTAGATGGTGTCCTTTTGTTTGGTCAATTAGATCATAATGTTTAAAATGTCATTATCTGCTTTATGTGGCAGAGTGTTCCTGTGCAAGCTGGGCAAACTCCTCCACTGTTGCAGTATTTTGGAACACTTTTAACAAGGGGAAAGCTGAATGCCTTTGAATCATTAGAATTGTCACGGTTGGTTGTGAACCAGAACAAGAAAAATCTGTTGGAAAATTGGTTGGCAGAGGACAAGCTTGAATGCAGTGAGGAGCTAGGAGATCTCGTTAAGGTTGGGTTGTATCAAAATTTTGAAGAATTTAATATTGGTTCTGTTATTTATTACTTTGTACTCTTTCTAATTGTCTCCCAAGACGGGGCTGATTCTCATCTAAACTGTTTATTGTGAATGTTGTATTCTATTAATTTTTACTAGTATGCTCCCTTGTAGACTGTGGACAATGATCTTGCTTTAAAAATATATATCAAAGCCAGAGCTACTCCAAAAGTTGTTGCTGCATTTGCTGAGAGGAGGGAGTTTGACAAAATTCTGATCTACTCTAAACAGGTGCTTATTTACTTATCAAAGAATATTGAAGTTTAATTAATAGAATAATTTAATGCTATTATAGCATGTATAGCATTTTGTCAGCCTGTATAATTAGCATTACATGTATTGCCTTTTCATTTTACTGGAAACATTTGGTCCTGAACATTGTTTTACTTATATTTTACTATAGGTTGGGTACACACCTGACTACCTCTTCCTTCTGCAAACAATTCTCCGGACAGATCCTCAGGTGTGAGAAAAACCTATGCTGGTTATATTATATAATTCTTTTAGTTGAATCATTTCTTTGTAGCTCCCCTTATTGTCTGCCACCTTGTTATATGTGGTAACTGTTTGTGTTTCGAACAGTATATGTACATTAAGTTGACAATGTCTGGTGACAGTTACCATTTTCATTTTGATTTGCAGGGTGCTGTTAATTTTGCATTAATGTTGTCACAAATGGAGGGAGGAAGCCCAGTTGATTACAACACTATCACTGATCTCTTTCTTCAGGTTGATTATATGTTGTGATTAAGCAATTATGATGAATATTAATGCGATGTTTTAGCTTCATAATCATGATTTAGTATCAAATGGTTCTTGAAATTATTGTTATTTTCATTTTGGTTACTTCTCTTCTGCTCAGAGAAATCTGATCCGGGAGGCAACAGCTTTTCTCCTGGATGTTTTAAAGCCAAATCTACCAGAACATGGGTTCCTTCAGACAAAGGTGCGGCCTTTGTTTCTCATCTGTTATGGGCATTTTACTCTGATAATTCTTTCTTTGAAGTGATATGATCTTGTGAGTTTCTGTTCAGGTGTTGGAGATAAATCTGGTGACTTTCCCCAATGTTGCTGATGCAATATTGGCTAATGGCATGTTCAGCCATTATGACCGTCCTCGTATTGCCCAACTTTGTGAAAAAGCTGGCCTTTATGTGCGAGCTTTGCAAGTAAGGCCTTGCCAAATGTGTTTTATTCTTGCACTTACCATACGTTGATCTTAAAGTCGAACCCTTTGTTGATTGAATTATTCTTGGTGCAGCATTACACAGAGTTACCAGATATAAAACGTGTGATTGTTAATACACATGCAATTGAACCTCAGGTTTATGTGCTGTTCTGCTTTTATCTATTTTAGGGTTTAAAATACATCGGTGTGAGCTTTTAAAATACTTATTCATTATGTGGTTGTTATAGTCACTCGTAGAGTTTTTTGGTACACTGTCACGAGAATGGGCATTAGAGTGCATGAAAGACCTTTTGCTGGCCAATCTTAGGGGCAACCTACAGATCATTGTGCAGGTATGGTGGTGTCATTGTATTCTATAACTTGGAACTTATCAATAATTGTTGACAAAGCTTTCTTATGTGTGTTCAGGTTGCTAAAGAATATTGTGAACAATTGGGTGTTGATGCCTGCATAAAAATTTTTGAGCAGTTTAGGTCATATGAGGGACTGTACTTTTTCCTTGGATCATACTTGAGCTCCAGGTAATTCTTTCATTTGGGAATTTTTTTTTTTTTTTTTTCTGTTGGTAATTGACCTCATTTATAATTGAGATACTGTCCAATGTATTTTGCTGATGTATGTTCCTCTAAATAATATGGGACAGTGAGGATCCTGACATTCACTTTAAGTACATTGAGGCAGCAGCAAAGACTGGTCAAATCAAGGAGGTCGAGCGTGTGACAAGAGAATCAAATTTCTATGATGCTGAGAAAACCAAAAACTTTCTGATGGAGGCTAAGCTTCCAGATGCACGACCTTTAATTAATGTTTGCGATCGTTTTGGATTTGTTCCAGATCTAACACACTATCTATACACAAACAACATGCTTCGCTACATTGAAGGCTATGTTCAGAAGGTATAATAATAGTAGCCTTGCTTATCTCATGAGTGCTATCTACTCGCTCTCTATCTCTCTGCCTACGTAAAACTTCGTGCCTTTCTATATAGGTGAACCCAGGGAATGCACCTTTAGTTGTTGGGCAGCTGCTAGATGATGAATGTCCAGAAGATTTTATCAAAGGCTTGATTCTTTCTGTTCGTTCATTACTACCAGTAGAGCCCCTTGTGGAGGAATGTGAGAAGAGGTGGTGCTTGTCCTTTGATCCGATGTGTTGTTGCTTTGCATTCGCGTTTCTTATTTTTATCCTGTGCTTTTTGATATGCAGGAATCGGCTTCGTTTGCTCACACAGTTCTTGGAACATCTTGTAAGTGAGGGAAGCCAGGATGTACATGTTCACAATGCACTGGGTAAAATTATCATCGACAGCAACAACAACCCCGAACATTTCCTCACGACCAATCCATACTATGATTCTCGAGTTGTGGGCAAGTATTGTGAGAAACGTGATCCCACCTTAGCAGTTGTAGCTTATCGGCGAGGACAATGTGATGATGAACTTATCAATGTCACCAACAAAAATTCTTTGTTCAAACTGCAAGCAAGGTTTGTGGTGTATATTGGCTCCTCTAAAGTGAGAGAGTGTACTTTGAAGGATAAAGTGTAGTTACAACCATTGGATTAGAAAACCAATGGTTATAACTGCACTTTATACTTTAAAGTGCACTCCCTCAATTTAGAGGAGCTATAGTCGTGGTTGTTAATCCACCAAATCAATTTTCTTGGATCCAATGTTCACATGCTTATATTGTGATGACAGATATGTTGTTGAGAGAATGGATGCTGATTTGTGGGCTAAAGTTCTTGACCCCAATAATGACTATAGAAGGCAACTTATTGATCAGGTTGTATCTACTGCTTTGCCTGAAAGCTCAAGCCCTGAACAAGTTTCTGCAGCTGTTAAGGCTTTCATGACAGCTGATCTGCCTCATGAATTGATTGAACTTCTTGAGAAGATTGTGCTTCAGAATTCTGCATTCAGTGGGAACTTTAATTTGCAGAATCTTCTTATTTTGACAGCAATAAAGGCTGATCCATCCAGAGTTATGGATTATGTTAATAGATTGGATAATTTTGATGGGCCTGCAGTTGGAGAAATGGCTGTAGAAGCTCAGTTATATGAGGAAGCATTTGCCATTTTTAAGAAGTTCAACTTGAATGTTCAAGCAGTCAATGTGTTGCTTGATAATATTCATAGCATTGATAGGGCTGTCGAGTTTGCTTTCAGAGTTGAAGAGGATGCTGTTTGGAGTCAGGTGGCCAAGGCTCAACTTAGGGAAGGGCTAGTAAGTGATGCAATTGAGTCATTTATACGAGCAGATGATGCTACACAATTTTTAGATGTTATCCGTGCTGCTGAAGATGCCAGTGTTTACCATGACTTGGTGAAATACTTGCTAATGGTAAGGCAGAAATCAAAAGAACCCAAGGTTGACAGTGAGCTCATTTATGCGTATGCAAAGATTGATAGGCTGAGTGACATTGAGGAGTTCATTCTTTTGCCGAATGTTGCTAATCTTCAAAATGTTGGTGACCGGTTGTACGATGAAGCATTATATGAGGCTGCAAAAATCATATTTGCTTTTATATCTAACTGGGCCAAGTTGGCTATCACACTGGTCAAGTTAAAGCAGTTTCAAGGTGCTGTTGATGCAGCGAGGAAAGCTAACAGCTCAAAGACATGGAAGGAAGTTTGCTTTGCTTGTGTTGATGCAGAGGAGTTTCGTTTGGCCCAGATTTGTGGACTCAACATTATTATTCAGGTAATATGTTGATTTCAGTTTTTTGATGAATAATGAACTGTGTGTGTGTATGTATAAAATACATAATATAATATAATATAAATATATAGGAAGGTTTTTCTTAATTTCTGATGCAGGTTGAGTTCAATTTAAAGAGTAAAAATAATCTGGGTCTTGAGTATGTGATGGTGCAGCAATATCCCTAGGAGTATGGTGTGAACATGTGAATGCATATGATTTATGATTGGAAGGGTGTTGTGCTTGTTATATGAACTTAATGTTTGTCTGCTGGTAGTGATCTTATTGACTTTCCAATGCTTATTGTGCCAATTTTTTTTTTTTTATTAATTTTGTAGGTGGATGACTTGGAAGAGGTCAGTGAATATTACCAAAATAGAGGTTGCTTCAATGAGCTAATCTCTCTCATGGAGAGTGGTTTAGGGTTAGAACGGGCTCATATGGGCATCTTTACCGAGTTAGGAGTTCTGTACGCTAGATACCGCCCTGAGAAGCTTATGGAGCATATCAAACTATTCTCAACCCGGCTCAATATTCCTAAACTGATACGAGCTTGTGATGAACAACAGCATTGGAAAGAGTTGACCTATTTGTATATACAATATGATGAGTTTGATAATGCTGCAACTACCATAATGAACCATTCACCTGAAGCATGGGATCACATGCAATTCAAAGATGTTGTTGTTAAAGTTGCTAATGTGGAGTTGTATTACAAGGCTGTTCACTTCTACTTGGAAGAGCATCCAGATCTTATCAACGATGTTCTGAATGTCCTTGCACTTCGTGTGGACCATTCACGTGTTGTTGACATCATGCGGAAGGTAGGATCAATAATGGCAAAAATTTCATTAGATCTTAATCTTAGTTGTCGCTTGCCATAACACTAATGGGAAATTTCCCTTTAATATGCTATAGGCTGGTCACCTCCGTCTTGTGAAACCATACATGGTTGCAGTTCAAAGTAACAATGTATCTGCTGTTAATGAAGCGTTGAACGAGATATATGTTGAGGAGGAAGATTATGATAGATTGCGCGAGTCAATTGATCTGCACGATAACTTTGATCAAATAGGCCTTGCCCAAAAGGTGAGTTGCATTTGCTCTTAATTATAACTATTTTTTGGTTTCAATTATGGAAACCTTATAGATTATTATTATTACTGTATGATGCAGATTGAAAAGCACGAGCTTCTTGAGATGAGAAGAGTTGCTGCTTATATTTACAAGAAGGCAGGTAGGTGGAAGCAGTCTATTGCTTTGTCAAAGAAGGATAACCTTTACAAAGATGCCATGGAGACAGCCTCACAATCTGGCGAGCGTGAACTTGCTGAGGAGTTGCTTGTTTATTTCATTGATCAGGTACTAAATTCAGATTCAAACTGCATATATAATTCATTTTCTTGCAATATCTTATTTGATTAGGTTTACTGTTATTGAGTTATTCATGGATAATGTGTTTTGTTTAATTATTATAACATCATGGTTTATACATGTGTATGCATACATAGCTACTCTGCAGCAATGGTTATTACATACTAGTGGTACCTCTTGTAGTATATGCAATTGACAATTCTAAGCCATACAGAGAAATTATTTGGTTTCTAGAGCTATTAGTATTTTCCTTTTGTCAAAGCCTAGTGGCTGTTTGTTCTGCAAGTGCATGTCAGTCTTACAATCAAAACTACTGATTGAAGGATTGTCATTCAAGCTTCTTACCTAAGGGTCCAAGCTTTTTCGTTTGTCCTCATGGAGTGTTGATATTCCATTTTATTTATTTATTTATTATGTGCATACAATTTGAGATTTCTAATTTTTCTTTTCATATGCTTACACAGGGGAAGAAAGAATGCTTTGCTTCATGTCTATTTGTTTGCTATGATTTAATACGGGCAGACATTGCTCTTGAACTAGCTTGGATGCACAATATGATTGACTTTGCCTTCCCATATCTCTTACAGGTTTGCATTTCTTTTATGATGCTAATTTGTGTCATCCATAATGGTACGATTCAATGTGATTCAACGAGCTATTGCTATGTATCATAAGATTAATTTAAAATGACTTTGAATCTTATGATAAATGAATGAATCAATGCAATCTAGTATCATTGAAACAAATCACACGATTCGTTATTTATTTACTTATTTATTTTTAACTTTGTTTTTACCAATTCTCATGAAAGAAATTGAAAGGTCATAAGCTTAAAGTGTTAAATGAAAAGGAATTGAAGGAACACTTTTGAACTTATCCTATTTGTCACTCATTCAATGCATGCACTCTATTTGGCTGTTTCATTGCTTCGTTTCCATTTTTCCAAAATAGAGGCTTCACAAATTCAATTTTATGTAATAATTAGACTTATGGTTAAGTTGTTTTTATCTATTTCTAGTTCAAAATTATAACATTAAAAACTATATATTATCTATGTGATACAAATTATGATTCACAATTTAAAAATTAGCTTGGCGATTTATGATTTGAATCTTGATTTGATAACCTTGACACCTATAATTCAGTTGACATGTTATAAATGCTTATTTCAATAAGCTTTTCAAGATAGCTTATGAAAACAATTTTACCTTATTTTCTCTTTAATTATAAAAGCAACTTATATATAAGAACTTACATTATAAGCAATTATTCAACAAGTACTTGATTAAACAGTTTACCCAAATGCACCCTTAGTGGTGCTTAGCTTGTGAAGGTTGTGGTTGGTCTTATGTACTTGCGGTATTAAATAGGTTATCTGAGCAAATCTAGGTTGACTAATGCAGTTATTGTCTTCTCCAGCCTTTCATGAACTGAAACGGATCTATTTATTGCCATCTTATCTATAGATTCTCTCATTATCATTTTTTTCTTTTGCTGTTGTAGTTTATTCGTGAGTACACTGGCAAAGTTGATGAACTAGTGAAGGAAAAAATTGAAGCACAAAATGAAGTGAAGGCTAAAGAGCAAGAAGAAAAGGAAGTAGTTGCACAGCAGGTAATTATTGTGGCCATTTTATGTAGCCTTAAGATAACTTGGGTATGGCTTAGCCAAGTTCATCTGACATTTATGTCAGGCTATCATCAGTTTGAGTGTTCAGAAATGTTTAGTGTTGATAAATCCTCTTTCTTTCTCATCCTTCATCGTCAACATTCTCAACAGATTGAACATTAGAGTAGTACTAATATGAATGAGATGTGCTTTCTGTTGCAGAACATGTATGCTCAATTGTTGCCTCTTGCTTTGCCTGCACCACCAATGCCTGGAATGGGAGGCCCAGGAGGTATGGGAGGAGGCTTCGCTCCTCCCCCTCCAATGGGTGGACTGGGAATGCCCCCAATGCCTCCTTATGGCATGCCACCCATGGGCAGCAGCTACTGACATCTATGCCATGGTGGCAAGTATAGCATGAACTCGGCCCCTATGAAGAGCAATGTAGAAACTTAGAAGTTTTGCATAGAATATCTTGTGTGATTTGGATGCAGCATTCTTTCTTTTGCTTCTGGTGGCGGTGGGAGATTCAAGTTAAAATAATTTGAAGTTTCTGTTTAGATTGTGTCATAGTAGTAGTTTGTTTTTTCTGGGTTATAGTTGAGGCGTTTCTTGGGCTGCTGGTTCGAGCTAGCCGATGAATTTCTGTATTCTACCATTTTTCTTGTATTAAATGAGTTAGTCCTAGGTAGACCAAACAAAAAATGAATTAGTCCTAGTGTATACGAAATTTACCGACTTTTGACAGCCAGCTTGATATGTGCATGTCGTGGCCTAGATCTCCGCACTCCCTTGTTATGGAAGCTACCCAATTAAATCTCGATCAAGGTTTTAAAAAAGGGTTCACGACTGCGGTTCCAACCCCAACTTCCAGGTTTTTGGGGTGTTCGAGACTGGAATGTGGTCGCAATTGCATCTGCTTTGGCAACGTTTGTCCGTAATTTTTTGCAATATCAGAACACAACAGATTCAAAACCATAATTACTATTTAAAATCTTGAACCTGTTGGCATGCTGCTTTTCATATGCGTATTATTTTGAAGTTTGTTGTGATTTATTTTCATGTTTGACCGTAATTATGATCAATCGACATGCGTGGTGTGGTTGGCTAAGGCATTTTCATGTTCAGGGGATTTAAAATTTTTTTCTGTTAAAATAACCTGTTTGGATATTCCATTAAAAGATTTTAAAATTTCAGAATTTTAAAAAAGAAGTTTTAATTAACTAAAAATCAAGAATTGTAATTTCCTTCCAAAAAGAAAGAATCCTAAATTTTTGCGGAGTGGAGATGTGTTGCTGGACCTTTACTTGTTATCGTGGAGACATAGACCTGGGCTTGTTTTCCCAGAGACGTAGACCTTTGCTTGTTGGACATCGCTCTTGCAGACTTGGACTTCGCTCTCGTGGACCTCGCACGCTCTTGTTGGATCTCACTCATTGTGGATCTTGCTGGATCTCGCTCTCGAGCTTTTTTTCTCTCTCTGGTTTGTCTCAATTGCGCTCTCATTTCTCCATTTCTTGTTAGGGTTTGTTCGTTCAAATTTGGTTTTAGGATTTGTTGATTTAGATTTAATTCTAGGGTTTGATGATTTTGATTTTGTGTTCTACAATGATAACTATTTTAGGATTTTTGTATTCTATGAGTATATGAATTGATATAAGATTCTTGCTTGCAATTATGATTGAGTGGTGTTGTATTGTATGTCTCTGTATTACATTATGGATTATTGATTTTTTTGAGCTATGATAAATATATTTGTTGAGGTTAGTGTGAAGCAATGAGTTTCCATTGTCATTTTCTTTGTATCATAATTAAGGCAAACCGATGCTTGAGGGAGGGAAATGAATTTTTATTCCATTGTCATTTTATGCCGTGTTGTAAGAAAGGGGAAACCCTTAAAAGGATAATTCTATTCTTTGGTTCTGGGTTCCGATCAATTCTTTAGATTATATGGAGATCTAATTTGATCTTCTTTGGAGCTAGTTGTAGTAATTAGATGGGTTTATTGATTTTGAGATTTGATTTCACCCTTAACTAGGATTAAACATGGTGACGAAGTATTTAGGATCAAGTTTCTAATATCTACAGTTCAGTGAAAACAAATCAAGCTCCCCTTTCACTATAATTCTATGTTTTGGTCCATTCTGATCTTTTTTTCATGAGCATCATTCCCAAATGTCATTAAAACAGATATGATTGTCATACCATACCTAAGAACATAACAAATAGACTTATGAAACAACACTTCTATACAGAGCTCTGGTGAATGCTTCCTCAAATTTGCCTCCGCTTATCAACCTTGATTGATGGTTGTTTGGTTGGATCCTTAGCCTACCAAGTGGAAGTCATCTCTTCGTGTTAAATACCAATAACAATGATAAAAAAAAAAAAAACGAAATTAAGGGGAATGGCAAACAAACATACCATCCCATGCAGGCCATGGCTGATATAATGTAACATTATTTTGGTTAGATAATATACCATATTAAGTCATTTATGCTAAATCATTCCTTTCAAAAAATATAATGTAAATGAAAAAATCCTATTACTAAATGAATATACATATATTTGATAGATACTGGTTAATAGAAATTAAGTAGTTAACAGAAGAAAGAAAAAATAATTTTGTTGAATAGACTCCTTCTCTGGATTAGACAGTGCAGAGAAGTGGAGAAGCTCACAACAGAAGACTCCAGCGATCAAGAGCCTGGTCTCTCCTCCAACCCAAAAATCTGTCTCTATTTATAGTAGCCTAACAAATTAACTGACTCCAACAGAACAGGAGTTAGCCCACTTGATTCCTTGGGCTAATCCTTGAGTCTCCTAGGGTAAACATTTCTAATTGGGGGTCGGGTACTAATAGTATATTCCTGTATACATTGTATAGTTTTATTCCTTACTTGATTTGATTGTGAAAGAAACTTAACAGTTTACACGTCATAATTGGACACAAACTCAGCTCTAATGTGCTGTTTATGCTTTACCATTTTGATCTGGTGGATGAATATGATTTGGCTTTATAACTTTTCATTAATTGGGTTGTGGTTTATGATACAGCTGCACGGTTCTGCCTCTGATCCCACTGCACCATGGATTTCTATTAAATGCTTGATATCATGTTTAATATTGCAAGTCTCAATGCTGTTATTTCGCTCACTTCTTCATTCTTTCACCAAATTTTAACCTCTCTCTTGTACCATTAAAAGAAAGAAAATAACTTGTAATAGTCTGTGTTTATAGCTAGAGGGGCTACATCGTTCAACAAGTTAAACCAATCCATAATCCATAAAATTATTTAGTATTCTTTACCCTTGGATTATAGAATTAACCTTCACTAATAACATGAATCCTATGTCACAACTTTCATGCATCAATAAACTATTTTCTTTATCTTCAAGGTCTTAGAATTATTTGTGAGAGGTTAAAAACCAGCAAATAAATCCAATTAGTTTTGAAATTTATGCATATATATTGAGACTGGATTGAACTCTCTTTTTCAAAATCTATGTACATATATTCTGCGTCAGCAAGGTTTTTTTTTTTTTTGGTTCTATTAATCTGATTTTATTTTTTTTTGGGTTCTGTTAAGATGTTAAATTTGCTGATTGAGTTTGTCTTAATATTTACTTAAAAACTCTTGGCCAAAATTTTCCTTGCTCGGACATTTCTGAGATAGCAACTTAGGAAGGTCACTTTGCCAATACTTGATGCTACTCATTCTGGTTTTACATAGAGTATTCTTAGATATGTGAAAGCCTATAAACTTTTTTCTAAAACTTGCTGAAAGCTTAAACAGAATATGAACCTTCTCTCAATTAACCCTTTGTTCATCTAATTACAAAAATAGTCTACCATAGAACTATAGGACTGCCCAGAGCACAAGCCATTTTCATAAAGTTAGTTTCTATTTCTTACGTAGCTAGCGAGTATTGTGATTGTGAAGTCACTGGATTGATCCGTTTCCATATCACTATGACTTCACTAGTGTTCTTTTAAATTTTCCATTGATGAGAAGAGAATAGGAAAAACTGGTCTGATGCAGAGTATAGTTGCGAATATGCTATTGCTTACTTCTGCAATTGAAATAAATGTTGTGACTTGTTTTGTATTTTGTAGGCAATGTGACAGACACAGAGAAACAAAAGAGAGATAAATCCAAGGGGAACACGCTGGAAAGGCATCTAAAAAGATTGTAGCTAGGAAGCAAATCTAAATGAGATACATGAAATACTAATTGTTTTTGCAAATCTAATAACATGTGTACCTCTGCCTGATACATGAAATGCGGGATCTGTGATGCTTTTTCTCATTAAGCAAACACTAGTCCGGGTGCAAAGTGAAGAAGAATAGAAAATATTAGAGCACGCAAATAGTACTTACAGATGTGCTTATCACAATTTGCACCAACAAATAAATCAAGAAATTATATACTTTAGCTTACATGGCAAAACTCCTTTGAAAATAAGGAAAAATCATATGACAATCTTCTACTACACTTGTAGTATTACAAAGGCTAAACAGTGTGATCAAAAGAAAATCTCAGTGTATGCACTTACTACACTCACTTTGAAACACTTGATTTTGATTTTGCTTACTTTTACGAAAAATGAATTTGGCCTTATAAAAGTGACATTCATTTCCATCTTACAAACTACTCACGAAAGTAGCTTCTGTAAAAGGAATAAATTCTTCCTATATCATCATAACACTTGCAGATGACCACCATTGCCAATCCAACTCCTATGACCACCCACATATCCCAAAGGCTTAGAGATTTAAACAAGATATCTGCTCGCGAAACAAAAATCTTGTGGTCCTGTTGAAGTATTTCTCTATCCCATTGCAAGCCAATACACAACTATACAAATCTTCCTAGCAATACTTGCATTTGAATTGATATTGTGGCTCGTTGCCACTACTTTGTCTTTTCCATTAGAGCTCGTGATAATAGAGATAGGGCAATGCATATATATTTTTTAAAATAACTTAAAATGAAAATAAAATATAATAGGATATATCTCATTTTAAATATTTTTCTCCTTTAATTAAAATATGACATAGAATTATTGTATATTTTTTATTTTATTTGATTCATAATTAAATATTGAAATTTAACCTAACATTGGTCCCAACCTTCTTGTTGCCTATTCACTATTTATTTTGCTGTTCTTCAAACAGTTACTTGTCACATTTGGGGGTTGATGGCCTACGCGATTCTATGGTCCTTGGCGACAATTATTCAAAGAGTAAATATATAATAGTCTAATTTTTATGTATTAATTTTACACTATTAATTAATTAAAAATTATGCTAAGTATGACTTTCAAAATAATTATTATCAAAATTAATAAATTTATTATACATGATAATATGTGATTACATGACAATATGAAAAAGATTTTATACTGTCAATAAATTCTAACTAAACTCATATATAATTTTAATTATGCTTAGAAGTGACATTACCTAATGATTTGATCTTTAAAAGTATACGCACATACAATTTAGTTTTTAAATCGTTCATGACACATTAATCCTTGTAATCTATTGTGAAGTTAAGCAAATTAAAAGACTAAAGTTGTTATGAAATTAACATTTTAGGGGACCAATATTCATGAAATAAGCTGATTTGGAGATTAAGTTATCACAAAAGAACTAATTTAGCGTAAAATTTACAGATTTAGAGATTAAATTATTTAGTTACACGTAAATTATTAAGAATCTAATTAATCACTTTTAAGAGAAAAATTGTATTATTACTCATTATTTTATTGGATACATAATTACGCATTATGTAAATGCAAGTGTGGGTGGACCATCCGACTTAGATAGCGTATTATTAATAAAAAAAATTCTAGCTAGTACCTCCTGTTTTGAGTTCATTACTTTCAATAGTAGTCTATTTAAACAATAACTTTATGTCTTTGGCTTTGCAATAAAAGAAACACTTTACACTAAGTTGCAAGTTAAATTCACAACTTTTCTAAACTTGTATTAATTTGAGAAATAAAATTTAAGTTATGTCAAATAGAGAATTAAGAAACCGAATTATGGCAAGTAAAAGAAGCCAACTTTGATCTCATTATTGTTGCTAGTGCCTAGTTGCCTTCTCTAAAATGATAAGGCTTTCTCTAACCAGAAGATCATATTTTATTAAATTATGAATATAACTACTAGTATTTTAGTCTATGCATAATATGAACATTTATTTTTATATGATTAAAATTTATAATAAATAAATATTTTTAATATATAAATTATGTTATAACTAAACTTGAGTTTAATGACTATGTACTGTCAGTGTAAAAAGTTTTACACTATCAACCAATCAGAAATCACCGTTGGTATGACTTTTAAGGTAATTATTGTAAAAGTCAACAAATTTACGATATATGATGGTTTGTGATTGAATGACTGTGTAAAACTACTTTACACTGTCAGTGCATAACCTGTTTTCTTATTAAACTTTATAATAAATAAATATTTTTAAATATATAAATTATATTTTAGATTTATAATTAATAATTTAAAATGTGATGTAAGGTTATTTTTAACTATGATAATTTTTTTAAAAATTATTTAAATTTAATTTAGAGATAAAGATAAAAAAAAATAGATATTGAAAGACATAGACAATTTAGGTAAAAGAAAAATATTTTCAGATGATTGAGAGAAATTTATTTAGCTATTTTTGGAAGGGGGGGGGGGGGGGGGGGGCGCACCTCTAAAGAGTAGAATGTAAGTTTTAAGTTGTGTATTCTAATTTATAGTATAGAAATAGATTAAAAGAAATATGGGCTACACATTAAATGCCTATAAAAAAATTGGAATTTAACCTAAGATTGATCCCAACCTTCTTGTTGCCTATTCACTACTTATATTGCCGTTCTTCAAACGGTTATTGGTTGATGGCCTACGCAAATTCTATGCCTCTTGGTGACAATTATTCAAAGAGTAAATATATAATAAATTTAATTTTTGTACATTGTGAGCAAAGATTTTACACCGTCAATTATTTAAAAATCATGTTAAATATAACTTTTAAAGTAGTTATTGTAGAAGTTAACAAACTTATTATGCATAACAATTTGTGATTAGATGACAGTGCAAAAAAATCTTTATAGTGTTAGTGCATTTTAATTAAATTCATATATAATTTAAACTATACTTAAAAGTGACAATACATATAATGATTTGATCTTTAAAAGTTTACATACATATAATTTAGTTTTTAAATCTTTCATGACACATTAATCATTTTATTGTAAGTTAAGCAAATTAAAAGACTAAATTTGTCATGAAATTAACATATCAGAGGACTAATATTCATGAAATAAGTTGATTTGGAGATTTTTTTTTTTGCTAAATAAAAGTGGTAGAACGGGAGGCACCCGACTACAAGCAGTTTTACCAAGTCACACTTATTAAACTAGGGATCTCCTGGAAGATTTTAGTAGTGTTAGGAGGAATTGAACCCGCATCCATAGGAAGGATGAAAATTAAATCCGAATTCTTTACCATTGGCAATTTGGAGATTAAGTTAATACAAAAGAATTAATTTAATGTAAAATTTATAGATTTAGAGATTAAACTATTTAATTACTCATAAATTTTTAAGAATCATATTAATCCACATTTATTGTATATACCTTAGTTGAGTGAAACATTACAGTGATCAAACTTAGCATTTATTGTTCATACTAATGATAGCTATTAAGATCTTTTATTACACACCTTGGGTGAGAAGAACCAAAATATGCTTAAACAAAAGAATATTTGGGTCAAGTGTAAAATAATATTTGGGTTAAGAAATAAATATGTTTTTCCTTGTATCCATCATTTTGAGTAAGTGAAAATCTTGATGGGTAGCCAAAAACTATATATAGTCTTGGTTTATGAAGTGAAGGGAAGGGAAAAGAGAAGGTTATAGTGAGCAGTACAAAGAAGAAGATCCTTGACACACATAGATTTCAAATGTGTATATTGTCTCTTATCTACATGAGTTTAGGGATTGTCCACATTTGCTCATGGTCATCATTCTCAACACTTGCACATGTCATGCATATAACTAAATCGAAAAATCGATAACCAAACAAATCAAAAATCGAAAAAACTATTTTTTTTTTCATTAGTTTGGATTAGATTTTGGATCTTATGTTGAAAATTAATCTAATCCAAATTAAACTGAAATTTGTTTTTTATTCAAGATTATTCAATAATTTAGTTACATATTCATATATTCAAAAACTTATAGGAACTAGAAATTTGTTATCTATTATGTATTTGTTTTTTGAGAGATTGTAAGATTATCTTAATTTGCAATTTGAATGTATACTTTGAATTATGTTATGAGTTATATATGGGATGTGATGTTTGCTATTGGATTATATTGTGTATTTTATGATTTATTTTAATATTTGTGGACTTTTTTTTTTCAAAAATTGAAAATCAATCTAATCCGAACCAAAATAAATTAGATTGGATTAGATTGAATTTGATTTTAAAAATCAAACTAACTGAATGATCAAAGAATAAAATTGAAGTGATTGAATCAAATGATTTTCCCCTCAAAATAGATCTAATCCAAGACGCAAGCACCTCTAACAACATTTATTTGATCCGAATTTTGGGAATTGTACCCGTCTTAGGGATAAAATCCCTAAGGAAGTGTTGGAAATTTGGTTCAATATCTTCTAAGTAAATTCAATATATTCAAATTTATTATTTACTTACTTTTTCAACTTCTATGTACGTATATATACACGCACTTCTTAATTTATTTTTTGATTTAACACCATGTGGCATAGTTTGAGGAAGATGAGCTTGTGATTTGGAGAATATTTAATCACAGGGGCTCTAAACACTTATAGATATGCTGATTGCTACCATAAAATGGCACAACATCCTAATTGGATAGTCGAGTTTGCATGGGAAGATTTCTACAACCATTGGATGACACTTGCTTTTGAAACGATGTTGGAACATGCAAAGAGGAAAAAAAAAAAGCGTCAAAGAAGGGTGGATCCCTTTGAGGGGATTTAGAACTGTTGTTGAGCATGCACTTTGTATGATATGTATACATTTTTTTTTTCAAATCTAATTTAACTTTTGAATTATCAAATATTTTCTTTATCAAACTAATTTTATGTTACCGACAAAACAACTTGAGAGAAAGATCTTTGTTGACTAGGTATTTCAAACCACATATACTAGGAAAAAGTCTAAAGAGTTTGTGGATGAGCACTCTAGCCAAACTATAATAAGTCATTTTTAAACCCCTTTACACACATATAATTAACTTACTTTAATTAAAATTATCTAATTAATTTTATTTTACAATAATTGCAGACAAATTTTGAGGTTGTCCCAGTTTCAAGCAACTTCAAATGAGACTAAAACCTCCTTGGACCCCTAACAACAAGAACAAGAATGCTTGAACATTTAAGTAAACATGGCTGGAGGGAAAATGAGGAGGTATATCTATAATATTGATGACCTTAGTGCCAATTATCACCCTAGAACCTTCCATCTGTGATAGAGTGTTGTGCTTCCTTTAGTTCCAAGTCTTGTTCAGATTAGTTCTCAAATTGAGCTTAATGCATAAATAAAATCCATTGAGCAAGGGAGCAATACCTATGGAGATATTGCAACCAATACAACAACAACCACCACCTTACCACCATAAGTCATGATCATCTCATCATGATTACAACTTTGATTGCTTTGATGAGGATTATGATGAGGACTTAGGTTTCTATATATTTTTTTGTTATTATTTTATTTATATAGGAGTAGAATTTTGGATACCGCAATAACATTTTTCATGTATACATACATATATTGATTTCTTATTTTTATTGTTATTTTTATTTTTTTGTATATTAAAATATAATTTATTTTATTTACTTTAATATAACATAATATAATCTAAATTGACAATTATTTATAATTATAATTAACAATTGTTATAAAAATATGAATTAAAAAAAACAATTATTGCCTGCTTAACAACCATGCCATTACTAAAGTCTGTCAGAAATTTTCCAGTTGTTATTGATAGTTAGACTCTCAATAATTTTTTTTTTTAAAAAATTCTTCTCATTTTCATTTGTCGACAGTCTGGTCATTGACAATTATTAATGGTGAGTAGTCATTGATAATTATTGATGGCTAATCTATCGATAAATGCAATAACTTGATCTTCTAATATGAATCAACTTATTGACGACTTCACTTTGATCGCCATTTTTTTTTCAACCCACTTATTCTCGATTAAAATTTTAGCAATAAAAAATTAACAATTATCGACAACTTTTGGCTATCAGTAATATTAAAGTTTCTTGTAAAGACAATCATTAGGTAGTTGAGCAAAAAGATTTTAAATTTATAGTCAACATATGAAACTATATGAATAGATGCAATATATAATAGACAAAAATTAAAAAGTAAAAATTGAACGATATCTGTCATTTAAACAAATATCAAAATCATTGACATAATTATGTGTTTATCCCTATAAGCTAGGTTTTAAAAATTGATCTAGTTATTAAATCAGTGAAGATAGTAGTTCAAGCTTTAATGGTTAACTTATGAATTGTAGTTGAATTGGTGATAATTAAACAATATTATTTTTTTATTTTTAATATAATATATGAAGTAATATTAAATAAAAAATAACATAATATTCATAACTTCATAATATTAAGAATTCAACTTCACTTATAAATGTCATAATTCATAACTCAATATATAATATTCAAAATTAAACATGAAACCTAATCAAATGTGTCATAATATTTAAGTTACTAAATAAATAAAATTCATATAACTATCAATCATTACAATATTGGGCTAGAATTACATCAATCTTCATAATATTAGATTTTTTAATTAAAAAATAAAAAGTATTTTTCTACTGAACCGATTCAATCAATTATATTGCATTTGTCTGGTTTTGAACTAGTTTAATTAATTAGTTTTTGTAAGACTAGCTTTCGAAATTAAATGTTCTGGTCTGATGTCTAGTTCTTAGTTAGACTAATTTAGTCTAGTTTTGATAACACAACCTACAACAATTAAGTTATTAAGATAAGCATTACAATCATTAACATAATTAGTGATAATTTTATCTTTGATTTCAAACTTATGCCTAGTAATTAGGGATGACAAGGTTTTGAATATATCATAAATAATAAAATAATTTAAATTAGAAGTGAAAATGTTAAAGATATGTCTTATCTAAACAAAAGTCAAAATTATTGAGAAATTTTGTATTTTGCTATTTGTCCTATCAACACTGTGTGTTACCGGTGTGAATGTGTTTATCCAAACAAGTTACTAGCATACACATGTATCATTTTCAATGATAATTAGGATTGTTGGCAAATATAAGTTTATTTTCACAACAACAAATAAAGTTATTGCGATAAACCTATTTTTTTAGTGACAATTAGTGTCGTCAACATTTTCACGTATTTATTTTCTAATAATTACTATTTTTTTCATTTCCAAATGATTGACATGTAAGGTTTTTTCACAATGATTAAGAAAAGCAATAATAACTTAATTAGCGAAACAATTTTACTAAAATATTCTCTCTTTCTCAATTTCTATAAATGTACTATGCAATTTTTTATGAGTGCACCTTGGTTAGCAGAATAATGCCATCCTAATATTAGTTGCAATAGAGTATTAACCAATGTCATAAATAGGAAATTAATGTTGGTTGCTGAAAAATTGATAGACATGCAACTTAAAAATTATTATGTTGATTATTTATTTAGAGCAAAATCAAAACAATTTTTTTTATATTTCATTAAAAATTGAAAATATCATTTAGTATAATTTTTTTTAAATGCTAAAGCATCAATCATTTTAAAATGGACAATGGTAGGAGTAAAGTCGTTGGTATATACATATGATTATTCCAACAACAAAAAAGTCATTGGAATAAACATTGACTTGATCTATCATTCTCGAAGATCATGAATATCATTGGCATATAAGTTTATTATCCTATCACTCGGAAAAGTTATTGAAATATCCATACTTATCCCAAAATAAGGTTACAGAGATAAAACTAAAAACTTGGTTTACCATTCCTAGTGACAATTAATGTTTGTATGTTTGTTGGGATGTTTATGTATCTTTTTCCAACAACTATTAATGTCATAGCCATTGACTTGATCTACCATTCCCGCAACAATTAGTATAACAAACACGTATGTGTCTTTTCTCGACAATTATAATATGGCAATGATATACACGTTTATCTTAACAAAGAATAATGAAGTCCCATAAACAGTAAACCTTTACCATTCCCAACAAAAACTTGTGTTGCCTACATATATATGAATTTTTTCACGAGAATCAAATAATTCTGTTATTCTAAGGATTTTAATTATCGTTGATAGGGATAGAAATTCTATCCATATTTTATGGGTATCTCACAAAAATATCTGCAATAAATATGATAAATATTTGTTTAATAAAAATGAGTCTGATAGGTACTATAGTATCCCCCCTTCCCACACACACACATATATATATATACACACACACACACATTATTCATCAACTTTAAATTTAAAATATTGTATGTAAGAATGATTATGTTACCAATATTGTAATAATTGTTGTGTTTGGATGATTTAAGAATGGTTTTTAATTTAGTTGTAATAATTTTTTATTAATTTATTGATTTACACTTAAGTAAAGTATGAATAGCAGATGTAAATATAAATAAATACATACTCAATGAGTACAAAGATAGAAATTACATGCACAGATGTAAAGTGAGTATAAGTATTTTTTTTCCAACATGATAACAAAGACAGGTACTACAATACATTAATACCTTGTCCAGACACTATCAATTACTATCCCTAATAGTTGAGACAAGTCTATTATAAAAAATGTCAAGGTTGTTGTTGAGAAAAGAAACTTTTCATCCCACTGTCTTAAATGCTTCTGTAAAAGAATCATTGTCAAATCTCTTAATTCTTGAGGTGATTAATTATATGTGACAGCACTTGCAATGCATATATTTACATCTAATTTAACTTATTTATCTTTCAAACATTACTTGATATCCAAAGAAAGAAAAGCATCTCCCTGCATATCCTTCCTTTCCTTTCCTTTGAAAGTTTTCACTTCCCTCTCATCTCGTTCACTTAAAAATATCCAACATAATACTGTGCAGAGACTAAAATGGGAGGAAAAGTTAAAATACAAAAAAAAGGACAAAACTTAGAAATAATATCTTAAGTGTTATTAGTGTTATTCTCCAATTAAAATTAAAGTTTTACTTCAATAATTTGTGTAATTATTTAATGTATATCTTTATTATATAAATTATTGAAGTAAAACTTCAATTGTAATTAGAGAACAGTACAAACAGCACCAAATACTGTATCTAAGTTTTATACTAAAAAAACTGACTTGAATGATATATATCGAATTTTAGGATAAAGTAGAATCAAGTGATTTTTACTTCTCTTTTGCAATCACATAATTATTTCCATCTTTTTCAACTGCACCTTAGGTATCTGCCTTCCCATTTATGTGTCCATTTTTGCCGTCTACTAATAATTACTCTCCATTGAGGCATTTATTACGAATCCATGGTGCATTGCACCTTATCTTTTTATTATTTCACTTTTCTATGACCGAAGGGACAAGGAGGAGCGCATAGGACTCCAACCTTAATTAGCTTCTGAGTCTATAATGCTCTATTTCTTATCATTCCATTGCTTGACAAATACAAAGGCGTGCTGTCTCACTTTGATCGTTTTGGTTTGCCACATTTTCATCGTGACGCCCTCACTTTGCCGATGATATATAGATAAATATTGCAGATATGTTTTTAGATTATGGGACCCAAAAGCCTGAAATTGTGATCAGATTAAATAACATGGAGTTGTTGGGGAGTCTAGGGAAGCGAAGAGAGTTATTGGACTAATGACAAAGACTACTAAGAGAATCAAACACCACGTCTCCACTCAAAACCTTAAAGCTTTTAAGTATATGAGTCACATCTTTTGTATATTCTTCATTGAGTCCTTTCCTACCCAATGTAAAACTAATCACTCTCTCGTTTTTCCAATAAGAGAGAGGGAAAAAAAAAAAAAACAATGAAAGAAATGGAAGAAAAAAAAGTACGGCATCACAAGAAACCACACAATGCAATTTGTATGAGAGATAATGGAGCCTAACAAAGTGAGTGGTTGATCAGTAGTCGTATCACTCTTTAAGGTGCTTTATTATGAGTTACAATTGTGAGGGAAAATGGGACCCTCCAGTGATTGTAATTGAAGCTTCCTTTGTTTGGTAGCTTGTGCTGGAGACAGACTATGTGAGCTTTTCAATCAGAGCGCCATTAAAGTGTAACAAATAAGCCGCTTTTACTGAGTGGCCTGCTTTGAAGTTCAGCCTTTCAATCAAGATACATGTAGGAATTCACCAGGAAAAATAAATTGAAAGAACTCAAGTAAGTAACATCTCTTGCGGATGCATGCACAATTGGACAAGCTAGTCCACTGTTTGTCCAATATATAGAGATTGGTAAAACAGGTCCACAAGTTGTCTTAAACTTAATGGACAATCCGTTTATCACTGTTGTTACATTATGCATTTGTCTAGTCGTACGAGAAAATCTTGCGTTCTTTCTTGTGTACAAATGTGCTCTTTCAGTCACCCTTTTCATCTTCCTCATCATCGCAAAGACTAAAACTTTGGTTGGGACAGTATATAATAGTACAGCAACTTATGCGATGAAACTTAATTCAACCAAATTGAAATTCAACGTGGAAGTCCTTAATTAAGTATATCTTGAATATATAACTCTTGTAATTAAACTAATTGTTCGTACCTGGGAACGGGAGAGGACACTTTACGGCAACGACACTCAAGTCAATGTTCGTAAGAAGTAAGTAAATAAGGTCTGAAATATATCTAAAGGCATGAGATGTCTTATATAGTGATAGAATGGCGGGAGAAGCCGTTAATTGATTACAGTGAGTTAGGGACCATGTGGCTGGGCCCAAAATAGGTCCGAAACAATATTCTTGATTGTGTCGATGAATGACAGAAAATGATAAACTAGAGGCTGGTCCAGAACACTAATGATAAGGATTGGTTGAGCATTTTATTTGTAGCACGTCCTAGGTTAAGGCTTAAAAAATAGGAGCATTGTTATTTTTAACTGCAAAGGTGTGTAATCTTACGAAGTTAAATTTCAAGATAAGTACTACTTAGATCTGGACAATAATCCACAAAGAGAGGTTATAATTACCATCAGAGCAGACAAAGAACTTTATGAGTATACACATATAGAAGAATAGGATACTGTTCGTGCATCCACTACATCAATTACTGTTACTAAGTCAAGCGATTCCAAAGTTCCAACAGTGGTTCCCAAGTCCATTTGCAAGGCACTATTTCATTTCTAGTTCAAATTCTTAGTCAGCACGGATACTCAATAAGATAAGCCTGTTGTTGGGCCAGGCCACCCTCTTGCTTTTTCTTTTGGCTCTTCCTTTTCCCCCTTCTTAAACTTCAGATTCTCTACGAAGTCTAGAGAGATTTATTAGGGAGAAAATTTTTCTAGCTGAAGTGACAGGCGAATACAGCCAAAAACGATTTTCATCTGACCCCATTAAAGGTCATTGCATATCACACCAATCACCATAAAGATAAGAAGAAGATCGCCCATTAAGCAAACAGTACCCATGAATGGGAAATAAAATGCTCACAAGCATTAGGATGGTTTCTATTGTGCACATGGAAAGTTACTACTATTCTGGCTGGCCTCTGACCACCAACGTGGCTCAATGCAACTCTGCACCAAACAGTGATCAATTATCTCCTTTTTCAGTCCCAACACAAATACTCCCTCTTGCTTCTGACCCTGCCTCTCTTCAATTTGGTGAGTTCCCTTCGTGGCCTGCACCCGTTGCAGAAGATAGAGCTGCAAATGCTTCCAAGAGCCACAGCCAAGCAGAGAAAAGGCGCAGGGACAGGATCAATGCACAGCTTGCAACTCTCAGAAAACTGATTCCCAAGTCTGATAAGGTAACAATGAAAAAGTTAAAAATAGAAATTATGATGTGTCTCTTTTAGTAAGTGGCATAGTTACTACTATGAAGCATTTTTTAAAGCTCGGATACTGTTTTAGACAAGAAGCAAGAAGTGGAATTAGTGAATTACCTACTCTATGATGTGTAGGGTATCATTAAGGTAGATTAAATCAGATTCGATCTACTGTAAATTTGTGGCATTTCAATGTCTCTTTTTCATGGAAATATAGCATAGTCACTTTCAATTATAGCATGAATAGCTTTACTAGGTAGAATGATAGGTCATATAGATTTCAATTCCACTAACTTCCCCATCTTTAGTAGAGAAAGAAACTATAAGAATTATAGCTTGAATAGTTGTACTAGGTTGTATGATAGTTCATATAGATTTCAATTCCACTAACTTCCCCATCTTTAGTAGAGAAAGAAACCATAAGAATTATAGCATGATTAGTTACCAATGGGGTTGGATCTAGCGGATTCCACATATTGTGTCAAACCAAGGTTTGAATTGTTGGGAGAGGTGTTTATATTTAATGTTCGACAATGCTTCGAACAAGATGGGCTTTGAATAGGGAACCAAAAAAAAAAGCATGAATAGCTTTACTATGTTGTATGGTATTGATAGGTCATATAGATTTCAATTGCACTACTTCCCTATCTTTAATAGAGAAAGAAACTAAAATTTGTGTGGTGGCAGATGGACAAGGCAGCATTACTAGGGAGTGTGGTAGACCATGTAAAAGATCTAAAGCGAAAAGCCATGGATGTCGGCAAAGCCATTACTGTTCCAACTGAAACTGATGAAGTAACAATTGACTATCACTCAGCTCAAGATGAAAGCTACACTAAAGTGAACATATTCAAGGAAAACATCATAATCAAAGCTTCTGTTTGCTGCGATGATCGACCAGAAGTGTTCCCTGAGCTCATCCAGGTCCTTAAAGGCTTGAGACTCACTGCAGTTAAGGCTGACATAGCCAGTGTGGGTGGCAGAATCAAAAGCATATTGGTTCTTTGCTCAAAGGATAGTGAAGAGGGTAGTGTTTGCCTTAGCACTCTCAAACAATCCCTTAAATCAGCTGTGAACAAAATTGCTTCGTTATCCGTGGCAACAAATTGTCCTACTAGAAGTAAGAGGCAGAGGTTCTTCTTGCCTTCTCACCACGTACAATAACTCATTGAAATTTTCTTTTTTAATTTTTTAATTCTTAGTGGGGTCGTGTTAGTAGGTGAAATTATTTGGTTTCATTTTTCAACATTTGTTTACCCGTCAGATATATAAACTAAGGAAAGCGTAAGTGTTAGTTTTGTGCCTCCAATTATGGTAAGTTACACGGAAATTAGAAAGAAGCTGGTTAAGCATATTCAAAGACCACTTGCTATGTTAGTTCCAAAATAGAAACATGAGCTTTCCAAGATCAGCAAGAAAAAGGAGGGGGAGGGGAAAAAATCTTGCTAACTTTCTTCATTTGGATTTGATCCAATAAGCAGGAATATTGGAAAAAGAAAAATTGTGAAGAATTAAAGTAATATATCCACCAACAACAAAGACAAGTGTCCAATAAACTCAACAAAAACTATTAAGATTGGTTTTAATATCATTTTAAAATTTGAGTTTGGATTTAACTCAAGTCCAAAAAAGACCTCATGAGATAAGAGTTATTCTTTATTTATATTTTTTTCTTTTTTTTGATAAAATCTTTACGCATATTTTCTGTTTTGGCATATTACTAATCATCGTAAAATTTCGTACACTACTTTATTCTTAAATCATGCTACTTGTGACTTTTAGAAATGATTTATGGATTCGGGAAATATTGACACGTCCACTCGAGTAATGTTCATTGTAGTGCAAGTTGTTCCTGTATACTCAGAAGCAGCAGATGATTTATGAGATGCAGCAATCAGTGATAACATTGTAGATAAGGACCACGGCCATAATGAGATTACTATTAAACAAAAGCAACATATCGAAAATTTTCCTTTGAAGATGATTTATAAGGGGAAAAAGGCAATCCACTATTGCAATGTGTAGTTTTTTTCTCCTGAATGTTCTAACAAATGCACCTTTTCTTTTCGTATTTTGTATTTTTTTTTATGGGAAAAGAACATTCAACCCCCCTAAATTTTACTTCTTTTTCAAATAAACATTCCAAATTTTAATTTTATCCCAATTGATTCTTAAACTTTATCTAGTTTGTAAATAGACTCCATGAACTTTAATTTCATTCTAATTGATCCTTAAACTTTACTGTTTTTGTAAATAGACACTTTAACTTTAATTTGATTTTAATACATCCTTAAAATTTATCCTTTTTACAAATAGTTCTTTATATCAAATTAGAGATAAACTATTTATGTTCAATGTCAATCATTCATTAATATTTTTCCTGTTCTTTTGTTACAATTCATTTTTTCATGTATTAAACTATAATAAAAATATGAATTTAGAAAAAAGAAAATAATAAAAAAATCAAAAAGACTTTATTTGATTTTTTGATTCTAAATTTTATAATGTTTTAATGTTTGAAAAAGTGAATTATAAAAATAAAACTAATAAATTGTTGAGATTTTTTCTTTGCTAATAGTTCAACCCCAAAAAGGGTAAAATTTTAAGGATTAATTGAGATAAAATTGAAATTAAGGTGTCTATGTGCAAAAAGAGATAAACTTTAAGGATCAATTGGGATGAACTTAAAATGTAAGGTATTTATTTACAAAGAAGTAATGTTTAAGAATCAATTAGGACAAAACTAAAGTTTAATATGTCTATTTGCAAAAGAGATAAAGTTTAAGGGGGTTAAATACTCTTTTTCCTTTTTTTACTGAGTAAATTAACCTTTAATGCCATTTTTGAACAAAAGATTTTGATAAATAAATTAATTTCTGAAAAATCTAAAACATCTTGATATTCTTTTTTGGTATGGTGTCACAAATATCTTTCAATGGATCTTATTTGAGCTGAGTAGGACTACTATGGTGGCAAAGCTCTCTCTTCGAGTATTTAACGCAGTTATGTAACCAAAATTCGAACTCCAGATCACTAATTAAATTGGAACAACCTCATACTAGTTAATCTATGAGCTCGGTAGTAAACATCTTAATTAGGGATGTAAACGAGTTGAGCCGAGCCAAACTACTTAAAGTTTAAGCTTAGCTTGTAATAAAAATTGGTTGCTCAAGCTTAGCTCATTTATTTAAACAAGCCTAATTGAAAGCTTAAGCTTGACTTGTTTAAAAAATATAAGGCTTGGGCTTGACATGTTTAGCTCATTTATAACTTCATTATTTTTATAACTTAAAAAATAATTTTTAATTATCAATTTAGTATTTATTAAACATCCTAATACTACATGATAATCTACAAATAAAAATATGTGCTCAATATGTGGCATGTGGAATTCAAACATTCTACGCTATAGACCTGTTTGAATAAAGTTTTCTATAAGCACTTATGGGAGAAAAAAATAAGAACAAAAAGTGAAATTAGTTTCTCCATAAGCTAATTTGTAGAATCTTTCTTATATTAGCTTCTCCAAAATCTAATTTTTAAACTTATGCATAAGTTAATTTTAGCTTATGGAGAAACTTATTTCATTTTTTTTCTTATTTTTTCTCCTATAAGTGCTTATGGAAAGTTAATCTGAACAGACCCTATTTCATTTTCATAATATAATAAATAAATAATCCATAACTCTTGATTACTACAAAAAAAATGTTCAAAATTAATTTTAATACTCTCAACAAAGTTTCACATATTTCATAATGAATATATAAATAACAAAGGATAGCAAAGTCCTTATTATCATAGTAATTAAATAAATAAACTATTCACAAACCGTTAATGTCGAGCTTGTAAAGCTTGCACTTGTTCAAATAATTGAGTCAAATATCAAGCTTGAGCTTGTTTATTTAATTAAATAAGCAAGCTTGAATGAGTATTTAATGAGTCAATCTCAAATAATTCACAAATAACTCAACTTATTTACATCCTTAGTCTTGATATTTATCTTTATGAAACACAAAAATATGATAAAAAGTACATATTTATTACTTATTTATATACTTAAGAGACTATTTTAATGACAAAATTAAAAAATATTTTTACAATTAATTAATGTGATGGTGCGTTATTTTTAAAAGATTAATTTGACGATATAACTATTTTACAAAATTAATATGATAATATGCTAGCTTTTTAGGACCAAAGTCTTACATTACTCCTTTTTTTTTTTTTTTTTATCATTATTCGATTAACATCTTATTAAATTGCTAGTAAAAAAAATACACCTTTACTGTCGGATGATAAAATGAGATAGTAGATACATAGATATTATTATTATTATTAACATCTTGAAGAAGTGATCATGATGTAATGGGAATAGTGACAGGTGATACGTTCCTATGTCAAAGGGCCAAAAACAACACTGAGAAAGAGTTCTCTCTCTTCTCTAAGCCCTTCATTCACTGCATTGAACCTCCATCCTCAACTTCCTCTTTCCTTTATTTATCATTTCTTAACATCACTTATTCAACTGCTGTTAACTACTTCTTCCGATCCCACCAAAAGAGACTTCTTCTGAATTGCCCAACTAACTACTCTTGGTTGTAGTTAGGTACTGTTGAGTGTTGAGTTTGTTGCATCTCTTTCTACATCTAACTTGTATCAAATATTCAAATTGCCCGTCGTTGCTGACAGTAAATGCTTTTGACATTGGCATTCTTTGGAATATGTAAGCACCTATTTTCCAATCTATAAGCACGTTTTTGTTGATAAGAAATATTGAAAAGTATATAAGGACCAAGGATGTATTTGTTTTGGTCATATAAGAGATTGTGTAAATTAGAGAAAATAAAATAGTAATAATAACATGAAATCAAGTTCAATACATCGAATCAAATATATCATACTAATTCACCAAAACTGATGATTAATGAACATATACAAAGAATATTTACATACGCAAACAAATACATAGCATTTTATACAGAGTAATAGTTATTAGCAGCTAGTGTATGCTACCAGGGGCCTTAAAATGTATTCCTGCGTCTGAATTCTAAAGGACATCATCACCTAATATGATCGCAACTTGTAGAGCTTTTCGGGGCTTTCTGAACAATGTAGGGATTATTTAGCGACAAATTACTCACTTAGTGCACTTAAAAAATAAATTATTAATTTAGGGTGGTTTCTGTTATATAACAACCCACTTTATTAGTAACTAGTGCAAAAGTTGAAATTGGACTTTAGTTGCAGTTAGTAGAGTGGTTTTTTATATGTAATTAGTGGAGTATTTTTTTATATGTAGTTAAAATATAATAACGGGTAATTTGTAATATCAGTCAAGGGACAAAATAATTCAAAAAATGTGAAGACAAAAATGAGTATCGTCATTATAATAGTTATAGAAGTTAAAAATAATAGTAGATGATTTGAACTATGTAAAGATAATTTGTAACATCAATTAAGGGGCAAAATAGTCCAAAAATGTGGAGACGAAAAGTGGGTATTGATATTATAATAGTTATAGAAGTTAAAACATAATAGTGGGTAATTTATAATATTAGTTGATGGGCAAAATAGTCTGAAAAAATATGGAGACAAAAAATGGTATTGTCATTATAATAGTTATATATATAGAAGTTAAAACAAAATAGTCAGTAATTTGTAATATCCGTTGAAGGGCAAAATAGTCCAAAAAAAAAAAACGAAAAGTGAGCATCACCATTATAATAATTATATATTATATATTATCCTAAATATTGTATGAATATATTTTTAATTTAAGTAAAATTAAAAAAAGTCTAAATCAAAAGAAAAACTTTTAGATAGTGTGCATGAGATTTCAAGTTAAAAAATCTCATTGCCATCGTTATACAATTAAAATTAAAAGAAAAAATATGTAATTAATTCAAATATATATATATATATATAAGTAGTTTAGATGTACATAGATAAGAACAGATATTTTAAAAGTGAAAAAATAATTTGAGAGTTTAAGTAGTTAAAATTTTGAGAAGAAAAAAGGAAATTTTATACAAAAAATCTTAAAAGTAATTAATTTGAAAAGGTTAAGATTTGAAAAATAAAATAATAAAAAGAAAATTTTGAAAATAACTAATAATTTGAAATAAAAAAACAAAAGGTGCTATATGGTGAAGCCACATATGTTAAATAATGGAAGATCAGATTTATAATATATCACTGGCTTTATGTGACAAAATATGATGAAAGACGAGTCTACTTAACTTTTTAGTGGATGAGCTACACATAAACATACTCCTTTTATGAGTGATGCCATTGCCATGTCACAAAAGCTTCAACCACTCTATAGTTTATATAAAGCTTAAGTCTTTCTCTCATTTTGATCAATCCCTAGTAGGTGATATTCTAGTCGAGGTAGCCTGTTTGTGAACAAGGCCAAAATATTTCACAATATAAGTCGAGCTAGCAAATTATTGATCAATATAAACTCTATACAGGTTTTTCAGAATTAAATATTCTTCCACATTTCTTTTATTTATTCATATAATTAAAGTCTAAACACTTAAGGTATTGGTTTTCAATAATTTATTTAATCAATTTATATTGGAAATTAAAATTATTTACAACAAAAGATTTATAATTAATTCATTTTTATATATATATTTTTAGAGACCACATGTATCTTCAAGGCCAAACTTGGGTCTAGGCTAGAGAGTGACGACCTAGGGTCCAAAACTAAAGCCCCCCCCCCCCCCCAAATAAAAGACAACTTTGAAAAGGGAAAAAAGTTCAAATAATTAATCCCTTTGGTCATTCATCTTCTTGATTGCTCAACAAGAATAATTTGCTGTGTAAGTTTTCAAAATTTGGCGCTCTTAAATTGTCAATTTTGTAGTATTTTCAATTTTTTTATCTTGCTAATCATTCAACTATAGTGTGTCACATAATTATTTTTTGATTTTCTTTATGTAGTAAAAAGTTTGATGATTGTTCATTGTTATAATAAGAACTCATTGATTACCCTATTGTATTAAAGGAAGAAAAAAAATATTATGATAAGATAAAAAAAATATAATTTATGCATTTATTAAAAAAAAAAAGAGTGTATCCTTCTATCTCCTAATGTGATGTTACCATTAGTAAGTTTTCACCTCATAATATGTTTGAAGAAACCACTTCTATGATAATTTATGAATTTTGTTTTGTAAGTGATAAGCAACAATTTTATGAGTAGAAAAAATATTTTGTCGATGATGAATGATTGTGTATAGTAACTGAATGAAAAATGAGATAGATCTTTTTTAAATTTGTTAAAACTATATTATCTGCTTAATGTAATAAACACATTATTTTTAATGAAATTACATGTTTATTTTTTTTTTATGGAATATATGTTTACATTTTATAATACTTATATATAAAAGAACCTATCTATTGTTTCGCCCCAAACCCGTAAAATATTAGGATCGATCCCTCGGTATCTTCTACTAGATGCAATTCTATTCGAGTTGGATAGGAAAACTATGAGTAGCAAAGCTCTGCCTGCAAGTATTTAACGCATTATATACTTAAGACTCAAACTTGAGACCACTAATTAAACTGGATTAACCCCATATCAGTTGATCCATACGTTTGATGGTAGATTTATATATTATTTCAAAATATCATTGAGGTAAATGAGAATTTTTATCCTTTTTACCCATTGTTATCTCTGACTTCCAATCATTTTTACAAAAATATTCTCTGAACATGTTGTAAATTCTTTGAGAGTTTTTGTCTTCAATACTATTGACGAATCTTCAAGTGATGAAGATTCATTGAACCAATTTAGGAAAACAAATACAAAAAATAATAAGAAATCACATATAAATAGTAGAAAATTAGTATAGTCTAGAAAATGTTAGAAATAGAGTTAAAAACTAGATATTATGTAAATACTTACAAAAATAATTGAAAATTGTAGGAAAATAAAGAAAACACCTCTATTACCTAGCATCAAGCTCAAAGCTAGCAATGAGATGCTAGCTTGCTACTCTGCCCAACGAGGAGATGATAACTATTTGTAATTGTCTTATTGTCATAATTGTTTTCAGTTACAAGGACAACCAACAAGGTTGCAAAATGTGCCAAAACCAAGCGATGGAATGTCAACGTTAAGCAATGACCTAAATCTTGCAACTTATAAATACATGCTTTAAGCCCATGTTTTGGTAGGGACTTTCATCATTTTCTGAATTCTCTTCATTTTTCTCTATTCTTGTACATTCTTAGTGTGGGAGAGAGTTAGAGCTGTAAATTCTTGGAGCTTTTTAATAGAGTTATGTTTTAGGAATGAATGTAGAGCTAGCTTCAATGGAGTGCTTCCATGAATTTTCCTCTTTCTCCTTCTTATGCCAAGTTTTTATTTTTGCTTTTAGTCTTTTTGTAATGATTGAGACTTTGTTCTACACTATGTCAATTGCTTAATGGTATTTTGATTTCATGTATTGTAATTCAATCTTTTTTCTCCTTGCTTAATGATATTGATATGATCAAAATCAACTAATTTAACCTACCTTGAGGTTAACTTGGAAAAAATATCTTAAGTTAAGATGAGATTTGAGACATATAATTGTATAGGCTTTAAGAATGGAGGTGTGTAGTTGTGTGCAACCTGAGAATCTTAAACCTAATGCATGAGTGCTAAGTGAAAGCGCCCAAGTAGGGTTCCATAAGACTGTTTGCCAAGAACTTGACCTCAATTACTTGAGTATATTTCAACATTGAATTGAGATGTGAGATCAAGATTTCAAGAGAGTGAGATGAGGAGTTAAGGATAGCAAATCATGATTTATGCTTTTTCTCCTTTGAGTCTGTGTGTTTTTTTAGTCTTTTTAGTCAAGTTTGAGTCATTTGTAGTTAAATTTTAAATAGCGGATACTAGCGGGGCACAGGTCGAGTACCTTATTACCTTCCCCTGCCCCATTAATAAGCAAGCAGAGAAAAAAAATCATTTATTATACCTGCAAGTACTCATTAAGTTGTCCATTTTCTATTTGTAACAGGTTACGAGATTTTTTTTTCCATTCCTACTTTTCTCTCTTCCCTTATTATGTATATATAATAATATCCACGCACAACTTATAGGAGTGAAATTGTTTTTTTTAAAGATTTTACATTTTTTTTTTCAAATTCAAGGTATGTTATTATATCTAAATTCAAATTTAAATTGAATCATATTTTATTTTAAATTATAATAATTACTATTATTTTTAAAATTTAAATCAAACTATATTAATTATTGTTATTATGATGTAACCAAAAAAATTATTGTTATTATAAGTATGTTATTATGTTTAAATTTAAATTAAATTCTCATTTATTTTATGTTCTAACAAATTCTATTATCTTTAAAATATTGCTATTATAATTATACTATTATCTTCAATTTTAAGTCAGAATTAAATGTTATTTTTATATTAACTAATATTTTAATCTGTGCATTACACAAAATAAATATTTATTTTATATAACTTAAATTTATAATAAATAAGTATTTCTGAATATATAAATTATATTATAATTAAAATTTGTAACAAATAAATATTTTTGAACATATAGATTATGTTTTAAATTTATAATAAAAAATTATTGTAATACAATGTTAATTTTTAATTATTGATAATTTTTAAAAAAATATTAAATTTAATTTAGAACTAAAAATATTGAAAATGATACATTGAAAGAGATAAGATGTTAAAAAATTCTAGAAACGCTCTTATTGAAAAATGACAGCTAAAAACGCTCTCATTGAAAAATAGTAGCTAAAAACACTCTCGTTCAAAATAGCTATTTTCATTTAATATATAAGGAGGATTTGATTCATTGAAAGAATATAATGAAGTGATTTTAATTTGTATACTTAAATGATTTTATATAAAAAAATTATTAAAATACTAGTTAAAAGTAAAAGATAGAAAAATATAAAAACGTGCATTTAAAATTCTAATTGAAAATTTTAAATTTTAAATTATTGAATGAAAAATAATTCTTTTTAATTTTGATTAATATGTTACACTTAAATATATTTTACATTTTGATTTATTAAGAAGTGAAAACTCATTAGCATCCCGTAAAGTGATGTTTTCACTCGTAAGATTGTACATTGTTGACGACAAAATTGAATACTACTTATAAAAACAGTCTAGGTTCCATTCCTTCTATTTATTTTTTAATCATCTTTTTTGTTAGTATATTTTAATCAATGGTCTATAATAAATGTTATTATAAGTTCTTGTTAAGGCTTATGACATCTTCACCAAAAAAAAAAAAAGGCTTATGATATGTTTCGAGCTTAGAATGAGAAATCTTTCCTTCTCATAGAATTTTTAACGAGTTTAATTAATTTTTATACATTGTCAGTATAAATATTTTACATTATTAATTAATTAAAAAATATTGTAAATATAATTTTCAAAATAATTATTATAAAAGTCAATAATCTTATCATAAATAAAATCATTCATGAACACCTAAATGTTAATTGACATTTAGAGAGAGAATAGAGAAAAATATATGTATAATAGATAATATAATATGATAAGAAAAAAGATATAAAGAAATAACAGATGTTAATAAAAGGTTTGATATATACTAATGTTTATGTATGCTTACTCTCTTATTTATTTATTTTTGAAGACGATTACTCTCTTATCATATAGTATGACGATATATAATCAAACAATCGTGTAATAAACTTCGATCTATTCTTTGTACCAAAAAAAAAACTTCGATCTATTCTAATTAATTTCATTTTGAATTACCAAGAGTATAAATTATTGGCGTTCGTGAATAATTGAATCCAGCCAGTTATTTAATGTTTGAAAACTCCTCCAATCTCGACTATGTACCATATGCATGTCTAACTGCACTAACAACTTGCAGTTGCAAAACCCCCCTGCTCCTTCTATTTACTCATCCAATTCCCTCTTCCCCATCGACCCATCCCCCAACTATATATAACCACACTTAAATATATAACCGCTGGCCGTTACACCTTCGTGTTCATTTTGACTTCCCATCAGTTAGTTGGCCTCCCTGGCTACGTCAACATTATGATAATAAATAACAATTGATTCCCATTATAAAACAAATAAATAAAAGTCAAAAATTACATTTATAGACTGAATACTCCATCCTAACTGCCATACCATACTCTTGGAAATCATGTTTATCCAACTAAAATTTAAAACAACACACATATTAAAATTAAAAACAGGAACGAATGTCCTCCGTGTTTCGGAAACGTTATAAAATCAAGAACACGAACAAACAAACTGGTCAAAATTTATCCACCTTCCTGGCTAGAGTTTCTAGGAAAAGGCGTTATTTGAGTCAGTTAGATAAAGGAGGAAGTTATAACTTCCTCCATTATTAATCAATTCCGTCTCACCCACTCCTTTCATAAACCCTCAATTCCCTCAAAAAATACACAAAAACCTACCTGTAAACTTCCACCTACCTAAGTCCAAACCCGAAACACCCAAACGTTGGAACCAGAAACCTTCCCAAGTGGTTGGTTATGTTCAAAAAGCCGTTTTACTTTTAAGGTTCATGCCAACTAAATATTTTTTCATTCATTCATGATATAAGCAGAAAACAGATCGCATAATAACATAAGACAACGGCTGACCTTTATTTTTCTCCGGCATTTTCATTTTCACAAACAGGTGAAAGCGACGATGATAGGCGGCGACGACGGCGGCGATCGTGTCAAGGGGTCGTGGAGTCCTCAGGAGGACGCGACGCTGTTGAAGTTGGTGGACGAGCACGGGCCGCGCAACTGGTCCGTCATAAGCAGCGGCATTCCCGGGCGTTCCGGCAAGTCTTGCCGTCTGCGGTGGTGCAACCAGCTGAGCCCCGAGGTGCAGCACCGTCCGTTCACCCCGGCGGAGGACAAGATCATCATACAGGCGCACGCCGCTCACGGAAACAAGTGGGCCACCATCTCGCGCCTCCTCCCTGGCCGCACCGACAACGCCATCAAGAACCACTGGAACTCCACCCTCCGCCGCCGTCGCATGGCGGAGCAGTCCCCCTGCCTCTGCCTCCTCGGGGTCTCCGCCCGCCAAACGTCCCTCCTACAACGGCTTGTTCAACACGCTTCACCCTTTGAAGAAGCTGTGCATTGAAAAAGAAAACGAGGAAGAAGAGCGAGTGGCGAGCCCTGTTACGACATCGTTGACACTTTTCCCTCCCGGGGAAAACACAGAGGAAGACGAGGAAGAGAAAGAGAAAGAAGAGTTTGAAGTGAACCTTAATAACAAGGTTGAGGGTCAGAGTTGCTTTATGCAGATGATGCAGCGGATGATAGCGGAAGAGGTTAGGAATTACGTGGAGAGCCTGCGCCATGGTGAGAGAGACAGCCTCTCCTTTGGGTCTGGGTTAGATCTTCGTCCAATGCTTCCAAAATAAATAAATTCCTTTCTAAGTTTATATACTTTTAGATTTTCTGAGATTTAACTTTCTATTATCACAATTTAATAATTTGATCGCTGTCGTAACATACAATTTGTTCAGATTAAAATAAGGTTGATGAATAATTAGCTGTGAAATGTGAAATTTTGGAGCATACATCACGCGTTACTATTATACAGATGTTACTATAAAGTAACATGTACCCCAACAGACTATTCTGTTCTTGTATTATACATTGATAATTTGCTTTGAATTCGAGAAAAAAAAAAGGTTGCCCTTGGTTTTGCAGTGAAGTTAAAGGTTAAAGTGACAATAATTAGGTGCATCAAGGAGCCCGATAATTAGCCCTCTATTAGAACTCGTTTTCCCTGGATTAATATTGGAACAAAGATTAAATGGAGTTTCATATCCACTTTTGATGTTGTTATTTAATCAAAACCTTTAATAGAAATCTTTATTATATAGATCAGCAAAGTAAAATTTCAATTTAAAAAATAACAACAAAAATATTTATGAAAGTGCATTTACATTTTGTCCTTAATATTATTACTTTGATATTTGACACCAACATGGATAGGTTTTGTCTTTTAATATTTGACATCAACACTAAATAAAAAAAGTGACAGATGTGATAAGAGAGAAATAATAATAATAAAAAAGATAGAAAAGGAAATGAAAGAGAAAGTAAGTAGATGTTTATATTTATTGATTTAATATTTTAGAGGGTCTCCAATCCATGCAGAAAATGTAACATCCTAAATTTCAATATAATTATTGTTATTAAAAAGATTAAGTTGTTATGAGGTTTAGTATAAAAATTATTAGTATAAGAATTTATTTGAATTAAAATGATTGACTTATAGTAATATATTATTTGAATTGAAACAATTGAATTAATCTATTATTATTGGAGAAATTCATTTACGTAGTTAATTCATTGTATACGAATTGATATAATATATTATATTATTTGAATTGATTATAATATTGTTTTTTTTAGTTGAAATCTTATCTTAACATATCATATTGTTTTACTTGATTTGGTTACAATATCTTATATGGGCATTCAAACTTTTAGAACTCGGGACTGTATCATTTTCGTGGAAAAAAAAGGTGGGGGGACAAATGCATAAGGGTTAGGTATTGACTCTACTGTAAAACACATATGCAAACATTAGAAAGATACATAATAAAAAAAAAAAATAGAGAGAGAGGCGGGAGGCAAATAGGAGAAAACATTGGTCAGAGTGTAGGAAATGCCGTGGAAACGTTTAGGGGCTTAAGGAGGTCTTCAAAAGGTGAGTAGAATAATCTTTTTTAAACCTCAATGGTATAAACCCTTGGGGTGTGATTTTTTGGAGTTCTTGATAGGAGAATTTGGGGATTTTTGTGTAACCCAATTGTTGTATTTGATTTAATGATTTCTTGGAGAATGCACACTTCTTTTAGTTTTGATAAAAAAAAATGGGAATTTTAGGATGACCTAATTATTTGTTGAAATACAATTAAAGGTTGTTTTCTAATGAGAATTTTACCATGATAGGGTTTGAGAATCCAATTGATAGTCATCATAGATGGCGTATTTTGTTATTACAAGAGTTAGTCATTACCTTTTAGGAAGGAATGACGGTATGCATTCTATTCCGGGAATAGGATGAGGGATATCACCATCCGAGATTGGATATCTATTTATTGAACATATCTACATCTGGGATGAGATATGAGACACCTCCATCTGAGATGGGGAAGGCAGTGGGACGCCATTACATAGATATGAGCTCATAGACCTTAGTGAATTTGGGATTCACAGTGAGTCCAGGACTCACGTGGTTCTGGGAACCAAAAAGAAAATAAAAAGATAAATGAATCTGGGATTCACATTGGTTCTAGGAACCCGGAAGTCAGTAAGGTGATTCTAGGAACCACTAAGTAGTGTATAGAGTCAATTGTTTGGAATATAAATATTTGAGTATGAAAATTGTTGATTCTTTTTTTTTTTTTTAATTATATGTTTGAACTGAATGTCTTATACTTGCTTTTAAAAAGTTTTTTGGTTTGAACTTACTTTGCGGGTACCATGATTGTCTTTACCGGTTACCACATCGACTAGAACATCACTGTTTGCGAACCTTTTTAGAACTTGTTCTATTCATTGGGATTATTATCTCATTAAAAGTGTTGTTTTCAGAGCATGAGGACAAGACGGAGGGAGCTTGAAGACTTAGTATTTTTTTCTAGTTATATTTTAGCTTGGTTAGTTCCTTCTTGGAGCAAAGGACTAGTTGTGGCTAATTTAACTACTCTTTTTATTGCACATGATTTTTTTTTATAGACGCCCAGATTTGAGAATGTTGCTTTTACTTATGTAAGGATTGTTTTTTAATTTATTATTGAGGTATTATTTTAGACATTTCATCTCTTAAACCTCAGTTTTATAAAAAATTAGATTATGTTTATTATGGGATTTTATTGTAACGAAGGGCGTTACAGAAAACATTAGCATGTTAATGCTTGAACTCCTATTCCCATCAATTTGTATATTAAACTTAGAGAAATTCTATTAGGAGAAAATAGGGGAAAAAAAACTAAGATAAGATGAGAAGAAGAGACAAAACAAAATAAGTTGAACTGCAATAAGAATAAAGTAACTTTTAAACTTGCATTGAGATCCATGCAGGTTGCAGAGCTAAGGGTGACTAGAAAGAAATTATTAAATAGTTTAGGATCATTAGGTATTTATGGTTCCAACTAGAGTTGGGCATTTGGGCTAAGGTCCACGGGCCACCCATGTAACTTGCAACCTATGCAGGCTACAGTCCTAAAAATTATAGTCCATTTAAGAGTGCGGGCTTTTCAGCCCGGACCGTTTAAACCGCAATTTAAGCAGACTTACTCGTGGGCTTACGGGCCTACTCGCGGGCTTTTACTATGAATACTTTAAGAAAAAAAAATAGAATTACTTACACTAAATTCTACTTCAGATTAAGACAATTATACAAACCAGACTTAGCCACCTAGGGTTCCTTTCCTATTCCTAATGTGCTTCTTCATTCTGCACCGAGACCACCCAGAAGAACAAAACCCACCCACCCCGTGACCTGACCCCATTTTTTTGCCACCGCCAGCGCTAACCCAATTCTCCCCGCCACAGGCGTGACCCCATTTCTCCCTACCGCTGACGCGACCCCGTTTCTCCACGGTGCCCACGCGACCTCATTTCGTCACGACCTCTGTCACGCGACCGACGAGGCCACGACCTCCGCAACACGACGTGACCCACGAGGCCACGACCTCCGCTCTCTACTTGTTTCCGTTCGCCAGCCATCGCGACCACTGACCTGCGACGTGAGCAAGTAGATTTGGGAACTGGTCCTTCACGCAACACCGTGACCTACGACTTCTGACCTTCGTGACATCAGCTCTAACCACCGTGACCTGCGTGACAATCTCCAACCTCTGCGACATGAGCTTCAACTCACCTTGAAAGTAATCTAACAATCTCTGATTTGTGCTTTGCATTTGATTAAATTTAGATTACTTTTTATTTATTTATCCCTTTTTTTTTTCTCTTCAATCTTGTTGTTGATTGTTAAATTTGTGGAAATGATCTTAAAATGGTTAGATTCTCTTGTTGTATGTTCAATCGTATTTTATTTCACGGGCCGTGAATTAACCCATCAGCCCGCGGGCTATGCGGGGCAAACGCGGGCCTCAATATTCAAGACCGTTTATCTTGCGGGCCGGCTTGGCCCAACCCATTTATTTCGCGGGCTTTTGTGGGGCCGGGCCTAAAAGGCGGGTTGGCCCGTTACCCAGCTATAAGACATATTCAAATTTTACAATTCATGAAAAAAAATTAATAACACTTGATTACATGTCATGTGAAGATTATTGAGAACCATAATGGTCCATGATCACTTAATAATTTCTCGTGATTGTAGGATGCTAGGTCACCCCTAAAATTTTTAACTTCCTTTAAAATTCTTAAGGTGTTCACGGGTTGGATTAGATCGAATTTAGAGTAAAATTAAATCCAAACCTATTAGATTTGTTTGGTTTGAATTTAAAAAAAAAATCGACTAATCCGAATCAAACCAAACCAATTAAAATTGGATTAGTTTGGTTCAAGTCATTGGATTATAATAATAAAAAAATAACTATAGTTTTTAAGTTTTTATTTTGACTTATTGTCTATTTTATATAAATATTTAATTTTATATTAATGTCGAGCAAAAATATTTCTTTTTTTTTTAATAATTATTTATTTATTTTATTTAAAATATTTAATTTTTCTATAATTATCACTTTACATATATCATTAATTTCTTTATCTAAAATATAAAAAAATTTACGTAATAAATATAACAAAATTAAAATATTTAATAACATTAGATAAAATTATAATAAAATTAAAATTAATGAAAAAGAAAGATAATACAAAAGTTGAAACAAAATTTAACCTTTAAGTTTAAAATATAATAATCCAAAAGTTAAAAATAAAATTAATCAGATTAGTTTGAGTTGAAAAAAAATAAATCCAATAACCAAACCAATTATAATTGATTTGGTTTAAATTCAAAAAAAAAAAAACAATAATCGAATTAAACAGAACTAATTTAATTAGTTTGGTTTAAATTATCAGATTTAGTGGGTAAATCTAATCCGATGAATACCTCTAAAAATTCTTATTTAAAAATATTTTATGGCACTCCTAAAAGAAAAAAAAATGAGAAATTTGGTTTCGGCCCCCCTTAAACCCAAATCTTGCCTCCGCCACTGGATCCATGTTTATTTTTCTGACATCTCATGTGATTGCATAGTTGCCATCTACATATTCAGAGAATACAGAACACATTATAATTCCTCTTTTGGAAGTCTAAAAGCCTTCATTCATAAGCTGAGTGCTTTAAGAGCCTCAGACATTCAAAATCTTAAATGTACAAAAATAATGTGAGTGTTCATCTCCTTAGTCAAGTTTATGCGGAAAGGAAAAGATTAAATTATTTTGTAATTCCCTATAGTTTAAGCAAAATTTTAATTAGTTCCTTATAATTTATTTCAAGAAAGCGTTATATTTCTACAATTTTATAACTAAATCTTAAATGTTAGTATTTTAAGGCTTCATTAAGTGTAACTGACTTAACATTTTTGACATGGAATTAACGTATAATTATGTTTCAACGTTAGGCCTCTCACAACAAAAGGTTAAAATAACTATCACATGTTTCTCCTCAAAAACTATCCTACGCTATAATTTACCCGAGTGATGCCAGCATTTTAATATCTTATAACAACATTGCATCTTTAAGTTAAAACCACATGAAAATCTTGCCCACAATTCTTTATAAGTCCTGCAATTCTGAAAAAATTGGCTTCTAATTTAATTATTTAGAATTATGAATAAAAATAAATAGGAATTTTGTGGATAACCTTGTTCTCACTTTCAATTCTTTTCTTTAAAGAGACGTGAGCACATTTTTAAGTACGTGGAAGGAATGTTGAGAACTAGACATCTTACTAAATGTTGGTTCAATAATAGCTTAAAGAAAGAATTTAATACGTGTGCAATATTGGAGTTTAGAAATAAGGAGGAAGTGAACAAGAAAGGAGTGGGAATGGAAATAGAAAGAACCAAAAATAACAACACTTACGAACCAAAAGAATGCACAATCTCAATTTGTGACTCAAAGGCGACGTTTGTTTGAAAGTATTGCATTCTCAAGAACGTCAGTAGAAATAGAGGTTATAACTGAGTTAAAAAATATCTTTCATATTTTTATGGGAATATATCTTTTCTACTCCTGACGGAAAAAATGAAATAAAATTAAATATTACTACTTTTCAGACATGAATAATGACTAGAACTAATTCTATAAAGCTTAACAAATACGGAAATATTACATTTCCAATATCACATATAGTAGATAATAAATTTTTAAATTTTGAAACAAATTCAGTCTCGGTGGCAGTGCTGGTTAAGCACTACTGCGGTAAAACTTTAGAAAGTACATATAAAGTCACAAAAACCTTTACTATGCATAATAGTAAATGATTGTCTAGTAAAAATTGTCACATTAATATTATTTAAAGTAAGTGTAACAAAGTTAATTTTTATTGCCTAGCTTATGTCGACGAAAACAAATAGACTTGTTAATAAAATTTTACGACCATCTAGTTAAAAAATTTGAAACTACAAGACCCTAATCAAAAGTTCGATAAAATTAGACTTATAAAAAAATTTAACTAAAAAAAATTACTATTAGTAGTACCTAAGAGTATAAATTAATTACACTACTTGTTAGGGGCATATGGCCTAAGTCGGATCAGATTTATATACTAAATCAGATTAAAGCTCTTCGCAAAACCTATTAGTTAAAAAAAGACTTAGGAATTTTAAAAAGTCTTTTAAGTATTAATAGATCAATCTATTTAACATAATAATAATAATAATAGATCACACATAATCTCTCAGGTGCTGATTAAACACTACATTAGAATTTGATAGTAGTTTCCTGGACTTATGATGCTGGCCTTAGCTATTAGACGCAAAAGGAAAAGCAATTCCTCAATATTTGCTTTAAATTCTAGAAATATATTCTACGAGTTTTTTTTTTTCAAAAATATTATGTTATTGTCTTTAAATCTTTCAAACATATTTCTCAAAATCTTTTAAACATATTTCTCGAATAAAAAAAGTACCTTCTATTTACTCAACCACAAAGCACTAGATAAATAATAAAGGCACTTGTATATGGACCCAGCATTTTATAATCCCAAATAGATTTATTATATTAGTGTTAATACGATGATCACTCAAAGCCTAAACATTTTTAAAAATCAGACTGTTATTAATTAAAAAAATAATAGACTACTTTTTACAAGTTTTTCCTTCTTTCCCAAAAGAAATCATATCTACCACGCTACATACTGAAAATCAATCATTCTAACCAGTTCTGGTCATTTCAGATGGCGCAAGGAAATAAAATCAAGGGAATAGGAGAAATTCACCTCTCTACAGGAATGAGTTGTTTGGATGAGCGCTGAGAGTACAGCTTTTCACTAGAAACCTCTATTGTAATTTGTAATGCTGAACATTCACGTGCCTAGTTATCTATTAGCATCAGCAACTATTAACTGGTGAAATACTACATTTAAGATTTCTTTAAAATCAAGGAGATTCGACATATAAAAAAAAAAATGAATTTTCTACTATTTTATCTCCGATATGTATCAATCATAAATAAATGGTGGGTACCATCCTTCCATCACCACAGAGAACGCAAATACGATGGCAAAAAAAATTATTGTAAGCTCGGGGTTATGAGAGATAAAATACCAACCTGATAGAATGTTTAAAAAAAATTGTAAGTGGCAATGCAACAACAAAACCTAACTCCTCTCTTTTTGTAGCCGACATTTTCTTTATCACCAAAACAATTGAATGGATTAAGCCTTCAGATCTAAAACTGGCACAAGATGTTTTGATTACGAAAATGATTTAGATCCTTCAAAACTTGCAGCAGATATGATCCGAAATTAAAATCACCCTAAGAAAATGTCGCCGCAATTTCTAGGCGAAATAGCAAAGAGAGAATCAGAAATGCAAATAAGAAATCCTGTTGATTCGCACACGCGGTAACAGCGTTGTTCTCAGCTAATAACATGAGACGAACATAAACTAGTTAAAACCAACAACATGTATCAAAACATCAAAAAGGAGAGACAAGTACCACTAATTGGATGTCCCATTTAACAACAAAGACAATTGTAGAAACAACAGGAAGAAACCAGGATTAACGCACTACTTGGATCTCTGCCTCATCTTTCGGCGCTTCCTCTTCAACCTCCTCATACGCTTCTTCTTCCACTGCAAAAACAGTCCCAATCAGACCTCAACCCCACAATAAAACCACAATAAGGAAAGGAGATGAGTGAAGCAACAGTGACGTAATGAACTCACCTTGGCTCTCATGGCGAACAAAACACCGACCCCTTCTTCGACTCCGAACACTAGCCGATGACTGCTGAGAAGTAACAGAGGATTTACAAGTAAGGGAAGCCGAAGGTCGCAACAATTTATAGCCTACAAGAAACCCTAGCAAATTATGAGCAAGTGTTGGGCTCTAAACCATAGGCCCAGCCTGCATGTGTCAATAGTCAATGGGCTTCGGAATGCCTGAACAAGTAGAACAGGAATTTTGCTAATTACACATATCAAATTAATAAGTATACTTCTTTTCTTTTTAAAATAATTTTTTTATTATCAAAATAACCTTTTATATAAAAAAAATATTAATCTATTTTTACACCCTATCTTCATTATTGTTTCAATCCTAATTTTGCATCTCCATCTTTATTATTCTTAAAACTCGAATTTTGCACCCCCATCATATCATTTTTAACTTTAATTTTGCACCTCCATCATTATTCTTTAAACCTTTTTCTTCTATTTTTCTTCTTTATCTTTTTTTCATTATTCGTGATAATGAATACGTGATACACAGCTCGTTTTCATCGATTGTATCATGCGGTGCCTTTTTGTGATTGCATTTCAGGTAGTGTTTTCATTTTTATCATTTGTATCAGACACTGTTTCTATAAATTAGTGTGTTTTGATCATTTCATCAATATTTCAAAAATTACTTTCTAGAATAGACAATTGTGTATTCCGTGGGGAGGTATATTTATCATTTGCCTTAGAAAGGCCCATTGGCTTTGTGTTTGGAGAGAAACACGTACAAATTGTATAAAGTTTAATTTATTTTCTAGACCAACAAAAAAGTTTATTTTTTTAGTTTATAAAATAATTTATTTATAAAAAAAATCAAGTTTAAACTTTAAAAATGTATTTAATTAAATAAATTAAAGTCTAAGTTTCGAAAAGCTTAGTTAACTTTTTTGGTTACATCTTTGCTTAGTTAACAAATATTTAAATATCATATTAATTTAATACATAATATTTTTTTGTTAAATATTATTATATTTTAAAAAATATAAAGTTAAATCAAGCAAAAAATAAAAAGTAAAGTTAAACATTTTCACCTTTTAAAGACTTTTATATAATGTGTGTGTCTAAATAGATTTTCAAGTTAAGTGAAACAGTTATACGATCACAAAAAAATAAAGGGGTCAAGTCCCGAAAATACACCCGCTTGTGCACTTTTTAAAAAATTTTTAATATCCTGTTTTCGAAACTAAGTTCTGGAATGGGCCTAGGTTATGGGCCCGTTTGTTTGTATTTAAAAAAAGTGATTTCTGATATGCTTTTTTAGATAAACTGTTTTAAGTTGCTTCTAAAAAAAACAATTTTTTCTTTTTTTTTCTTATTCTGATTGTTAAAAAAAGTTTACTCAAAAACTTTAAAAATTCCAATACGTGATTTTTTTCCTTAAAAAAGCGATTATTTAAAAAAAAAAAAAGTTTAAACAAATGCATTTTGAAAATCAATTTTTAGAAATGTTAACACTTCTAGAAACTAATTTTTGAAATCCAATTTTGTGATATATTGACCCCCTTTATCCTAGTGTAAGGCTTTCAACATAGGCTTTAAAGTCTCCTCACTCTCGATCCCAATAGTAACATTTTAGGACGCTTCACCCACCAGTTCTCCCAAAACAGCAGTAAGGGAGGTAAAGTGCTTGTCAGAGAATTATTGTTCTTGGTGGCTTTCCCCTCAGGCCCAGCGCGATTGAAAGATGGATATTGAGACACTTCGGCGTTGGGACCCTGCAATGAAGATTGCCAACGATTAGAGCCTTTCTCTTTGTTTTTGCGTTGCTTGATGTTGTGATGGCTACATGAGCTATCTAAATCTCTTGTTCCTTACTTCTTCTTTTTTAAATAAAGATGTTCACATTATCAATGATGTGTTTTTTTAATTAAGCTTCTGATTTGGAATTCTTTTAGCTCATATTTTTATGTTTTGTGCATTTATTTTGTTTGTACTTTATAACAATGCTTTATTTTACTTGGGAAGTTTGATTTAACTAATTTATTTTGAATTGTTTGTTCTTCTTTTTAACATCCTGGTAAAGATTATACATATTTCACAGGTCATTCCTTAGGAAACTATATATTTTTATTTAATTATTTCTTACTTTATTCTATTTAGTTGCCTAAGTACAATTTTGTTGTTGATTGGTTTGGCAGGTTGGTATGGCATTTGATAATGTTAGTAGGACATGGGAGAGTACAAAAGGGAGAGAGTAAGTCACATGTAAAAACTAGCTTCAAATTGGTACAATTTGCTTTTAGAGTTTCAGGTTCTATGTTTTTATATATTATCTTGTTTGTTTTAGGATCCATTGTGTGCTTTACAATTGATATACTCTGCTCTTATATCTCATGTTTGTATGGTTTATTTTTGTCATATATTATTGACAGCTACTACTAACACTCAATACTCCTATTCAACACATGTTTAATTATTGAATTTGAAGACAAAGACAAAGAAACAAGGTTGTTTGGAGGCAATGATTTGATTCTTATGGGGCTTAAATTAAGAGCAGTGGAACGCGAGAGAGAGTGAGAGAGGAAATTAGAACGAGGTTAAGAAGGGTGTTCCAAAAAATAGGGCAATTTTTGGAAAAAATTACAAAAAAAAATAAAAAGGGGTGTATTAGTATAAATGGGATGTGTAAATAACAATTCTCAGTAACTTATCATGTGTTTGGATTCCTGTTCATATAGGCCTCACATGAGTCACTAAAGTAACTACTAGTTGTTTTTGATGCATTTTGTATAAAATTGTTTATGGCTTAGGATAACAAATGATAATCCAACACACTACTTACAGTATGTAACAAGCCATGCTTGAGCCTGCAAAAATCAATTCAAATCAATGTTATTCATAGATTATTTTTTATTATATAGCAACAATTAATTTTCTAAAAACAATGGTATCAATACTTTAAAAGCATTTAAGCTTTTTTGTGACTAGCGGTATAATTGGTTGGCTAGATTCTCTATAGAAGATACGCATAAAAATTTAGAAGTTTTATAATTCTTCTCTCATTTGGATTGAGCAAAATAGGGATGGAAGTGTTTTAAATGGGGTCTACCTTGAAAAATAAACAGTCCATACTTGGACAGAAAAAGAGAATAGCATATTCTTTCCTTTCACTTAATACACAACTAAACAAAGGAAAATAAAAGTTTTAACTTTTTTCTATTATGGACTAGAATTAGGCACAATCCATATTACAACTCTTCTAAGTCCAAGTCACAAATGTTGATTGAAATCAACACCAATGTAGGACATATCACCTATGCATGCAAGTACCAAACAATATCTTAGCCAAAAGTAAAAATATTCTACACTTGCACCAAAACAACATAAAATTTCCCACAAGAGGCTTTGTGGGCACTCTACTAGGCTTAGCTTTAAGTCTTTAACGATAATATATACCAATTATTGTTAACGTAGTAGGTATGCATTTACTATATCTCGTTATTCGTATTGGAGTTGCTCTAATAATAGATTACCATGAAACTTATCAACTCAAGTCTAGGTCTGTAGGGTGGAATAGGATGGCAATGGGGCTGAGCACGGGGTAGTAGCCTCCTGTTATTAGCCTCATCGTAGAAAATTTACCCCATGCCATCCCTATGCCTGTGTAGGTATCCATTAAGTGAATACATACGAATTTTATCAATATCCATGGGTATTGTGAATAATCATGGATATTTACTAAAAAATAAAAAATAGCTTATAAATAGTTCAAAAAACACTTTAACCATAAATTTTAATTATTTTGAACATTTTTTTAAAAAATAGTTAAAGGCCAAAAACTAAAAAAAGACAAGAAAAACTTTTGTTAATTAATAATAAATGAAAATAACTTAACAATAAAGATAGTATTATATATTTAAGTCAAGGTATTTAAGTAATTTACAATAACGGATAATAATAGGTACCCATAAGCACGGGTACCTTAATATCCGTCATCGCCCCGTTAATAAACGGGTAGTGAAAATATTCGTTTAAATTATCTGTTAGCACCCATTTAATTATTTTTCTTTTATCCATTGTAGATTTTACCTACAAATATTAATGAGTACGTATATTTTTGCCATCTCTAAAGTGGAAGCTAATCAAGTGAACTAAGTCCTATGACATCAATTAGAAGGGTGATATATTTTAAAAAAAAAAATCACAGTATGCTTAAAAAAAATTATAATTAGACTTTATAAAATTTAACTAATTTTTTTTTTCACAAAATTCGTCGAACTCACACAAAGATGTAATCACGATTGAGTACACCTACATACATAAACTAAATGTTAATAGGGGAACTTCGATGCTTGAACGTAAACTATATTAGAATGTTAAGTGTGTGTTTGTATTGCAGTTACGTTCTTGTAGTTACGTTGAACATAACTACAATCCAACCCCACACTTCCTTTTACTTTTTTACATTAGAAAGTAGAAAATGTCTGTTCAACGGATGTTGAATGGTTTTCAAACATAGCCTAAATCATGGAAATGTGAGATAACAAAGGTTATTTGTCTTGGGATTTACATAACCAAAATTTTTAAGCCCATCCATTATTGAATGAGTTATATTATTCATATAATAATTTTTGTAATTTTTATAATATTTTTTTATTTTTCTTCATTACTTCAACTATTTTATCACACATTTTCTTTTCTTTTTATCTCTTTTTTATTATATAACTAGTTTAATAACCCATACCTTGTATGGGTCAAGTTTATAATTTATAAATTGTATATATTATTATAATTTTTAATATATTTCTAAATTATTTTTAAGTTTACAAGAATATATGTTAGTAGATATGTATATAAATATTTAAATATTATATATACAAATATTAATAAATATTGATATATATTCAAGTAATTGTATATTCACACATGTCCTATATTATTTTAATTTAGAAAAATATATGTTAGTAGAACATTTTACTATGATTTTGACATTTGTTTTGTGATTTTTTGTCCTATATCAAACCTTTCCATTAAATTAAATGTCACTAATACTTAATTTTGAATAAATATATAATAGACAATAGTCTTGACCATGATTTTCATGGCATATTAAAGCAAACATTCAGTTATTTATTTTATAATAGGCTTAATTGCACTTTTTGCCTCTAAAGTTTTACAATCTAGCGAATTTTGTGCCCCCAAATTTTTTCACAAATTTTACCCCAAGTAAAAAATCGCCACAATTAAAGAAAAAATCGTCACAAAATTATCTTAATTGTGGTAGTTTAAAGAAAAATTGCCACAAAATTGTCTTATTGGGGTAGTTTAGAAGAAAAACCACCACAAATGTATTAATTGTGGCAGTGTTTTATATTATGGCAAAAATTGTGATATTTGTAAATTAGGGGACAAAATTCGCAAAAAAAAAGTTGGGGGTGGAGAAATTCGCAAGATTGTAAAACTTTGGGGATAAAAAGTGCAATTAAGATATTACGTACAAAGTGCTATTTATATTACTTTTGATCTTAATTATATTCCATAAAAGGATTTTTTTTAAATTTGATTTTGAATACAATATTGATTCCTATTTACAAATTTGATTCAATTCTTTCATTTTTTGAAAAAGTTTTGCATCTTGAGTTATAAGATAATAATTTAAGGACTGAAATCAAACTTTAAATTTTATGAAGATTAAAATCAAACTTTAAATTTTATGGGCCTAACATCAAAATTATGAACTTTATGAGAACTAAAACAAAATCTTAAATTTTATAAGGTTTGAATCAAGACTTTAAGTTAGAGACTAAAACCAAACTTCAAAAATTTTCTAAGGATGAAAAAACAAACTTGTCACATGGCACATAGATGCTACATCACTCAAAATGTTGTGTACAATGCTAACATGGCATCATTATTACTATTAGTTGCATTGACAAAGTTAATGATTAGGGTTTAATGTGACATATTTTTTAAAATGGAGGACCAAAGGTTGACGATTTTGAAAGGAGGGACTAAAAGCGAACATTTACATATTTATAGGGATCCAAAACAATGTTTAACCCTAATATTAATTGCACAATTAAAATAAAACAATATGCATATCCTTATTTATAAAGAATATTTATTTATTTATGTTAAATTCTTATTTATTTTCTAATAAATAAGTTTATTTTGGATAAAAATTTAATTTACTATTTATATACTTTAATTCTTATTTCTAATTATGTTTTGTACATTTCAATAACTGATAAATTTATCCTCATGTTCAAAGTATTTTAAATAATTGCTATTGAGAATGTACCAAAAAAATTACTATTGGTAAAGAAATCATACATGTTAGATTACATTTTATATTTTAAATTCTTATTTGTCATTTTTTAAATTTATTTATTTTATTTATTTCAAGAAAATAAAACTATAATATTAAATCATAAGTATTAAAATCATGATATGTTTATTTTGGATATATTAAATAATGATAAACAATATAATTAGACCCAAATTATGTTATTAAAATTGTGTTGTGACAAATTAATTGAATCTCTCTATCTTTTTTGTTACTGTGATACTAAAATGCATTTCTTACAGTAAAAATAAATATCTTGTTCTGATATTTGAACTTAAATAATTAGAAAATTTAAATCTAAATTAAAAGTTAAAATTTGAAATCATTCATGTTTAGCACATGAAATTTAATGAGTAAATTATTTAAAATAAAAATAATTATTTTTTTAAAGAAAGATTGAATGTTTCAGTTTTGAACATCGCTAATTAGAATCATAGTCATTTTCAAATGAATAATGCTATTTTGTACAAAATTCTTTCTTGTCAATTTACACAAAGTGTGATTTCTCTAAAAATCTATTTTATATATTTTGGTATTTTTTAAAATTAATATTTATTTTAAAAATGAGTGTCAAGTCACATTTCTGGTTTGTGCATTTTGTACATATGGTTTTTGTATTGAATAGCAACGTTGTTCTTGAATTAACATGAATAATTTGATTACTTTAATAATATATAATGATGATGATACTTACTTTAATTATCTTAATAGAAATAATAAGTATTATCACGTCACATCTGCATACGTGACAAATTCGTCGTGTGTGTGTGCTTGTGCTTGTGCGTGTGCATGTGTAAAAACCTACGCCAAATCTTTTTATTATATATTTTTATAAAAATTTATTTAAACACAATTTCTGTTATTTAGTATAAAGTATAAATATTTTAAACGATTTTACTAATCCGGGTTGAGCTTAACGTTCCAGCCTTGTAAGCCTTTGGCTTTGATTGAGAAAAAGTTGGTGGGATACGAGTCATGTATTGAATTATATATGATTTTTAATATAATAAAATATAAGGTGTAAATGGCTGAATGGGTTGGGTTTACCCCTATTTAAGACCCAACCCAATTAAATTTAATTGGGTTGGGTCAGGTTCAAGCTTATTTTCCAATGACCCAACCCAACCCAACCCAACCAGTTAATCGGGTTAGATAATTGGGTCACGTATAAAAATTTGAAATTTTCAAAAAATTCAAAAAAAATCACAAAAAATAGGAAAAATATATCCAATGCATGTTCAAATTAAAATACAAGTTCAATCACACAAATTTAATATTGACAAGAAAAATATTTTCCATGTATCAAATAAAATATAAATAACTTAATTAGTTAATTAAGTGAAGTAATAATTTTTTTTATTAATTAATAAGAGGTTGGGTTGGGTTGGGTTAATCGGGTTTGAAATGTCTCAACCTGTAACCCAACCTAAACCAAACCTAATTGGGTCTGAAAAAAAAAAACCCAACCCAACCCGATGACTCAACCCAATCCACTCAAATGTAATTGGGTTAGATCAGGTTGGTCAGGTTAGCGGGTTGGATTAGACTCACTTACACCCCTAATAAAATCTCAGTGTGCTACGTATATAATGGCTTGAACATCTGTAAAAAGACTTCAAATTCAGTTTGAAAACTCCAAACATGTTTACAAACTTAGTAAGTTAGCATGAAACACGATAAGCCGTACATTGTGAACGTAATCCAAGTGATGGATGGGCAACTTGCGATTAGAGAAAACATATAAAAATTGAAACAGAAGTCTTTATATAAAGAATTGTTTTTTTGACGAACCTTGACATAAAGTTATAACGACCACATTGCAGTGAACCAATTAAAAATGAGAAAGGGGAGGAGCGGTCGGTGAAGAGTCTTACTTTTTCTTCTTTCGGGGTCCCAATTTATTGAAAAGTCTCCCGTTATCTATTTACCCACGTAAACAGAACCTGCACTATTAGCTCATAAGAGCAATATCTTATAGGACTTCTATGGATGAGGGGTTCCAGGAAATTATATTATGACCTTTTTGAACCCCCGTCTTCTGCTTTTCCATCACCCAACGTGGGAACAAAACTCAATAAAAAAAATAAAAATAAAAATAAAAATAAAAATAAAAATAAAAACCCCTGTCTTGGACCTTTGTCACATGTGAAGGAATTTCTTGGGTGCCCCTTTCATTTGGCTTTGGCATTTGGCATCTTCCAACAAATTATCAATATTTAATTAATTCTGAGTAAATATTTAAACTTCGGCAAAAACAACTAATAAAAAATACAACAAAACATTCAAAAAGCTAATCATTCATTCAAAAGCTAAATTAGACTCAATTAATTTGATTCGAATTAGACTAAAATAATAATTTTTTTTATGTTTTTCATTCTCAAAATAAGTGCCTTCTTATCTGAATCAGATAACCACTTTTGGAGTAAAACTAGGTATTTTTTTAACCAAAATTAAAAACTAATTCTTTAAAATACTAAGATTAAGAACTGACATATCTTAACAAATATTATTTCATATACACAATATCTTTAAATCAAAGATATTTATTATAAAGTTTTATATTGTCATCCAATCAAAAATCACCATTAATATAACTTTTAAAGTATTTATTATAAAAGTCAACAAACTTACAATAAATGGTAGTTTGTGATTAGATAACAATATAAAACTACTTTACCTTATAAGTGTATAATCATTAAACTCTAAATCAAAATCCCTTAGGGAGATAATTATCTATTGATCATATCAGAACATGTTAGTAATGAGATAACTACTACTACTTATAGTTTAGGAACAAGTATCACGGTGGTATTTAAATTAATTATTTATATTTGTTATTTATCATAAATTTGGATGCAATGCCCTTTTTAAAAAAACTGCTGGCAAAACTATCAATATCTCCAACGATTCCTTCTTAGTTCTTATAGCGATTTACATTACTCAAGAAACAAATTATCCAAAACAAGTGAACTACTATTTCTAACTTACTATTGAAGTTACAAATCAAAACTCAAAATAAAAGATCAGATCAGAAGACTAGTTCTAAGGGGTGGTGCTTCGATCAAAATCCTGGGGAACGAAGAATCGAGCTTGAGAGAAGCTCTACACAGAGGGCAATTAGAGTGATTCGCGAGCCACTTGTCGACGCACTCGCAATGGAAGCTATGGTCGCACCCGGGCAAAACCTTCAGCTTCTCGCCGTCGACGAAGGCGCCGAGGCAGATGCAGCACTCGGTCTCCGCCGCCGCGCGGTTCGGCCCCGGCGGCGCCTGGTGCAGGATGATCGGCAGCCTCTTGATCGCGTCGGCGTCGAGGCCCTGCTGCTGCTGCTGCTCCTCTTGCTGCGGCGGCGGCGGCGGCGCGTGGCGCGGCTGGACGGAGGGGAGGAGGACGCCGTGCTGGCGGCAGATCCGGCGCGCGAAGACGAAGAGCGCGACGAAGAGGAAGATGATGGAGAAGAGGACGATGATGAAGAAGAGCTTGCGGCCGCGGATTTCTAGGGTTTGGCCGTCGAGCTCCGTGTCGTAGTGCCAATTGAATACCTCGGAGTCCCGGTTCGCCGACATCGTGAGGAATTTGAGAACGAAGCGACGGTGGCAGCGCAAAACGACGGCGTTTTGAAGCGCCGACCGAACAGTGACACTGCGGTGGGCACAGTTTTTGAGTGGGTGCTCTGACTGCTTAGTGAGTGTTTGAAACGACGATCCGACATTATTTATAGTTACGTTTGGTGATTAGGGTAGGGATACCCTCTCAGTGGGACACATGACAGTTTGGATTTTATTTTTATTAGTGTTTAGAGTTTATATGAAGAATGAAAAGAGTTAAACGAGTGTCTAGAAGTTGTTACCATTAGATGACTAATCATTTTTTTTTTTAAGCTTTTCTAAAAAAATTGATAAAAATAAATAAGTATTTTTGGAAATAAATTAAACTAAAAATATATTAAATTTTAAAAAGTTTTCTTAAATTATTACAAAAAAATAGGGGATTATTTTTATAAAATAAATTAAATCAATAGGTACTTAATTTAATAATTTTAAAAGTATATTTTGGTGGTTATAAGAAAAATTAAATATTGCAAATTCTTAATTGAGGAAATTTAGATAATTTACACAAAATCTTAGGTTTAAATCTTGTTCTTTCCATTGTATAACTTTTTTTTTGGGTACGACTCTTATTGAAAAGATATTTTAATCAATAATGTTTACTGATTTAAACCCACGCTAATATATATGTGTATGAATTCCTTGGTTGAAGAAAAAAGAAGAAGGAAAGGCGGTGATCTATTTTGCTAAACACTCGCAATTCTTTAACGGTAGACGTTAAAAAGTGATTTTAAGGAATTAATTTAAGAAATAAAAGTAAAATAATATTTAATAAAAATGATTTTTTTTTTAGGTTGCCAGAGTATCCCAACCTAAAGTCAGAGAATAATTTTTCAATGTACGGAAATTTATTTAATAAAAATGATTTATTATAGTAAAAAGGCAAAAATATTGAATACTTACTTTTAGGTATGAGAAATCTTTACACTGTATATAACTATTTATTATTTTTTAAATTACTGTAATTAAGGTTTTTGACTTTTCAGTAAAACTCTAAGACATTCTTACAAGTTTCAGTTTTTTAAGCCGACTATAGTACTAATTTTTTATCCGAGATTATTCTTTATTTAGTGTTTTACAGGTAATTGTTATGAAGATTTGTTATTTATTTATAAATTTTGTTAATTTAAAGTTAATTTTTGAAAATAAAATATAAAAAGTAAATTTTAAGATTATATTAGGGTTAATGTTAAAATTAATTGAGGTTGATTTAAATAATTAATTAATAGAAAATATAGATAGACAAAAAATATATATTTGAAAATGTTATAAATAATTTAAGAAGAAAATAATCTCATGTGAATAAATGTTATAGATCTTTCACTATAAAAAAATTGTTTCAGATTTTTTATCGCTCATGTTAATGAATACGTCTAGGATATTGATTAAGAAATTAATTAATAAAACAATATTAAACATTTTAGAAGTGTGTATTAAAATTTACAGTAGGAATACGTAGGTAACATTATCTTATAAGAATTGTTTTTAATTACTTATTACTGCTTTTTATTTATTAAGTTTTGAAAAAATAATAGGAAATAAAAGTAGAAAAATTATATAAAAATCTTATTAATGTATTTTCACCATGACTTCAAATTCACCCATATCGTAATTTTTAATTAAAAATTCTATTTATTAATTCATTAATAATTCTCTTTTTTTTTGTGGTGAATATTAATAAGTTTCATCGGGACACTCTTTAATAAAACTTTAAAAAGTATTTAGAATATTTTTTTACAAAACTTAATTTAATTTATACTATGGAATATGAATTTAAGTTCAAAATTAATGTTTTGTGAAAAAGTAACTTGTGTTGTGATCTTATAGTTTTTTTTTAAACTTAAATATTTCAAAAAATTTATCAAAATAAACATATAAAAATTAAGTTATAACATAAATTTTATATAGATAGTGAATTTAATTTCTCTAAAACGAGGAAAAGCACATTTAAAATTATTAATAAAAACTAATAATTAAAAATTGTGATAAAATTAAACACACACATATATATAACAAAATTTAAAATTAACTACAATTTTAATCCTTAATTTTTTAATTAATAATTAATAATTATTATTATACTTCATCTTCAAAAGCACATTACTCTTACTTTGATAAACTTTGCGGCTAAGGTAAACAAGATCAAAGAACATTTGGCAATGGCGTACGAGGGAACCGGAATTCGAGGAGGAGGGTGGTTTTTTATTTTTAAACACATGAAACAAATACATTATCAATACGAAACAAATAGGATGAGGTTTCTTCCTTGAAAATTTAAGAATAAACTTCACATTCGAAAACTACGTACTGCCAGACATCCCTGTTGGATTATTACTTGCTCTATTATTTTATGTTTGTTTGTTTGAAAGTAAAAAATGACACACAGAAAAAATTGAAATTGAAATTAAAAAAATAATATATTGTTAGAAGTTAATTTTTTCTTCAATAAAATAAATAAAAATATATCATTTTCTTTTTCTTTTTTCCTTTCTTAATTTAGTATTTTTTTCTCTTCAGTTTACAGCCGGCTCAACAGATATTGGGGATTGAGCCCTATCTTCTACCTTTTATTCGGTAAAATGTGCGAGTACTCACTCACAACCAATTAATAACTATCACACTCTCTCCCTCTTACTGTTAATAACCAGTTACATGGGCTCAAAGAAAATCTTCAACTTTATCTGAATCGGTATAGAAAATGATGTCCGAATTCACACTTGTAGATAAGATTGACAAATTCAATTTCTACGGCCTTTCCACGTTACCCATTTAAACTGGACGGTAAAAAAATTCTTGTCGTTCACAATTTTGTTATATTTACCGAATAAAAAATCGTAGGAAGGAGATTTTATCAATTATTGTCGTCCAAAGTTGAACGCTCATACTTTATGCATGTACCGTACGTGATTTCGGTCCATTAGGACTTGGTCATTAACACCGTGGTAACTTATCCATCACAATGTTGGAGATGCAACCATATTTTATTTTTTACTGGATGTATACGTACACGCCAATGGATTTAATGTTACGTCCATCATTCAACTTTTTCGTCTCACACGCAAGATCTTTGGGTTTAGCAGAATGGATATAATACTAGATACTAAGTTTACATAATACCTTAGCCGGTATTGACAGAGACATTCTTTTGTAACATTTTCATAATATTATATATATATATATATATATATATATATTAAGTAAAAAAAGGATTAAATACAAAAGTATTTAATATTTTTTCATTTCTAACCTAAAATAATTATGGAAATATATGTAACATGAGGGTTCATTTTTTCTTTTTTCAAAACAGAAAATACACAAGCATAGCTAAAGCTTTTACATTCTATTGAAACTTCTTTTATATACATGTAATAGTAAATCAAAAAATACACTGAGTATCTTAAAAATATTCAATGCTTCCTTTACTTAATAATTTAGATAATTATTATAATGAAATTGTGGAGAATTTAAAATTATTATAAAAAAAACACTGATTTGCTTGAATAAAAAATAGTGAGAAGAAAAAGAAAAATGAATGACTAAAATCTTGCTTGATTGGTTTCAACAAGTGTACATGTAACATAAATTTACTTAAAAGAACAAGTTCGCAAAATTTTTGTATAATAAAGAAACAGATAAAAAGGGAAGAGAGAAAACTATATATGAGATAAGATGATTAAAGAGAAAAAATAGTCTTATAAAAAGTGTTGCAAGAAAAAAATTATATGAATAATATAACTCTACATTTAATATTTTTTTCATTTTAAAATAATAATTATTTAAAATTTTATAAAAGAATCAAGAGATTCATCAAATATTTTTGAGTTAAAGATGTTTATTTATTTATTATATCTCGTATATTATTAATGTTGTATTCTTTCAGTTATTGAAGATATATAAAAAAACAAAATGAACTTGGAAAAATTAATATTTTTTTTAAAAGAAACTCCATGAAATCGGGGAATTTACGCAATTAAATGAGATGTCATATTTGACTGAATAACATAAATTAGATTTAATGGGGATGACGTCTGACCCAAAGTCTCATTAAAAGGTTCATAGTTGAATTAACTTCACGCTCAATTGATTTATGTTATTGCATGAAAATCGTGGAATTTGCATATATAATTAATTGTGATGATATATTTGACTGAATAACATAGATTTAGATTGCGTGGAATAAGCGGCAGAGAGTTTAATTAAAAAAGTCGTAGTTGTTGATTGTTATTAGTATTATTATATATTAGTCTGTGAGTGCCTATCATTTGTAAGATTTGATTTAATTCTTCTTAAGAAATATATGATTTTTAGAGATTATTATAAATAATCAGAGAATATTTGTAAGCTTATAATAATTATAAAACTTCCTACAACAGAAATGAAACTTTTATCCAGGGAAACGGCATGCAGGTTTATTTACCAGAATTTTTGTGACCCATTTTAGAGCCGTTTTATAGTTCTAATAATTTTAGGGATGGAAGATTGTACAATTTGAGATGCCCAAAAATCTCCAAAACGTGGTATATGTATATATTTTTTAATTTTAAAATATTTTTTAATTTCACGTAAAATTATTTATGGATTCGTCTATATAGTATATACAAATATATGAAACAATACAATTTAGTAGAATACTATTGTAACCTAATCAATTACTATGAGTTCTGACTCTCGAAAATTTAATTGCATTAATACTTTGTAGAAAAGGTTTGGTCATCCTCAACGGTATGCTCTTACCCTACTTAAACAGTTAAACTTGAATATTTTCTCCCTTTCATTTTGTTTGATCGTTTAGTATTTTTTTTTTGTTTCATTGTGATTATTAATTATTTAACAATATTAATAAAGTATTAAATATTTTTTTATTATAACCTTAACTATTTATTGTGGAGTAAAAAAATAAAAAGAAATAAAAATGAGAAAGAAGCTAATTAATATGAAAAATAAGAGATATATTAAAAAATTAATATATATACATACACATATATACATACATACACACACACACACACACACACACACACACACACACACACACACATATATATGTATACTGCTATACGGTTTGTTCAACCTCCAACTCGCACAACTCACCAACCCAACGGGTCAAATGATGGTTGGATTGGGTTGACCCATCAGGTTGTCCTTTTTTTTTTTCCCTTCATCTACGTTAGGGTTGTCAATGACACGACACATTCACTTACGTTAGGATTGAGTGATTAAGATTATAGCTTTTCTTTATTTAGATATGTGAAATCTCAATAAGACAAATTTTTATGGTGATTAAAATTTAAGATAAACACTGTAGCTTAAAGTTTATGATTATCTCTTAAGTATTAAGTTGGTTCCTTGATTTTCTAGTTTTATAATATTTTTTCTCTTTTTTAATTATATTTGATCATAAAATTTGGGAAAATTTTAAGATAAATAAAATGATTAAGTATTTTATAATTTTTTTAATGGGTTGGCCCGACCCAAGACACCAACCTCTCACAGGTTGGATTGGGTTGAGATTTTTAACCCAATGCAAAAACGAGTTTAACCTAATTTTACCCATTTTTTGACAGGTTGACGACAAATTGGTTGGATTGACTCGTTTGACATTCCTAATATGCTTGGTTAGGATCATCCGGTATTGTTTTGCTTGTTATATTCTTCCATGGTGCAAAGCATATAAGGATATGGTTGTTGGGACATTAAGCCAAATGAAACATTCCATATTTCCTTTTTAGAAAAAAGAAAGAAAAGAAACATTCCATATTTCCACCAACAATATGAGCCCATTGCAGTTCAACATCACAAAACCCCACAAAGGATGGAATTCAAGATATGGCCCTCACAACATTTTGGTTTAGTTGAAACTTGAAAGTAACTTGGGCTAAACTTAAAAACCAATGCATTTTTTTTTTTTTAGTATTAATAAAGATTCAATGGAAAAAAAAACAAAAAGAGATTTTTTTTTTTGGTTGTCTAAGGTAACTTTTGGCCAAAAATTAGATATTAATCTCTCAAAATATGAAAATTCATTTAAAGAATTGATCACTCCCGATAAATGCCCTTCAATATACACAAACATGAAGATCAAATCCTTGAGCACATCCCTAAAGAGCATGATTATTTGTTAATCATATAACACCATATTAGTCCGAAAAAAGAATTATACTTCAAGATGATCTAACCCGACTCTTGTTGAAGAAAAATAGTTAGGCACACATTTGATAAATTATCCAATAAAACAAGAAAATAAAACAAATAAAACTATTTTCATTAGTTAAATTTAATTTATACATTTTACCTTCTAAAGAAATTAAATAATTTTTTTTAAAATATTAAAATTTATAAATTAATTTTAACTTATGAAAAAAATTTGATTTAGTCTCCCTTCATAATTTTTTTTCTATAAATACTTAGGTAATAGACTTCCTAAACTAAGCCCAAATCTGAGTTGATATTGGTTGAAACATAAATATCAACATTTTAAATTTTTTAATAAATCACTAAGTTTTTACATTTAAATAAATATATTTTACACAACATAAAATAATTTTATGTTGATATAATTTATTTCAAAATGCATATTATGAACCATCTTTCGCTTCTTTAATATTCTATGACTTAATTACACCAAGTATAATTTATATATTTGTTAGCATACATCCTTGTTTTTTTTAGAAAAAGTACTTTAACAAGATACACTTTAGATATATTTTAAAAAATTTGACATTATATCATGTTAAAATGCTCTTAAAAGATGAGAGTGCATAGATTAACAAATTCTTAAAGGATTTGTCGATGTACACCCTTATTTTCTAATAAAAAGCTTTTAGTATATCACACTTTTGATGTATTTTAAGAAAAATCAATTTGTAATTTACTTAAATATTTCTTTAAAAAATAATTGAATATATGTTAACAAATCCCACGAACACCTAGTCACAATGTTTTGTTTGAATGTGAGAAGAAATAAAAAACAAAGTACAAATAAGTAGAAAATAAAAAGAAGAAAAAGTACTGTCTCTGATACATAACTATTAATGTTTTTGCTTTCTAATTTTGTTTATTGATATTTTAGAAAACTAAGTACTTAATATTTTTTTAATTGTACCCTTACTTAAAATAAAAAATTGAAATTGTTTAATAATATTTGACTTTTATAATGTTAGTGTAATAGATTATTTATAAACTAGCAGGAGTTGGATCTAGTGAATGGAGCTACCCTTATAATATGGTAAATCATTGTTTGAATTCCCATTGAGAGAAGTGTTTGAATTTAGTATCCGAATGTGCGTCAAACATAATTGTCTCTAAAAAAAAGATACTTATAGGATATAAAGAGAAAAATAGTGATAGAGGCCTAAAAGGAATTAAAGATCATGACTTTTTATATTTTTTTTAGATTTTTGTATTGGGTCTTGTTGGGTTTTTGTGGACCTTTTTGTATGCACCTAAGTATGTGAAGGCGCCTCTAGTATTGTTTGTTTTAGTGTTTGGGCCTACTTATTAGTTTGATTAGGCCTTTCATTAGTTATAGTATAAATAGGCTTCTAGGACCATTTGCAAAAAACACTTTTGGTATTATTGAATGTGATTAGCTTTGTGCTAAGAGAGGATTACTCCTCTTGGTTCTTGCTTAGAACCATTGGTTCTTATCAAAAAATTATATTCTTTGTAGCGAATCTTCCTTAACTAATCAATCTTCAGGTTGTGGCGTCGTTCTTCCATTTCTTGTCTAATCCGCTTTTATTTTCCTCACATTTTGGTTCTGATTTGTTACTCATTAGTGTTGAAAATTTGTGATCTATTTTGGGGGGTTTTCATCATTTGATATCTAGAGCCTAGTTTTCAGCATTTTATTCAAGACAAATTATGTAGCGAATTAATCCGTTCGGATTGCAAATTCACTTTTCATAATTGTTGGAAGGCTAGTGAATCAAATTCATGTTAGAATTGGTGCTATTTTCGTCAAATTTGGGTTTCCGAATTTGGTTGGAGTGTATACGTGAATTGGATCTGAAGTGCCATGTACTGTCCTTGTTGCGAGTGTGATCCGAAGCAATTTGGTGCTAATAGTGATTTTCCCTTTATTGAGACGTAAGCTAACAAATCCAAGAGGACTGAAATTGTGCATGATTGACCAATAGATCTACGCCTTATTTGAAGCAATTTTTGTGATCCAATTTTTGCAATATACTGTGGAGTGAACACCTGTAACACTTTGAATTTGTTTCAAATCCAGTAATTGTGGGCATTCAATTGCAATTCATTGCTGAAAAGTTGATCTCGTTTTCTTTGTTCCATTGGAATGCGTAAAAAAAAATGGTGGCATCAAATTTTACTGCCATGTGAATATGATTCAGATCCACCTTCATCAAATTGAAGTGTGCTCTAGCTGTAAAACATGATCCTATCCAAGGCTGATTTGTGAATGTTTAATTGGATATCAAGTGCATCAATTGGTAGCAATTGGCATAAATTCCTTCCTCAAATCCAAAATAGAAGTGGCTGGTCGTTTTGCTTTTATGAGTTCTTAACCATAAATCCTTGTATTTTTTTGTGTGTGTGTGAATTGTGTTCGTTTTATTTCATTCAATTGGTTCTAGTTTATTTGTCTAAATCTAAGTCAATTTATTGCAGACTTTTGTCATATGTTCTTAGTTTGTTCATATCTAGATCTGAAAATTGTTTCATTTTGATCCATTTGAGTCTCTTAATTTTTGTGTTTTAATGTTAATTGAGTGTTCAATTGTTAGGGATTGTTGTCTAGGACCATAAAGTGAGTTGGATTCAAGTTGAATTGTGTTGATTTCAAGTGTTTGGGATATTTGGATTTTTGAATTTGGGATAGAACATTCAAAGTGCTCTTCGTATGTTCTTGAGTTTTTTTTTTTAGGTGGTAGAATACTTATTTGACCTTAAAAATTTTGTTTGGAGAGAGTTGGGGTGTTTTTGCAAATAAAGAGAGTTAAAGGTCCAAAAAGAAAATATTCAAGGACCATTTAGCAATTATACAGGGGCAAAAGTAAAAATACAAAAAAATTAAGGGCCTAAGTGTAATTATAAAAATTTTGGAGGCCAAACTACAAAAAAAATTATAAAAAAAAATATGTTCTCTTTGGTGAGCCAACTTTTGTAGTGATAACAATTTTTTTTCATATACTTTTGTCCTTATTTTGGTGGGGGGAATATACTTGTTCTTCATCTATCCTTAATTGTTTGTTAAATCTTTGTCTTTAAGTCTTTTTCTTGTCTTGTTAGACATTCTTTTGAGTAAGCTTTCATTTGTTTTTAGCTTTTATTGCTTGTCGTTTAAATTTCCTTGGTTTTGTCTAGAGTATTTCTATTCTTGGCCTCTTAAATTAAGCTTGAAATTTGTGACATATTTCACATTGAATACTTTTTTATTTGAACTTGAAGGTTCTTTGTAAGAGTTGAAGAGGAACAAGAGTGGAAAAAGGTAAGTGTGCACATTATAAACAAAAGCCTCTAAAGAGTGAAACAAGAGTGAATTTGAGTGTAAACACTTAGTTGAATGGTGAGGTCCATATTTTTTATTTCTTGCACTAACCTTCTCTTGTAGGTATGAAGGTTGTGAAGGAGAAAATTCCTAGATTTTAAGGTAGTTGTGATCAGGAGGTATATCTTCAATGGGAAATGAAAGTGGAGCAAGTCTTTGCATGCTATGATTGTAGTGATGAAAAGAAGATTCGATTGGTTTCATTGAAATTTGAAGGATATGCATTAGTATGGTGGAATCAAATGAAAAAAGACATTGATTGGGGAAGAAGACAAATGATCTATACTTGGTAAGACATGCAAAAGTTGTTGAGAGGTAGATTTGTGCCATCTCCTTGAGAGAGACCTTCAAGACAAGCTACAAAGACTTATTCAAGGAGGTAAGAGTGTTGATGAGTATTACCAAGAGATGAAAATGGCTATGATGAGAAACAATGTGCTAAAGAAGGATGAAACCACCATGGAAAGGTTCTTATATAGGCTTAATAGAGACATCCAAGTGAAATTACTACACTATGAGTGCTTGGAGGACCTAGTGCAACATGCCAATAAAGTAGAGAGACAACTTGAGAGGAAACATTCCTACAAGAAGACCTATTACTATGATTCTTCTAGTAGTAAAGACAAGTCCAAGAAGAAAGGATCTTCCTCACCTAAACAACAAGGTTCAAAGTCTTCAAGTGGTAAACATGTTCCTAACCCTAGTACTCTTTCTACTTCTAAAAGTAGTTCAACTAAATGTTTTAAGTGCTTGGGTAAAGGACATATTGCATTTCATTGTCCAAACAAGACAACCATGGTCTTGAAGGACAATGAAGTTGTCATTAGTGAGTTATCTTCTACTAGTTCATCTAATACTGCTAGTGATAATGATAATGGATGTGATATCAAATCCCTAGATGGGAAATTGATAATGTGTAGGTTGTTGGGTATTCAATGTAATGATAATGATGGGGTTTAAAGGGAGAACATATTTCAAATTAGATGCATGATTTTAGGGACATTGTGCTCTTTGATTATTGATGATTGTAGTTGTATTAATGTGGCTAGCACTAGGTTAGTCAACAAATTAAACCTTAAAACCACCCCACACCCTAAATCTTATTGTTTGAAATGGCTAGGTGATGAAGGAGAGTTTGTTGTTAACCAACAAGTGTTAGTGAGTTTTACAATTGGAAAATATAAAGATGATGTATTGTGTGATGTAGTTTCCATTGAAGTTGGTCATATCTTGTTAGGTAGACCTTGGCAAGTTGAAAGAAATGTAATTCACCATGGAAAGACTAATAAGATCTCTTTTGTACATAAAGGTCATAAGATCAAACTTGCATTACTTTCACCTAAGGAAGCAAGTGAGGATCAAATTAAGTTGAGAAAGAAGATAGAACAAGAAAGAAAAGAGGTAAAAGAAAAAGAGATAAGAGAAAAGGAAATGAGAGAAAAAAGAAAGGGAGTTGAAAGAAAAATAGATGGTGTAAAGGGAAATGATTGAAAAAGAGAGTGAAAATGAGAGAGCAAAAGATAAAGAAAGATATGATTTTTCTTATTTTACTCTAACTCTTTGTTTATTTATGAAGATTCTCTTGTGAAAGGACTTGAAGAAAAGCTTCATAAGAAAGGATGCAAAGATTTATACTCTAAACCTTTGTTTGGAAATGATGTTTCTCTTGTACAAGAAATTAAAGAAGAGCCATAAAAGAGGAGTGCAAAACTCTTATTCTTTCCTTTAACTTGGATGTTGAGCTTAATTCTTTCTATAAATTTGATTATGCATCTAACCATATTAATTCTTTTGTTTTGATACCCAAGAAAGAATTGTACATAAAAGATCAATGGGTAAGACAATTTGGAGAGGAGGTGGATGCACATGAGAAACAAGCACACCATTGGGAGAAAAGAAATTGAACCCAAAGTGTTTCTAAACCTTGTGTTTTCCTTGATGTGTTAATTTAAGATGGGTTTAATTTGCATAATGTTTGTGATTTACTTGATACACATCATTTGAAATTGCATGGTTATAATGAAACTTTTTCCATATGTGCTGTTGTTTGCGAAAAAATTGAGAATGATGAGTTTTAGAAGCATGGAAAGCATATGTTAAAAGATGTTACATTTTGTGTGCCTAAATCCTTCTTGTATGATTCACTGATTGGAGAAGCTCATGATGAGAGTGTAATGTTGCATGAAAGTTTCTTTGGAAATTACATGAAGCATGATACACTTAAGCTTAATGATAGATGGATTGTGCATATTCTTTATTCTTCTTGGATAGATTTCATTTTACTGTTGATATATTGTTTCTTTAGATTTATATTTGATTCGGGACGATGGATATCTAAGCACTTGCATAATAAGAGATTTGCCTTTTTGAAGGGATCTAACTCTCCATAGAAATATGATTTGTTTTTCTTTTTCTTATTTCCTTCAATACTAATTCTTGTTTTCCTTTTTGTAGGAATGAAAGAGCTAAAATTCGTGGACGAATTTCTTTCAAAAGGAGGGGATGATAGAGGCCTAGGAAGAATTAAAGATTATGACTTTTTATATATTTTTTTAGATTTTTGTATTGGGCCTTGTTGGGCTTTTTGTGGACCTTTTTGTATGCACCTAAGTGTGTGAAGGCGTCTCTAGTATTGTTTGTTTTAGTGTTGGGGCCTTTATTAGTTTGATTGGGGCTTTTATTAGTTGTAGTATAAATATGTCTCTAGGACCATTTGTAAAAAAAAAAACTTTTGACATTATTAAATGTGATTAGCTTTGTGCTAAGAGAGAGTTGCTCCTCTTGGTTCTTTCTTAGAACCTTTGATTCTTGTCAAAGAATTCTATTCTTTGTGGCAAATCCTTCTCAACTTATTAATCTTTGGGTTGTGGCGTTGTTCTTCCATTTCTTGTCTAATAAACTTTTATTTTCCTCACTTTTTGGTTCCAATTTGTTGCTCATTGGTGTTGAAAATTTATGATCCATTTTGGAGGTTTTCATCAAAAAGAATATTTATAGTAATTTAAAAAATGTTCACATAATTCACTAACACATCACGCCATAAAATACTCCTCATAAAACGAACATGAAAATTTATAATGTAATTTATGATTTTTAGTTTAAGAAGAAGATTAAATATAAATATTTTAGTTCAAACATATTTCAATTAATATTTTTTAATAAAAAAATAGGCTGTGCACTAACAGTGTAAAACAATTTTATATTGTCATTCAATGACAAAACAACATTTATGATGTGTTTGTTAACTTTTATAATAATTATCTTAAAAGATATACCGATAGTGATTTCTAATTGGTTGACAATATAACTTTTTTTACACTAACAGTACATGACCATTAAACTCTTTTAATTTCTATACATTAACTTTAAACATCAATATAAATAAAATCATTGAAATTAATGGAGAGAATAAATTTTTAGATTATATAAATTAGAAAGACATTTACTATCAAAATATCTATGTTCATGAATATTTTCAGGTGAAATTACTTATTTGATTCCTATACTTACACCATTTTTACATTTTGCTTTATATACCTAGAAAATATACGTTTTAGTCCTTACACATGCAATTTTAATTTTGTTTTGGTCTCTATCATCAATTGTGTTTTAACTACATTAGATAAAATTCCCAGAAATATTTTAATGATTATTAAACAGCTAAAAAATTGTCTCTTCAGCAACAAATTTCAGGTAGTATAATGACCATGATAATTTTTTTGACTATTTTACATTATCAATTTTTATTTTGTAATAGTGCTAGTTATGGAAGTTAAGACACACCTGATAGTAAAGACCAAAACAAAATTAAAAGTAGATATATAGAAACTAAAATGTGTAGTTTATAGATATAAAGGATCAAAACATAAAAATAATGCAAGTATAAAGATCAAATGAATAATTAAACTATATTTTTTAAAATATTATCATAAGTATCAAAACTTTCTCACTTTCAAGGTAATCTAATTTTTCCACTTCTTTCATGAGAATCATTTATTAAAAAACATAATTAAAATAAAACATTCTTAAAAATGTTGGTTTTGTGGGTCTTTTTAAAAAATTCATACTAAACATAAAAATTTAATATTTTCACCTTAATATTCTTGAATTTTTCTTAAAAAATCCTACCAAATACAGTAAAAAAGAAAATAAAATAAATGAAGAAAAAGATTATCTCTTTTTATGTACCCCTATATTATAAATTTGATTTTTTTATTCTTGAATGAGAGTGTTTAGAAATTTTTGAACAATAAAATTTCTAGAAATTATTCTGCAATAAAGTATTTTAAGAAGTTATTTTCACTCTTATTAAGACACATGTCTTATCCTAATCTTGTATATTGAACATTTAATTTTATTTTTATAACTATTTTATTTCGTTCAAATACTTTTTTAATTTTAATTTCAAAATTAATTTAATTAAACAATTAATTCAAAAAATTTCAAATTATCTCAAACCACTCTTTTTCTATCATTATCTCCTAAATAATTAACACTTGATTTTTTTTATTGTTTATTTCTTCCTATCCACACTTTTCATTTTTATTTCTAAATTAAAATTTGATTTTAATAAACAATAGAATTTCTAGAAATTAATTTGCAATAAAAGTATGTTTAGAATTTATGCACAATCTTATTAAGACATATATTTTATCCTAATTTTATATATTAAACATTTAATTTTAATTTTATAAATCTTTTATTTCTTTCAAATAATTTTTTGATTTTAATTTCAAAATGGATTTTATTAAAGAATTAATCCAAAAATTTTCTAATAATCTCAAACTACTTTTTTTCTATCATTATCTCTTAAATAATTAACACTTAATTTTTTATTGTTTATTTCTTTCCATCCACCCTTTTTATTTTTATTTCTAAATGAAATTTTAATTTTAATAATAATTATTTTAATAAAATTATTAATAATTAAAAAATCTTTGATCACAATATAAATTATTTGTCGTAAATTTAAAAATTTATATGTTCAAAAATAATTATTTATTTTAAATTTTATTTATAATATAAATTATATATTCAAAATATTAATTTATTATAAATTAAAATTATAAATAAATTATAATTATACAAAAATAAACATTCATGACCCTCATTGCATAAACTAAAATACTAATTTTATTAAATAAAAATAATAGTTTTTTAATGACAATTAAACACTTACCCAAACTTCAAATGAAGATATTTTTGCCTCTCATAATAAAAACTAACCCTTCTACGGATTTCATTCTACTTTGCCGAATAAAATTTTAAATATTAATCAGAAACATGCTTTCGATCCTTTCCACTTAATTGCATTCTCTCTCTTCTTTCTTTCCAATCGCAATCGTACCAGACGACAGCCAAAAAAGTGTGATGCTACAGGGCAAGTTTAGTAAACAAAAAACTACTGTATAGTAATTGTAAAAGTTAATTTTGAAAGTTAAATTTTGGAGAGGAAATGACAAAGACAAATATTTGAACTTTAAATTAAAAAATTATATAATATTTATCAAAAAGAAAAAAAGATTAACACAAAAAGTTTATGTTAATCTATGATTTTATTTCTTTATTTTAAAAAATGTCAAATTAAAAAGTATTTATTACAAATTTAAAAATGACCATTTCCTTTTCTTCCAAAACCTGACTCATAAATTCTTAATACAGCTCTCCCATTAATAGCAAGGTCCATTTTAATCATAAAAGTATATACCATTAAATTTTTATGTCTGATAAAGAGATGCCTCACAAATAAATAAATAGATACTCCTTATACCAAAAATAAAATAAAATAAATAGACGCTCCTATGAACATGAGTATCAGAGGAATGGAAAATTCATATTAATGGATGACTAAGGGAAATTTTGTAAAACACTCAGGTTTATACATTAGACATGGTCATATAGAAGTCATCTTAATTAATGCATACAAAAATATTAAAGAATCCATTTGCCACAGTATTTAACTTGAGAAAGATGACCTATTTTTTAAGAAAAGAAGACAATAAGACATTTTGAAAAAAAAAATAGGAAACTTAATTTTTAAAAGAAAATGAGAATAACAGCTTTCATACAAAGATTAACTAAACACAATGAGAATAATAACTTTAAAAAAAGCTAAAGTATTTTTTTTTAAATAAGTCACATAATCTACCTTTCCTTTTCCTTTCATTTTGAATCAACTAATTGATGTGAGACAATAAAACAGAATTTTTAGTTTATGGAAACTGTTAAATTAAAATTATCAAATAACTTTTTTTTAAGTTTTTATTTTAAACTTGAGCTTTAAACTAATTTTAAAAAAATAAGCCAAACAAAACTTTAATGGACAGTAAAGATAAAAATTAAATATAATAAAACGAAGTTGGAACCAAAAGTAAAATAGAGTATATTAAATGCAAGTTTAGAGAAAGAATGTTACCACTGACTAAATGAAAAATGGAGAATATATAATTTCACAAGTCACATGTTTTGGTAAGTAAAAATTTTCATATAAAATGCTAAAAAAAAAAATTTAAACAATCAGATTTAAATTGAGTGGACAGATTAAAACTACTTCATATGCTATTTGTGACCATAAAATTATCCTAAAAATTCAAACGAAAATTAATCTCAATCGAGATAAATTATTAAAAGCGTATTTGGATAAATAGCTTAGTCCAGCGTTTATTTAATTTAATGGAAACTTATTCATAAATTTAATTATAAATTTTATTTAAATAAACTAAAATTATTTATGGTAATTAAATTATAAGAAAGTAAATTATAGTAAAAAGTAAATTAGATTTATTAAAATAATTTAAGAAGTTCATAATAGCTAAATTGCTTCCATAGAGTCAAATTTCTTGCAAAACACTCCCCAAATCAATATTTGGCCATGCCAACAAGAACATAACATTGTAGATTCAATAGTGTCTATATATCAACAATGAGACAAAGAAAGAGAAAAATAAAATAAAATCATAAAGACAACCTAAGAACAACATTATTTATATATAAAAAAAGAATACAGCTTTTTTTTTTCTAATCATTCAATTTCTCAACTTCTGGTTGCCACAGTTAAATTCCACGAAAACCTTGGAAAGATTTGATCCAAGCCAACAATGATTACATGCATATTAAAACATCACTGATCAATTAATATAAATCATACATTGAAGTCCAAATAAGAGAAAAGGCTTACCGCATAATCGGACGAGACGACAACACAACTGGATGATTGCTTGATTTGCTTTCCCAAGCACCAGCAACAAAATGTATTTGGGTTCTCTGCAGTCATTTTACAACTGCACTAAACCTCAACCATGCAAATTATTTTATTTAATTCTACCACTCTTTTTATCCACAATTAATAATTAATACTAACAAACACTAAACGTTTCAGCGTCGTCTACCCAACACTTTATTCACATTAGTATTGATCTATATGTGATCTTCTTCCTTCACCATGCACTAATGCTAAGTTCAAACCAATCGAACAATAATTAACTTCAACAAACATATCTAATCAAGCAATTGCAACTCAAATTCCCCTAAAGATCAAAGAAGAAAGGATCATTATAATCCCATAAACTACCAGTGTAATCATCCTCATTCGTCAACGACCACATAGAGGGAGATCCAAGACCCACTGTCCCCACCAACGAGAGATCCGGATCCCGATGTATCATCCATATTTACCTGTGAAGAAGACAAGCTTAACCCAACCGAACCCACAACGGAATTCACTCCATCCACCACGCTACTCTGATGTTGCTGTTGACTCGACAAAACACCATGTTGCACTTGCACATGATTATTATCCTGATAACCATGCCTTTGGTACGAGGTTGATCTACTAATAGAACTATCAACAATATTCCCACCTAAACTCACATCAGATTCCGAGTGTTGATGCTGTTGTGGCACTTGCACCACTTCCTCCGCACGATGATAGTGATGTTGATGAAGTTGCACTATATTATTATTATTATTATTATTGCTATTATCGATATCAATAGGGCACAACACGGGTGGGGCATAAGTGTAATTGTGACTATTGTTATAAGCGCCGCCGCAAGGGTAGGGCACGGCGGCGGCGGCGTTGAACGGAAAATTGGAAGAGAGCGTGAAACCGAAGCCGGAGGGACGAGGAAGCAAGGGTCGAAGGGTTTGAGTGGAAGAGGAAGAGGAAGCGCCACGAGAGGAGGAGGAGTGAGAAGAGGAATCGGAGGGTTGAAGGTTAAGCTGCGCCCGGGAACCGTAGAGGATGACGGCGGCGCGGTCGTAGGCTCTGGCGGCGTCCTCGGCGGTGGCGAAGGTTCCGAGCCACTTGCGCGTCCGCTTCCGCGGCTCGCGGATCTCGGCGACCCACTTGCCCCAGCTTCGTTGTCTCACGCCGCGGTACCTAAACTTGTTGTTGTCGGGGCCACCTTTGCCTTTGCACTTGCGACTGCTTTTGTTGCTGTTGTTGTTGCTGCTGCTGCTGTTGCTGTTAGATGTTTCGCAGGGAGTGGAGGCTGTGGCGGTGGTGGCGGTGGGTTTGGTTTCTCGGGGTTGGGGCTGGAGAGAGGCCATTGGTTGGGCCCCGTTTTTAAAAGAGGGTTGGGGCTGAAGGGAGAGATGGAGACCCTTGGCTTCCTCGTTCAGTGTTGATGTTGATTAGTCCAGAGAGGGGGCTCTGCTGAAATGGGTTTCGATGTCATCCCTGTCAATGGTGGAATTGGGCGGTGTAGCATGCAATTTATATAGGAGAGAGGAAAGAAGGGGATGGATGTGCATCGAATAAAGAGACAGGGGCTGTACCACCGGTGCACATTGGTTTGGGAATTTGGAATCCTGCTTGCTTTTGTTGATTTTCTTCGTTTTTCCCCTTTTAGTCAAGTTTTGTTTCGAGACTAGTGTAAAGGGTTTATTGTTTGGGATAAGTTACTTACTAGGCTGTTTACCAAAACTATTACTACTTTCCCACACAACCAAACTCATTAATGACACTGCCACTGTACTTTTTCTGATTTCGGATATAAAAAAAATAATTTATGTTAATTTAAAAATTAGTTAGCATTATTTAATTTTATTAATTCTAATTAAAAATAATTTTTTTAAATTACTCTTCATTGAAACTTGATATTAAATATAAAAAATTTATTAAAAATACAATCTCAATTAAATAAATGATATTTTAAAGATAAGATCATTAAATATAGTGATCTTAGTTAAAATTTGCTTATATTTGAAATCATCATATATGATCATTTTTTTTCTTATATTTGAGACCGGAGAGAATATGTGGAATTCTAAATAGGATTTTGAAATTGAGCTTTGCATTTGCATCAAGAAAAATATTTTGTTTATTTAAATATGATTTTATTTCATATAAATATGGTTAAATGTAGTATTAATCTTTTAATTTTAGTTGTTATTAATTTATTTTTTTTAAAGCTATCTTTATAAGATGTATAAATTTTAAATTTTTTAAAGTAATCTTTATCACCGCTTTTAGCAAATATTGACAATTAAGTGATAAAAAAAAAAAAAACGAAGTAACCACAAAAATATTGACAATTAAGTACCATTACACAAGTTTAATTAGAATTAATATTAAGAGCTAGCCAGTTAATTACACAAGTTTAATTGTTATTAAAATAAGGGTTAGCAAATTAAAACCTAGAAGGTTGGGAAATGGCACGACATATCATTTTGATTCAAGAAATGGCTAGACATTGGTCCCCCTCGGCAACCATGTTCCTTTTGTTGATGTTCAAGATTTTAAGTAGGTGGTATTACTATTACGGTAATACTTGGCATTTAAACATTCCAGCCACCCTTATCTAGCAGGATCTCATATATATGCTTCATTTAGTCCCACATATTGCATGGAGTAAGTGATAAATGTTACTAACGTCAGAAGTTTATTCTTCAAAAGCTAGTTATGAGTTCCTGTTAAGTAGAGACGTCCTTCAAAAAGCCCAACCTTCATTGATAGCTATGGAAGCTTTTTGTGCAAGAAAAGATTCGGTTTCTAATTTGTTTGGCTCGTCTTGCATGATGATCTCCCAACTAATACTATACGCCATTTAACTCCTAATCCCTCTCGCAACTTGTGTTCAAGATGCATCTCATTGTCTGTGTACTTGCACACAAGAGCTTGTCACTTCACCACTTCAGTGAGGGCATCAATACACAACCTTGTCCATCTTGTCGTGTTATGCTGGATCAGGATGCTTCCATCTTTGATAGTGATCACTAGAGTACATTTGATGTATTGATGAGACAAATCCAATTAATGGTCATAGACATCTCTCATGTGATTAGAGAAAGCATGTATTTTGTTAGGACTAGTCATTTAATTAGTTTGATAGAACACAACGGTTACTTGCTATGTCAACCTCAATACCAGCGGGTGAATTCTTAGGAATCCTAGAGGAGCTAGTTTTGATTGCTTAATCCGAAGAGTCGTTGGGAAATAAATTATAGTGTTTTGTAGCTTCATTTGTACAATTACAATATATCCTTGATGCAAAGTTTATAGCTTTTAAATGTTATCTAAAACTTACTTGGGACCAAATAATTCATTATTTGATTTGCCACTCCAATTCATATGTTGCCATTGGCCATTTAATGCAGCCACCAAATAAGAATCATGTGTATGCTTGAGATATGAAAACAAGCCTATCCTTTCGCCTTGAAGGAAATATGGAGATGGATAAAGAAAGAGAAGCAATCAAAACTAGGAATAGACATTGGTTAGGTTCAGTCAGATTCAAGCTTAAAAATGTTAGTCTACTAAAAAATGAATAGTACAATATATGATTCACTATTATCAGTTTGGGTCAAATTTGGGTTGAGCCGGTTTAAATTAGATGAGTAAGTTATTTCGAATATGGACTAATATTGGCCAACTCATTTTTTGGTCCCGTACAAATTTAACAATTTTTATTTTGTTTTCTTTTCATTTTTTAAACTAAATGTACAAAGAAGGACTTCTATTCTTGCATTGGTCTTTTTAAGAATTCAGTTTTACTGGTCCAAATGTTGGCAAGTTACATTAGTATTATATTTTACTACAAATTCGGACAATATAATTATTTGGATCTCATCAAATTTGTCACCATTTTTTTTTTTTTTTGCTTAATTTTAAAATGAATCATAATTCTTAAATTGGATCATTTAAAAATTTAATTGTAATGGTCCAAAGTCCAAGTTACAAATATTTCAAAATTATAAACAAATAAATCAAAAGGTCAACAAAAGCAATTGCGCTAAGTACTGATCAATTCAAACACACTTGCAATTATAAGTGTAGTATTATGTAGAAACAGGTATGTACTACTAAAAAAATCTTGAATAATTAACCCCAAACAAACGCAGGAACCTGCAAAAGTAGAAGGAAAAAGAAGAAGAAGTTAGAGACATAGCAATACAGTTACAAATATATAATGCAACATGTTAGATACATGTATGTACAAATTCTTCAATCTTCTTTCATCAATTAGCAACCATTTAATTTAGTGAAAGAAATCCCTAACCATTTCCATACACAATAAATAGAAAACCAATCATATTTGTACCTTTCAAGGTTAGTCCTTAAAGCTCTTAAAATAAATTATGTGTAGAAAATTTTAAATTTTGCATCCCTCGACAAATTCTTAAAATAACTTAATTCACAATATTATAACTTTATCTTTCTCTAAAACTCAGCCAATTTTAGAATAATCAAATTAAAAAAAAATTATGTTTGCATGTGAATTTGTCAGGACAGCTAGCTGACCCCGCCTTGGAACTCATCTTCAACCCCGACCCGGAACACTAGCTACTAGAAGTAACCACGACCACTTCTTATTCTTAATATGTTAAAATTAAATTACACTACAATTAAAATTCAGTTCTATCTGATTTGAGGAGAATTGTCTTCCATAAAGAATACCCATGGTCTATATAAAAGAAAAAATTAAAATTTGAAAAGATAAATGTGAGCACTAATTCAGGGTTGGACGTCCCTATCTCCTGATAGAGAGTAAGACGATGCTCTCTATAACGCAGAAGTGAGAGCCTTTTCATCTGTTTTAATTTGTCTTAATTTGCCTCCACTTCATGCTGACGCAGCACCCATTGTAGAATTAATTTTAAAATTTTAAATATAATTAAAACGTATATATAGTTAAATTAATTTTAATCATACACTTACATTACATTAAAACGTATAATATTTTTTTTATTAAAATGTATGAAACCTAATTTTAGAAAGAAAAAGAAAAGGGTGCAATCAGGTAAGCAGCTCCTACTTCTAATCACTGTTGCTTTAACTTGAATCCCATGTGTGCCATTAATTTTAAGGTTTTCATAAAATTAAATAAATGGTATTTTTATGCTATGTTTTGTATTAAAACCTTTTTTATAAGGTAAATTTTGATTTATTACACTGATTCTTCATAGCTATGTAAAGGAATTTACTAGCCTACACAAAGGTGAATATAAGTAATCGACGTGGAAAGAAAGGAACTGGTAAACGAGATAGTGCATGACATATAATTTTCATAAATAGTGAGTTGCACGTTAATATCTTGTTATATGTATAGCACATTAAATTAAACTGCCCGCTTTAAAAATTCGTACGGTAAGAAAATAGGAATATTTTCAAAAAAGTGTACTTTGACGTGTAAATGACTTTAGTGCGTGTTTGGTTTCACGTTAGGTCCTTTAGAACCACGTTAAAATACTAGTTAACGTGATTTTAAGTAAACTTTTACATGTTTGATTTTTTGTTGAGAAATTAATTCTAGATCTAGAATTGATTTGATTTTGAGTTGAAACAACTTTAGGTAATTTTTGCGTTAGATAAAAAACTTTATATTGAGTTTTACTACTAACTTGCTTTTATAATAAAAACATTCAAACATAAATCATACCACTTCAAAATCAATTATAATCAAAATCAATTTTGCAAAATTAATTTCATTAATTCAAAATCAATTTTGTCAACGCTCATCCAAACACACACTTAATCGGGTTGAGTTTAAAATTTACGTTTAATTTATAAAAAAATGATTTTTCAAGTATAATTCATTATCCCACATATATCCTTTTTTGGAAATAATTCTGTTTTAGGTACTATCGAATACTAAATGTGAATATATTTCTTAACGGATATTTAAACTTTGGTTCACCATGATGTGGAGGATTAGCTCCTGTCAAGTATTATTCATTTGTTCAAATGAGTTAATTTTGAAATTGATTTTTGATTTTGTTTAAAATTATAAAATTTGATTATGGTTTTAACTTATTAATATTTGATTTTTCTTGTCAAAATTGTCGATGAATTATTTTTCAATTTTAAATTTAATATTTAGTATGTTCTAATTTGGTTTAATTTTTAGTTTATTGGAGCTTTATAATTATAAAATCATACTGTCAAGATTTTTAAGAAAATAATGTGGAGTTTTTTTTTAAGTTTATAGATGTAGTATTTAACTATTTATAAAGAAATTAGATCAAAGATATTTTGAAAAAAAATGATGTAATAAGTTTATTTTACTTTTTTTTAATACGTTTTATTTTTAATTCTGTAAGTGTTTCTTAAAAAGTTTATTCAATTATTAATTCTACATATATTTATACTATAAAATAAAATAAGTATATTTTCATATTTATAAATATATATGACTTAGCACTAAATTTCGATACAGACATAGAAAAATTCTTTTTAGAAGGCTGATTTATATAATATATAAGTCTTGAAAGTTAGAGTTGATAAATCATAGATATAAGATGGGATAAATAAAATTATTAATTTCACATAGATAATATGTTAGATTGCAATTTTTTTAAATATATACACTTATATGAATTATTTACAGCTTATTAGTTTTAAACTTGCAAAACTTAAATCAGGCTTATTCAAACAACTAAGTGTAACTTTAAGTTTAAGTTATTTATTCAACTAAATAAACGAAGTTAATCAAATATTTAATGAGTAAGTTTAAATAACCAACAAATAATTTATTTAAATATTTTAATTAGGTTGATTTGGTCCAACTCACTTAACTTGCAAATTAAGGTGAATCATCCTACGTGAGTTGAACCAACCTATGTCAACTCACTTTTATTTTTTAATTTTTCCTTTATTTGCTACAAAATTTCTTTATATTTTCATTTCATTTTCTTGTTTTTTGAGTTTGTTGTTATAAATTAATGCATTGTTGTTGTTGGACTTTTTGTATTTATGTTTTTCTATTTTTCTTAAATTTTATTGTATTTTCTTCATTTTTTTTTTGAAAATAGGTGAGTCAATAAATTGTGAGTCAATCCACCTAATCCACTAACTCATAGTGAGTTGAATCGAGTTGCATGTTTTTTCTGCTTACCAAAAATGTCAACCGGATTAGATTCTTGAACAACACATAATGAGTTAATTAACCAGAGTGAATTAGATCGTTTCACTTGTAACACCTCAAAGTATAAGAGTACTTCAATTTTTAAACATGTTATTTTAGTTTTTCATATTTTACTCTCTATTCTTAAGTTTCCTATGATTGTCTTTAGAACTTCCTTTAGTGGCACAAGATTAAGTTTTACGAATATCAATCTTTATAATTATTTTTAAATAATTAAAAGTGATTTTTTTATTAAAAATTATTTATTATATGAAATAACAAAAAAATAATAGACACTTTAATTTCGTTTTGGTCTCATTTTTTACTCTAACTCTTTAACTTCTTTTATAACATAAATTTTAACTTGTAATCTCATGTATTAAATCTTTTATCCCAATTGCACTGATTTACTTCGTTTTGAATCAGTTTAGAAAAGATGGACGATGCTATCATATTATTAGGAATTAGGAGTTATACTATTTACAGAAGTTATTTTTTGGACAACAATTTACAGAAATTGTCTTTTATTTATTTATTTATTTGTGTAATAGAAGTTGTCATGTTAGCATGATGGCTGTGAGTCATGTGATGCTGTACAGTATAGGGCCCACCGGTAGAGCTAGGCCCAAGATGAGGTAAGTTATTATATGGGCTCAGATGAGGTCCAAGATGATGTCACTTATTATTTAGGTCCTTACCAGGTTAAAAAAAAATAGGTGCTTCGCATTGAGAACAAAAAAATCCTTCCCCTTGTTTGTGGTTGTGGCTTTGCATCTTCATCTTCATCTTGTTTGTGGATTTGGACCAAATAGATTCCTCTGCTTCAAGTTAGAAGCGAGTAAGCAACACATAATTCAAGAAACTGAATAATAAGTTAATAACTGACAAGTATTTTAAAATTTAAATAATTTTTTAAAAAAAATATAAAAGAGATAAAAATATTATTATTACAACATTGGTAACATAAAAAAGTACCATAGAAGATGTTTAAATTCTTAATAATGAATATTTTATTTAAAAAATGTTAAAAGGAAATAAATTAAAAAAATAAAAACTTTTAAAATCGAGTAAGAAATTATAAAAATAAATTATTTTTTTCAAGATACATAATTTTTATGTCTATTAATTTAATATAGTGATATTAAATTAAATTATATTTATAAATTTAATTAATATAGTATTTGAGAGAATAAAAAAATATACAAATAAAATATAAGATGTTTAATGTAGGATAAATCAAATGATATAGTAACAAAGATATTTGATTTTAAAAATTATTTTATTTAAAAATATTTTTTACAATGTAAATATTTTTTACATTGTCATCCAATCACCAATTTTTAGGTATAACTAATTTGTTGACTTTTATAATAATTATTTTAAAAATTATATCCATGATAACCTCCGATTGATTGACAATATAAGAAAATTTATTCGATCAATATATGAAAATTAAAGTCTAAATGCTCAAAATGTGCTTAAGTGCGTAGAAGAGTTACTATGTTTATTAAATATTAATTATATATTATTCTTTAATGTAACTAACAAGTAATTAAATACTTAATGGACATCACTCTATAAATCATATTGAAATTTCAAATCTTCTTATTTAATTACCAGTACATTACACTAGGTTTAGTCCATTGTATTACATATGACTTTTTCAAGGTCATTAGTAATTTTTACCTACAAAGAAATTAGCAACAAATTTAAAATCGTTGATAATTCATCATTTTGTTGGTTCGAGTGGTACTGGCCTCGAATACCTTAAGTAAGGTCTTAGTGTCGAACGTTGTGGATGAAAAAATGTGGTTGGGAGGGGAGACCCCACTAAAGGTGACAAGTCAAGTTTTCTGGCGAAGATTAGTCATTGGCTAAACTGGTTGATACTTCACACCTATGTCATGGTTTCCAAAAAAAATAATCGTCGATAATTCTAAATTACATTAGACTTTTTACAATTACAATAGATTTTTGACTGTCGATAATCTACAATTTTTTTATAGTGAAGTAATAAAATACTTAATCAATATCATATCTAGCATTATCACTAAGTTGGCCTAGTGCTGAGGTTGAGATAGTTTATATGAGGTCTTAAGTTCTAACTTCATTATCATCATTATATATACACATATATATATGTGTATATATATATATAAGTTTCTTTTTTCTTCATTAATATAGGTCCAATAATTAGACAATTCATCATAGGAAAATTTATCTCTTGTGAAGAGATACATTTTTGTTTCCATCATTTTATGAAAAGTTGATAAACTTGGTGGATACATAAAAGATATTCTTTCTTTTCCATCACTTTGACATGTATGAAATTTTTGTTTTCTAAAATTTCATTTTTTATAATATTTTCAAATCGATTATTTTTTATATATCGAAATAGATGATTCCATCATTTATAATTGAAAAGAATGTTTACGAGGGGTTTTTGAACAAATCATAAGCTATATTTCTCCTCATCAATTTTGTACATATTCTTCTCTTTTTTGAAAAAATATAAGGAAAAAGATCTTTGTTGTTCAATCTTTTTGTTTTTGTTTATTTCATTCCCTTTGCAAATTTCTTTTGACATCGATTTTTTCAATTTTATAAATTTCATTTCTTTCTTGAGTTTCTGACAATTTCTTAGTTAAAAGGGTGGTATTTTGCCTAAATAATATAAACAATTAACAAATAAGAAAAAAAGAAAGATTTTAAATATAGAATTTTGAAATTATGATATATTGTACTTATTTGATTGAATAGGTAACTAGATTTAATCGAATTATTTTGTTGTATGCAGACTAATATAAATTCAATACATATCTTCAAAAAAAGCGTAAACATAATATATATATATATATATATATATATATATATATATATATATATATATATGTTGGAACCAAAGATGTATGAAACGTAATGTGGCGTCCAACGCATTAGTCTTAACAAAGCGTCCAATATACTCTTATATGATGACAGTCAAAGAGTAAGTCTCTTTCTATGGACTAAGTGTCTTAAGCTAAGATGCTTGTGCTAGACTTGTCCAGATGAAAGTCCTTAAACGGCTAAGTTTTTTTTTTTTTTACTCGTCCAATCTATACATCTTTGATATATATATATATATCGAGACTAATACCTTACTTTTTTAAGAGATCTAATGTTCAAATAATTCAAGCATTAAATGAAAGACAGATAAATTTTAGTGCATAAGTACAGTGTTGTAGAAAAAAGAAGTCAACTTATCAAGCTACCAAGCCAAATAAAGAATGATCAGAAAAGCAGACCGCCAATGCAATCCTGCACTTTCTGTTTTAGTGCAAGATCAAAAGTTACCTTTTCTGACTTGTCTGAGAGCTCGATACATGTGTCTCTTTCTTGAAGACTAAAGCTAAATCATCTTCAATGACTCTTTCATTATGAAGATTATATATATATATATACATATCAAGAGAGAAGAATGCAGGAGCACAGATAGAGACGCTGACTGTGAGACATATTGAAAAAGAAACAAACTACTCTCTTACGTCCATTGGATTATCTTAGAATATTTTCTGAAGAAATTTTGTATAGTGCTTAAACTTTGAAATTCTCACATAGTGAATTATTATTGTTGTAAACAACTGTTTTTGTTGAGAAAGCTTGGAGAGACTTAGTAAGAAAGAATACTTGAGTGGTTAAACAATATGGGTTAATTGCATTGTAAGGCCTGAAGAGGCAGTGAAAGAATATTTGTGTAACCTAAGGTTGGTTAGTGAATACCTTCTAGGTGAAGAGATTGGACGTAGCTCAAGTTTGAGTGAACCAGTATAAAATCTTTGTTTTCCTGTTCTCCCTTATCCTTTCGCTCAAATAGTTTTGTAAACTTGCCTTTTTGTTTAATTAAAAGTTTTTAAAATACACAATTCAACCTCTCTTTCTTGTGCATTTCTCTCTCTTTCAATATATATATATATATATATATATATATATATATATAGAGAGAGAGAGAGAGAGAGAGAGAGAGAATTCAATTATTTGTTTTCATATGATTAAAATTCGGAATTTATGTTAAGCAATTTTTTATAAATGGTGAACTACATATTTAAAATTAATTATTAATAATTGTACCTGAGTTAAAGTTATGGAAATATTTAATAAATTAATGCATGAAAATGTGTAGATTTTTTTTTTGGTGTACATGAAAATGTGTAGATAAATATATAAAAGCAACACTGGTGAATAGTGATATGAAATCAATGACAAGCAGTGATAACAAGCGCTATATTTGCTGGGAGTAGTATGTACTTTCATATTTATATTTTAAAACATATTATATGTGAATATACACTTTTGTGGTGTAGATTATGGCTTTAGTATTTATATTTTCATTTATTACATATCGATATGTATATTTGAACTCGTTATTTACATTTTGATTAACTTAAATATACTTTTTTTTTATAATGTACATATTTGAAAAAGCATGAATATAGTTATTATGATATTAATTAACATTAATAATAAAATTAAAAAACGAATTGATTAAAAGTATAACATATAAATTGATTAAAAATATTAAAAAATAATCTAATTTTAGTTATAAAATATTACAAATAAAATTATTTCATTTAATTAATTTTTTTTTTCATTTTGATTATAAAATATAATAAAACATGCTATGCAGATATGAGTAAAATTAAGTAATACATTATTTATATCTGTACTTATATTAGTAAAATTTTATAAATAAATATTCGGATATAAACTCTTTTAACAAGTACGAATTTTATTCATCATAAATAATTTTTGTGACTATTTAATCTGTATCCGATTCTCATTCATACATATGGCTTGTTAATGTGTCGTTTATCATGGCCTATAGTTGGACTGTTGTTGTATTTTTTAAGCATTAGCACTGATTCTGCCCTTACCCTATATATGATCCTCTTTTGTATAGCTAACTAATATATTATTGTCCACAATCTTGAGAACAAAACCTTCAAATCAGCGTTACCCAGCCTCGCGGGGTATATAGCTAGTTAGGTTCCTTCTAAACGGGAACAAAGGGATAAGTAAATATCGTTTCTTTATTAATAAGTAGATAATATAATTTTGAGTATCGATCCTGTCTTTGCTTTTGTGAAAAGACGTGATGGGCAAGCAGCAAGCAGGACAAAAGAGGCAGCCAAAGCAACAAGGAATCAGAAATGAGTGCAAGCAATTTACCAAATTTTACATGCAGATATCCATGCATATCCATCAAGAAACAAAGCCAACAAGATTTTGATTACTTTTTTGATAAGCCCTATAGTCTTTTAATATAAACAACACTTTAATTTAAACCTTTTAGAGAGATGCACATCATCTTAATCTCAATTTGGATCCAAGTGCGGGGAGGGGAGGTCATATCGCCTGACCTATACTTTATGCATTAATTGATAAAAGAATATTATTTAAAAAATTCTCTTTTCTTATTGTACGATTCTAATCCCTGAATATGGTTTTTTTTTTAACCTTCTCTAGTGTACTGTTACGCTAATTAAGAACCATATGCATCTCTATCTCTGCACTGACCATATTTTTGTCTTGTGTGGAAGAAGGAGAGCACGTTAGAGAGAATCCACCCGAGAATTAATTGGCGTTACCGGACAGCTAAGTTGGGGATTTGACTACGGTAGAGACTGTGGTTGCGTCGTTGTCAACAGCATGCCGGGTAATACGTGCCATGTATGTATTTAGGGACATGTGAAAAAGCCAAGCTTATTTGAATTTATGTTATATCAGGGTATTTTCAATGATGTTTTTAAATCAGAGTTCTATAAGCAATTTTATAGTAATACAACCACATTGAAGAACACTTTATTTTTATTTTTGGTGAAATTTATTTTTATTATATATATAAGAGCAAATCTTACAAGTTTAGGGTTGATCCTTTGGATTGAGTAGTTAGTGTCTTCTTACGGAACGACATAGTTCCTAACATTGGTTATTAAATAGTTAAGAATGATAGAGGATAACACAATTGTACATAGATATATCTACGATGGGATAATAATTTCTAAGGTTGAGTATTGACTTCCAATTACATACTAAAGAGGGGATAAAAAAATGGACCAGAGATAATTGATCTTCAAGCATATCTTTAAAGGTTATTTGTCATTCGAACATTTTGGTGCTCACCATGGAACCTTGTGAAACTCTTCCTGATGCTCCTGTTTTTTTTTCTTCTTAGAAAGGCAAACTTGACACGAGGATTATTCTAGTGAAAATCCTCAAACTACAGTAGTTGTTAAAGGGTGTGACAAAGTTGAAGTAGCAAAATGAATAGATGAAGAAGAGGAGTTTGCAGATGGAACAGTGGAGTAAGGAAGTAGAGGAGCAAAATGCCAAGCTATAGAGTCAGATCATGGGATTGAAGCACGACATGGGGAAAGGTGAAATTCCTTGTGGAGTACCGAGGAATTTTCAAACATTTTTGGAGGTAATTTAGGCCATAGTCATACTAGCTAACACTAAGGTACCTTAATTGAGTCTTATTATGGTTCGAAAGACCCTCATCAACATTCCATGGCTTTCCAAACTCAAATGGTGATCAACGGGGGGAAATGATGCAATATGCTATGTACAAGATGTTTGATGGAATATTGAAGGATGTGAAGCTAATGTGTTTTACCGAGCTACCTCACCGATTTGTTACATCCTTTGACGATTTCTCTAGAAAGTTTGTTGCCCAGCTTGTGATGAACAAGAGCAAGTCGACTATGTTGGGTAAAATGTTTGAAATTAGACAACAATCGGGAAAGACATTAAAAGCTTATTTGGCACATTTTAATGACGCTATAATGCAAGTAAGGGATCCAGATGAGAAGATGTTTGTGGTTGCATTTGCCAAAGACCCCCAAGTGAGTTAGTTTAGTGAGTCATTAGTACATAGGTGGGCTGAAACCATAGGTGAAATTCTATCCAAAACAACCTATCATATTGAAGCTAATGAGGTTATGGCAAAGAAGTAGGAGAATGGGAGGAAAAAATGATACTTGGAGCCTAGAATAGTTAGAGTTATCTCGACAATCAATCGAAATGTGAGATGTTAAGGACCGACATTTAGAAGAGAGGATGACAGGATGAGAGATGCGTTGTACATCGCAAACAAAAGGAAGCATGAACTTTAAGAACATTTAACCCTTCTAAACACAACTCGAGGGAAGTTTTTGAAAGAGATTTTCAATACTAAGCTCTTGAGTTTTCCTCTAGGTTGAAAGGCAATAATGGTTGGTGACAAAGTGAAGTTGTGTGAACTCAGGGCCGAGAAGAAAAAATTGTGAGAAACATATCTTAGGTGATTTTAACACCATTGCAGATGGTTTTGTCGGTGGGGAGATGACATCTTTAGCAAGGAAGAGATATCTTTAGGAGGTGACAGTTGTTTCAATGGAAATAAAAGTATGTGAACATTCGATGATCTCCTTTTCTAGTGATGACTTTGAAAAGGGTGGAACCACATGAATATGACCTAATTATCATCTTGACAGACATGGTCGGTTATAATGTTAAAAGGGTGCTAGTGGATTAAGGAAGTTTGGTGAATGTGCTGTTTTGGGAAGCTTTTGTTGGCCCCATATGTCAACTAACTTGCTCCAACCTTTTGGTGTTTTGATGGGATTTAAAGGAGAGCATGTGGAAGTTTACAGATTTGTCAAGATAAGGACGATTTTTGGCACTAGAGGAATGGCAAAAACTATTTTGGTAAAGTAGATGGTAGTTAATGTTGGCATATGCACTTGATATTTAATATTGAGGCCCATTACATAGAGAACCTATAGGGTCGCACACTTAAGACAAGCCCACTAGGAATAAAAATTGGTTAGACCAGAATTATTCTAATGGGTCAATTCGTTGGAATTGAGCCCATAATAAGGGACGCTCCTTAACCTTAATTACCTCCTATTAATACACGATGTAGGAGGTATGGCCGCACTTTATGAATACGAAGACAAAATATTAGGGTTAGCCGTCAAACTCCTTTCTGATTGCCGCTAGCACAGCAACCGAGAGGAACCCTAGTGTGGGCATGGAGAAGCACGCTTGTTTGTGTGCACACCTGTGGAGACGATCGCTCGCTTGCATCGTTTAGTGGAAGAGGTAACTCTTATTTTAATTCTACCCTATTCGCCATCAACCTTAGACAGAAACCTTATTCATCGTCAACCTTAGACGGCGAAGGTTCAACGTAGAATTAAAATAAGAGTTACCTCTTCCACTGAACGATGCAAGCGAGCGATCGTCTCCACAGGTGTGCACACAGACAAGCGTGCGTCTCCATGCCCACACTAAGGTTCCTCTCGGTCCTGTGCTAGCGGCAATTAGAGAAGAGTTTGACGGCTAACCCTAATATTTTGTCTCCGAATTCATTGAGTGCAACCATACCTCCTACATTGTGTATTAATAGTAAGTAACTAGGGTTAAGAAGCGTCACTCATAGTGGGCTCAATTCCAACGAATTGACATATTAGAATAATTTTAGTCTAACCAGTTTTTATTCCTAGTGGGCTTGTCTTAAGTGTGCGACCCTATAGTTTCTCTTTATAATGGGCCTCAATATTAAATATCAAGTGTATATTCCAACAATCTCCCACTTGTACTAGAATATTTAATATTGATAATAATGAGCGGTATCTAGCAATACTTCACTATTACCCAATATTGAGAATGCTAGTGAAATGACATAACCTTTCATGATAATTAATTTGCATGATTCATCCCTTTGTCCGAATATCTAATTGGACACAAGGCATGGAATATGTCATCCTTGTATAGTCCAATTTTATTTCTTGATACCTGAGAAGACTTTACTGCGATAAATATCTCATATTTATCCTATTGAGCATGACCATGCATTTATTAGTCTTACTTTACCAAGCAGCCCCATAGATATCACTCCTGTTACATAGGAGGGACAAATCCCATCTACACCACTCACATTCTTCAACATGATTCATTCCATGTCCAATTGCAATCTTTATAATTATCTTGTTACAGGTGACGTTTGACTACATTAAAACATAGAGTTCCTTATGTAAGAATCGTAGTGACTTTAGGTCAAAGGATTCCATACAATTATCACTTTGAGAATAGTTTATGACTTTAGTGTAACAATCCATGTAACGTTCTCAATGTGGGTCGGTCCAGTACATCATTACTCCTAATGTGTACCAACGCATGAACTTAATATCTCATATTCATGATCTGTGAGATGTGATCATCAGTCCATTAACGTACCAGTCTTAATGTATTAATTTTGTCCAAATATTAATACTTGACTAGGGACAATTTTCAAGAATAGCACTAAGTGGAATCTCATAATCAAGTCATCCACTTAATGTCCTATAAAGTTGTTTTTGCTATTTTAAGGACAAAATTATACACAAAAAAGTATAATACTGAAATGCCTCTTTATTATATATAACACAAAAAAGGCATATGTCTAATACACATAAGTTTCTAGTACATACACCAACTATGCAGTTATGATCTCCCACTTGCACTAGAGCCACTCAGACATATTTCTAATGCCTAATGATCTAGTGTGCCTCTCATGCTTCTGCTGTGCGAGAGGTTTAGTTAGTGGGTCTGCAACATTATCATCTGTATGCACTTTGCATATTTCCACATCTCCTTTGTCGATAATCTCGCGAATGAGATGGAAACGCCTAAGTATATGTTTGGATCTTTGATGTGATCTAAGCTCCTTAGCTTGAGCAATTGCTCCACTATTATCACAGTAGAGATGAATAGGGTGCTTAATGCTAGGAACCACACTAAGCTCACCAATGAACTTCATCCAAACAGCCTCTTTTGCAGCATTTGAGGCAGCAATATACTCAGCTTCTGTCATAGAATCAGCAACTGTGTCTTGCTTTGAACTTTTCCAGCTCACAGCGCCACCATTCAAACAAAAAACATAACCTGATTGCGATCTTGAGTCGTCTTTGTCAGTTTGGAAGCTTGCATCAGTGTAACCTCTTACACTTAGTTCTTCCTCACCTCCATAGACCAAAGAACAAATCCTTAGTTCTTCTCAAGTACTTAAGGATGTTCTTGACCGCAGTCCAGTGACCTTCACCGGGATTTGACAAGTACCTACTCGTCATACTCAAAGCATACGAAATATCTGGTCGAGTACATAACATGGCATACATAATAGATCCGGTAGCTGATGCATATGGAATCTTGCTCATACGATCTCTTTCTTCCTTAGTGGAAGGAGATTGAGCTTTGGATAAGTTTATGCCATGTGACATAGGTAAGAAACCTTTCTTGGAATCTTACATATTGAACTGTTTCAATACTTTGTCAATATATGTACTCTAACTAAGGCCAAGCATTCTTTGTGATCTATCTCTATAGATCCTTATAAATATACATAGGTTGCCTCGCCTAAATCTTTCATGGAAAAACAACTTTCCAACCACATCTTTACAGATTGAAGTGTAGGAATGTCATTTCCTATGAGTAGTATGTCATCTACATATAGTACCAAAAATACTACTATGCTGTCACTAACCTTTTTGTAGACACAAGGTTCATCTTCATTTTTAATGAAACCAAACTGCTTAATAGCTTCATCAAAACGAAGGTTCCAGCTTCTAGAAGCTTGCTTCAATCCATAAATGGACCGTTGCAACTTACAAACCTTTCCAGCATTTTCAGGCATATTAAAGCCTTTGGGTTGTGTCATGTACACATCTTCAAGAAGATTTCCATTAAGGAAAGCAGTCTTGACATCCATTTGCCAGATTTCATAATCGTGATAAGCTGCAATAGCAAGCAAGATCCGAACAGATTTAAGTATAACTATTGGAGAAAAGGCTTCATCATAGTCTATACCATGACTTTGCTTGAAACCCTTAGCTACCAGTCTTGCTTTAAAGGTACTCACATTACCATCCATGTCAGTTTTCTTTTTGAAAACCCACTTGCACCTAATAGTTTTACCCCATCAGGTGGATCAACCAAGGTCCATACCTCATTAGTGTACATGGATTCCATTTGAGATCTCATGGCATCAAGCCATTTCTCAGACTCCAGACTGGAAATAGCTTCCTGATAGGTCACAAGCTCATTTTGATCCATGAGCAATACATCTCCTTGTTGAGTGACAAGGAAACCATATCTCTCAGGTTGGTGACGCATCCTGTCAAACCTTCGTGGTTCTTGTGCTACTTGACTGTGCGGCTCCACAACACTTTGTGGTATTTGCACTAGTTCCACTGTTGGATCATGACTACTATGTGGTTCTTGAATTTCTTCAAGTTCTACTTTCTCCCACTGACTTCCTTGGAAATAAATTCTCTTTCTAAGAATACAACATTCTGTGCGACAAACACTTTGCCTTCGGTAGGATTATAAAAGTAGTAACCCTTAGTTTCCTTTGGGTATCCCACAAAGTAGCATTTATCTGATTTGGGTCCTAATTTATCAGAAACTAGGCACTTCACATAAACTTCACATCCCCAAATCTTCATGAAGGACATACTGGGTCGTTTTCCAGTTCATATCTGATATGGTGTCTTCATGATAGCTTTTGATGGAACACGATTTAGTGTGAAAGCTGCTGTCAACAAGGCATGCCTCCAAAAGGAGTCAGGGAGGTCTGAATGAATCATCATAGATCGAACCATATCTAATAGTGTTTGATTCCTCCTTTCTGAAACACCATTCCACTGTGGCGTTCCAGGAGGAGTAAGTTGAGATATAATCCCATACTCTTTTAGATAGTCATCAAATTGTAGGCTCAAGTACTCTCCACCTCGATCTGATCGAAGTATCTTAATACATTTGCCTAACTGGTTTTGTACTTCATTCTTGAATTCTTTGAACTTTTCAAAGGACTCAGACTTGTGTTTCATAAGATACACAGATCCATTTCTACTGTAGTCATCAGTGAAAGTGATGAAGTATTGAAAATCACCTCTGGCCATTTTGTCTATGGGCCTACATACATCATTATGTATGAGTCCTAAAAGATCACTCGCCCTTTCACTTTGTCCCGTGAATGGAGTCTTTGTCATCTTCCCTAATAAACAAGATTCGCATATCTCAAATGATTCATAATCAAAAGAGTCCAAGTATCCATCATGATGGAGTTTGGAAACACGTTTCTCGTTTATATGCCCTAGGTGACAATGCCAAAGAAAATATGGATTCAAATCATTTGATTTTATCCTCTTTGTATTAATGTTATAGATGGGCATTTCTAGATCAAGAACATAGAGTTTGTTATTCAATTGTGGACAACCATAGAAAATTTCATTCATATAAATTGAACAACTTTTTGTTCTTTATTATAAATGAAAAACCTTTCTTATCCAAGCATGAAACAGAAATAATGTTCTTACTAATAACTGGCATGAAATAACAATTATCAAGTTCCAAAATAAGCTCATTGGTTAAAGTCAAATAATAAGTCCTTACGGCTAAAGCAACAACTCTTGCTCCATTACCCACGCGTAGGTTGACTTTGCCCTTAGTCAACGGTCTACTCCTTCTTAGTCCCTGCACATTTACACAAATGTGAGACCCATATCCAGTATCTAATACCCAAGATGCAAAAGTAGATAAGTTAACTTCTATAACAAAAATACCTGAAGTGGAAGTCTCATTTTCCTTCTACTTTTTAACCTCCTCCAAATACTTTGGACAGTTTCTCTTCCAATGTCCTGTTTGCCCACAATGGAAGCAAGTTCCAGCCTTAGCAATCCCTCCCATTGGCTTCAAGCCAGATGTACTGGGCTTATTTTTGCCCTTGCCTTTTGGGAAAGTCTTGAGCTTCTTGAATTGCATCTTGCCCTTATTCTTTCCCGGCTGAATCATCATAACAACCTTCCTCTTACCTTTACTGATGCTTTGCTCAACTGTTCTCAACATGCTCAGCAGTTTTGGAAGAGGTTTGTCAATTTCATTCATGTTATAGTTCATGATGAATTGACTAAAGAAGTCCAACAACGATTGCAGGACAAGGTCAGTAGCCATTTCTTGGCCCAATGAAACCCCAAGCCTTTCAAGGTTCTCTATGTACCCAATCATTTTGAGTACATGAGGTCCAACAGGGTTTCCCTCTTCCAGTCTGCATTGGTAAAGGGCTTTTGATGCTTCATATCTTTCATGCCTAGCCTGTCCTTGATAAAGGCTTTTCAAATGTATGATCATATCGTAGGCCTCCATGTTCTCATGATGCTTCTGAAGCTTCGAGTTCATGGTCGCAAGCATGAAGTATCCCCCATCAAGAGCATCATCTTGATGCTTCTTATGAGCATCCTTTTCAGCTCTAGGGGCAGTAGCAGGGGGTGCTTCGGGAATGGCCTGTTCCAGGACATGCAACTTCTTTTCATGTCTAAGGACAATCCTTAGATTTCTGTACCAGTCTAGAAAGTTTGTTCCAGACAACTTTTCCTTCTCAAGGAAGAATCACAATGACATGTTATTAGTATTGTTTGCAGCCATAGTAATCTATCAACAAAAAGAAAACATATAAGTATTCGTGTTATATAAAAATTTAATAAGGTCTTTAATTAAAATATACGTCCCACTATTTTGTTTAAAAAAAAAAAAACAATGACCCTTAACATTGATAAAATTCCTTTTAGTGGGCCAAGATCCATATTTGACCTAATCATAAGTCAACTTTAGTTGAACACTTACAAGTAGGCTATTTAGGTAGAAAACACTTTTCAATTGTATCACATACAACTCTTGGATAGTTGGGTGAATAACTCTTATTCTAATTCATCTTATGAATATAAGCCCAAACTAATGCCTCTAAGTTTTTCAATCTTATTGAATTTAACCTAGTTAAGTCAAAACCCAATGACTTGACATTTTCGATATTACAATTATCCCATTGTGCCTCACTAGTATAGATAAAGGCACTCCGCTTTGGTAGACCTACACTTAATCGATACTAGCCTTGACGAGTGTCATACATCGAAAGGCATTATATACAAGACTTAATATATATTGTGAGGGTTTTTTTTTTTTATTTTAAACATCTTTAAAATTATCTAGTCGTTAAATACTTTAACTAACTAACGAGCATGCATCTCATACACAAACGTGAAATAGCTATGGCCTCCTATAATACATTCCCAACAAAAAACATAATCTCATAAAATAAAGAAACGTCGTTTGATATACGAGGGGAGTGAAATGAGAAGAGAAATACAATAGAATTTTGGGAGATAAGGCATGACACGCAGGTCGTATTTTTAACCAAAACACTAAGGCCATAACCATTCACCATGCAAAAATATCGCAAAATATAAAAAGCTAGCGCTTTAATCACATTGATATATATTTTACGAAATAACACCCTATACAGAGAAAGCACGAGGGTCCCGCTCCCTGGTCAGTGGGCGAGGTCAAGGGGAGGCCGCCCCTTGCAGGGTATGGGGCAGCACCTCGTCCAAATTTTGCACAAAAAACTCATAAGCGCCATCATCAAATTCTAAGGTAAACCTTAGATAGCTACCCTATTCACCGTCAACCTTAGACGGAAACCTTATTCGTCGTCAACCTTAGACAGCTAGGGTTCAACATTTGAAACCCCGATGTCATGCACTCATGACGGCCATGGTTTAACTCTTAAACCTTCTTGATCCCCAAAAACATGAACTTTTCATGTTGTACGCATTCAAGCATATACAAAATTACACGGCAAAAAAAAAATGAATTTAAACCGGCAGAATATCACATACTTGAATTAAATTGAAGAACACCGTATATGCATGTTGTCAAATAACAAATACTAAATGCGTAGAGTATCATGCGTTCATGCTAACGAATATAAATCAATAGAATATCATATATTCATATTTGCATTTAAGAGAATATCACATATTCAAATTCTAACATATGCAACCCAAAACGTGCCTTTCATTAACCCGTGCTCTGATACCAATTGTTGGATCGAGACATGGGACAACGTAGTAGAACTAAAATTTTGTCCCCTTATTGTTCAAACGAATGGCACGAATCAAGGTTAAAAAAAATAGAATTAAAATAAGAGTTAGCTCTTCCACTGATGAAGCAAGCGAGCGATCATCTCCATAAGTGTGCACACAGGCAAGTGTACGTCTCCACGCCCACATTAGGGTTCCTCTTTGTTGCAATGCTAACAGCCATTAGAGGGGAGTTTTACGGCTAACCCTAATGTCCATCTCCGTGTTTTTTACCACCACGGCCATACCTCCTACATTGTGTATTAATAGGAAGTAATTAGGGTTAAGGAGCGTCACTCATAATGGGCTCAATTCCAACGAATTGACCCATTAGAATAATTCTAGTCTAACCAGTTTTTATTCCTAGTGGGCTTGTCTTAAGTGTGCGACCCTATAGGTTCTCTTTATAATAGGCCTCAATATTAAATATCAAGTGCATATTCCAACAATCTCCCACTTGCACTAGAATATTTAATATTGATAATAATGAGCGGTCTCTAGCAATACTTCACTATTACCCAATATTGAGAATGCCAATGAAATGACACAGCCTTTCATGATAATTAATTTGCATGATTCATCCCTTTGTCTGAATATCTAATTGGACACAAGGCATGGAATATGTCATCCTTGTATAGTCCAATTTTATTTCTTGATACCTGAGAAGACTTTACTGCGATAAATATTTATCCTTTTGAGCATGGCCATGCATTTATTAATCTTACTTTACCAAGCGGCCCTATAGATATCACTCCTGTTACATAGGAGGGACAAATCCCATCTACACCACTCACATTCTTCAACATAATTCATTCCATGTCCAATTGCAATCTTTATAATCATCTTGTTACAGGTGATGTTTGACTACATTAAAACATAGAGTTCCTCATGTAAGAATCATAGTAACTTCAGGTCAAAGGATTCCATACAATTATCACTTTGAGAATAGTTTATGACTTTAGTGTAACAATCCATGTAACGTTCTCAATGTGGGTCGGTCCAGTACATCATTACTCCTAATGTGTACCAACGCTTGAACTTAATATCTCATATTCATGATCTGTGAGATGTGATCATCAGTCCATTAACGTACTAGTCTTAATGTATTAATTTTGTCCAAATATTAATACTTGACTAGGGACAATTTTCAAGAATAGCACTAAGTGGAATCTCACAATCAAGTCACCCACTTAATGTCCTACAAAGTTTATTCTAAGGACAAAATTATACACAAATAAGTATAACACTGAAATGCCTCTTTATTATATATAACATGAAAAAGATATATGTCTAATACATATAAGTTTCTAGTACATACACCAACTATGTAGTTATGACCCCCCACTTGCACTAGAGCCACTCAGACATGTTTCTAATGCCTAATGATCTAGTGTGCCCCTCATACTTCTGCTATGCGAGAGGTTTAGTTAGTGGGTTTGCAACATTATCATTTGTATGCACTTTGCATATTTCCACATCTCCTCTGTCGATAATCTCTCGAATGAGATGGAAACGCCTAAGTATATGCTTGGATCTTTGATGTGATCTGGGTTCCTTAGCTTGAGTAATTGCTCCACTATTATCACAGTAGAGACTAATAGGGTGCTCAATGCTAGGACCACACCAAGCTCACCAATGAACTTCTTCATCCAAACAGCCTCTTTTGCAACATTTGAGGCAGCAATATACTCAGCTTTTGTTGTAGAATCGGCAACTGTGTCTTGCTTTGAACTTTTCTAGCTCATAGCGTCACCATTCAAACAAAAAACATAACTTGATTGCAATCTTCAGTCATCTTTGTCAATTTGGAAGCTTGCATCAGTATAACCTCTTACACTTAATTCTTCCTCACCTCCATAGACCAAGAACAAATCCTTAGTTCTTCTCAAGTACGTAAGGATGTTATTGACCGTAGTTCAGTGACCTTCACTGGGGTTTGTGATAGTAAAAGAAATTCTTCCACCATAACTTCAAATGTTGTTTATGAAGATTGTTTTTACAATTTAATCTAAGTAATTTGCTATAATCATTTTTTTTAGTTAGTATTGTTTATAGTTATTCACATTTCATGCTTTGCCTATATTTTTTCAGGGATTTAAGACAGTCTACCTTTTTGTGAGACCAATATTAAGATTTCATCTTATTATAATTACAAGTATAAAGTTTCTAAATTTTATATTAATCACAACTTTTTTAGAACATAATTTCTCTTATTTTCATATTTAGGTAATTATGAAATTGTTTTATTAAATTTTATTATGCTATTTTTTTTAAATAATTCTTATGATGATACTTAATGCATGGACACTCAGCCTAAGTATATAATCACTTTTGAGACATAACCAAAACATGACAAATGCGTGGTTGATTGAGCATCTTTGATTTGTAGCTCAACAATAATCACATCAAAATAAATGCAAAAGTAACTATTTGTTATTTTAATGATGCACGTCCAAGCTGAATGGATTGGAATCCAAACAAGTAGTTCATTTTTGGGCCCTCTAGGAAACAAAAATCTTCACTAGCAATGTTGGCACAGAATTTCTTTTCTAAGATGGTGCAATATCCTAGTCCTAACCACATATTTGAATCCTCCGAATATCTCAAACGAAAGAAGGTAATAAAAAACATATATTTTTAGAATAGATAAAGATAAAAACCATCCCAAGACCCTACTCCCTAAGTTGTTCTCAATTATGTGGATCCATGCAACTATAATTTGTCTGACTTCGGGGTTAGCGATAGAAATGTGCAACAAGTAGGTAAATATATACATTATAATGAGTTTAAGTTTTATTAGATTTTATAAAGAAGTAACTAGCAATTTTTTTTAAAATTATTTTATTTTAGTACGATCTTTGTGTTTTAATTCAAAAAAGTATCAAAATGAAATTTATGACTATGACTCCATCAATAATATATATGCCACAGTTAGGCATGCCTACGCAAAACCTATAATATATAATATATTTATATAGGCAATGCTTTAAACTTTTATCCGTGCCTATCCTCCCAGTGAGTGCTTTTCACCTATTGCATTTTAATATTTTTGTTCATAAAAATTCTGCCAGGTATAGCTAGCCCATGGGGACACAAACTGGACAGAATGACAGACAGGCCGGGGAAGCAACGACTCACGTCAACCTCATCAGAAATTCACAGTTCACAAACACGACAACACCACTAAAATACAGCAGTTTTTGTATACGTAAATCAAAATTTTTACTCTAAATCCCATACCCTACGAGTATATCCAATGTATAAGCGATGTAATAAACAAAATTTGAAAACTAACTATGCTTGGTGGTGATTGAGATTGAGGGAGTAATAGCCATCACTCCAACCCAACAGACAAAAAAGCAAAGCGGGCACATCCGTTCTACATTTGTTTTGATATGCATTGTCTTCCATAAAGCGATGCCCGGAGAATCTTGGCACCTTGAAATCAAGTTCGTAAATAAATGCATGACAGACACTCCTCACTGCTAAGAGCATTTGTAACAGTGCAACAATAGTGAAGTTGATTAGCTCATTTTAAGTGGATACAATATTATGGATAAAATTTAACTATTGTTTGTACTAATTTTCAATTAAAATTGGAGTAATTACCTTAATTACTGGTACACAAAATAAAAAATTACATCAAAAAATTATGTAATTTAAATCTATAATTTTGATTAAACAACAGTACAACCAACACTTAAAGTTATGTATCTAAATTTTGTCTTAATGTTCTATAAGATTTAAAAATCTTAACAAATTTTTTCTTTACAATCTTTAAAAACTTAAAATAAATTCTATAATTGTCACACAATTTTTAAGAATTATTAAGATTATAACAAAAACTGACACGTCAATTTTTCCACTGATAAAACTGCATAAAAATTATTCTCAAGTTTAAGAACTCGTAAACAACTCGCACGGTGTTCTTATTCCTTATAAATATCATCCATTTGTAGCTTCACTTGTACTCGTCCTCACCCTTGCCCGCAACGTGTTTGTTCTTAATTAGGCCTCTCTAAAGTGTACGCACTTCAACACCACCGTCTTCTCCTCCCAAAAACCAAGTTGCAAAGAGTTACCAAAATTCCTAGCCCAAAAAATTGGTCAGCGAACACATGGGAAGTTCCGTGCGTGTAAAAGAAGCATCGGTGGTTACACCTTCCGAGCCCACCCCATCGAGTGTACTCGCTCTATCAGCTCTCGATTCGCAACTCTTCCTTCGCTTCACCATAGAGTACCTCTTGGTCTACCAGCCTTGCCCTGGCGTGGACCAGGGCTCCACCACGGCCCGTCTCAAAGCAGCATTAGCCCGAGCACTGGTTCCCTATTACCCCTTCGCAGGCCGGGTCAGGCCCAGGCCCGATAGGCCAGGCCTCGAGGTGGTGTGCGCAGCCCAAGGCGCGTTGTTCATAGAAGCCTTCGCTGACCGTTACAACGCCAACGACTTCGAGAAAGCTCCGAAAACAGTTACGCACTGGAGGACGCTGTTATCGATCCACGAGGCAGACGTGCTCAAGGGGTCGCCGCCGCTGGTGGTGCAGCTGACGTGGCTCGGCGACGGAGCCGCCGCGATCGGTGTCGGAATCAACCACTGCATCTGCGACGGAATCGGGAGCGCGGAGTTTCTAAACTATTTCGCGGAGTTGGCTAACGAAAAACGCGAGTTGGGCAGCAGGCCCAAACCCAAACCAATTTGGGAGCGTCACCTGCTGAACCCGCCGCGTGGGAAGCAGACGCGGGTCGACCCGGCGAGTCACCCCGAGTTCAACCGAGTCCCTGACTTGTGCGGCTTCGTGAACAAGGTCTCGACCGGGCTCAAGCCGACCTCGGTTACCTTCGACAAGAGGAGGCTCAAGGAGCTGAAGAGACTCGCGCGGTGCACGAGTCAGCCCGGCGAGTCGTTGCGGTACACGTCGTTCGAGGTGCTCGCGGCGCACGTGTGGAGGAGCTGGGCGAGGGCGCTGAGGTTTCCGCCGAACCAGAAGCTGAAGCTGGTGTTTAGTATTAACGTGCGGAACCGCGTGAAGCCGGGTTTGCCGGAGGGGTATTACGGGAACGCGTTTGTGTTGGGGTGCGCGGAGGCGAGCGCGAAGGAGTTGGAGGATAGGGGGATCGGGTTCGGGTCGGGTTTGGTGAGGAGTGCGAAGGAGAGGGTGGGGAACGAGCACGTGAGGGGCGTGATGGAGTGGGTGTGGGAAAGGAGAGCGTGTCCTGACCCGGTGGGGGTGTTGATAGTGTCGCAGTGGTCGAGGCTGGGGTTGGAGAACATTGACGTGGGTTTGGGAAAGCCTGTTCACGTGGGACCCGTGTGCTGCGATAGGTACTGTTTGTTTTTGCCGGTGAGGGATGAGTGTGTGAGTGTCAAGGTCATGGTGGCTGTCCCCACTCCTGCCGTTGACAATTACGAGCTTTTGATGCGTGCGTCGCACCTGTGACTTGTGACGTGTGTGTGTGCGTGTGTGAGAGAGAGAGAGACCCGAATCTCACTCGCCACTTTTTTTTTTTTTTTTGGCTTTTGAGTCTTTAATAGTTTGACCGTCGTTTCTAACTTACTACGGTAAATCGGTAATTTTATACACCGTTCGTTAGGCAAAAATCACGAAATTCCGAGACATTTTTACTGATGTGGCATCTGCTCCTACGAAATATAGTATTACGAATTTAGATGCGATAAATGGTTCGCCTTTTACGAATAAGAATCGTGATTCGGTAGTGTTCGCATTTTGCAAAATGAAATGCCCACCATGGCGTATCTCACATGGTGGACCACGAGCAGCTGTGGCAACAACAAAGTGGCATAAGCTCTATCATGTACAGGAACGAACATGATCTCCCATTTTCTCGTGAAATAGGGATGCGCCTTCAGTAGCTTTCAATGCAATCAGCCAAACACCACGACGCTATCTCTATCTATAGTAAGAAATTAAGGGTAGTTAAATTGTAGACTTTACAATTATGTGTAACAGAAAAAGCAATCTTTCTCTACGTACGCTATATAGCATACTTTTCTCAGTCTAACATGCAATTTTTAGTCCATGTATCCTCTTGTCTCTTAGTTATTTCTCGGCTACTCCCAACACTATCTAAATCTATTATATGCTAACGAGGGACGAGCTTAATTGAAGCACTAGGAACGATCAATAAAAAAATTAAAGGAAATTGACTGATAAGTAGGAAGCTATCATTTTGGCATTTTGGCTTTTAATGATATATTTGTTTTAATAATTATAGACTTGTTAATTAATGATGATGTAAATCTGTGTATAAAAAATAAAGATTGTGCTTGTAACGATTGTTGCTGCAAGATAAGTTTTTTAGTTCATATAGACCGGTGTCCTTTTCACTGGAGACAATTCTGCTTAAGTCGGATAAGATCACTGTAGGTGACAAAATTCTCCCTCCGAGTATTTAATGTAACTGCTATATGCTATATAGCCTGGGTATGCTGCAAGATATGTTTGACATATGATGGAAAATTTTAAAATTTAGTAGCACAAAATGCTATGCATGCACACGATCAACTCCTGTCCATTGGGAAGGATGGGTGGTCTAGTGACTAATTGTACATTTGTACTGCTTGCTTTGCTTAAGACTTCTGTCCATTCAGAAGGATAGGTCGCCTAGTGACTAATTGTACTGGTCGCTTTGATTAAGAGTGTTTGTTGATACTTTCAACTACATAAAAACTTATTTCATTAACTAAAAAAATTATTCAAGCAAAATAAACCTATTTCGTAAAGTGTTTTATTTTAATAACTTATATATATCATTTTTTGAAATACAACAAAGTTTTTAAATAATGAATAAATCATCAATTTAGTCCCTCAAGTATTACTCTCTCTCCTATGTAGTTTCTGTATTGTTTGAGAAAATAAGGTAGGCACAATGGAGCTTAATGAACGACGTAGGTTGGAAGGCACACATCAACATGTAGTAGTCAAGGACATGCTCAGTTGGGCTGAGCATATAGCTCAGCCTGACATCATAATCAATACGGTTAAGCTATTAGCGAAAAACATCTCAAACATATCTATTAGCCCATAAATCATGGATTAAGATTAGATATTGATGAGAATCAATAATAATCATATCTCCTTAAAAAGGGTTACACAATCAACCCATTATCTAGAAACATATCTACAATTAATGACAATAAACACTATATAAAAGGGTATACTACATAGGTAAACCTAAGTCCTTTCCTACTTTTAAAACCTAAAATTCCCTCCTAACTTGAGTGTCAGAGTGTTTTTGCAAGTACCATCCTTAAGGTGTAGAGGAGTCCAAGATGTTGAAGGCAATGAGGATAGCAGTTCTTGTGAGCCAAGCTCGGCAGAGGAACACCCTAATTTTTCACAAGAACAATTCTCAAAGTAATAAAATTATATAAATAGTCCCTCAATATTAAATATTCATCAATTTAGTCCCTAAGTTGGTATATTTTACTAACATTTAGGGACCAATTTTTTCAATACTCGAATGACTACTTATTATGATTTCTAATACTTGAGGAATTACTTATATAATTTTCTTATTTTAAGGGCTAATTAGGAAAGAAAGTAATACTTTAGAGATGAAATTGAGGGTTTATTCATTAAAAAATATTGTGAGAAACGTTCTAACTTTTCAACTCTTAACTAAAAGAAAAATTATAAATGTCCACCCTATTTTGGGGTGGAGAGAGGAGAATGATAGAGAGAAGAAAGAAAAGGTAGAGAGTGAAAGTGATAGATGTGATATATGATGTAATGAAAAATGTAGAGAGAGATAGAAAAAAAAATAGGATAAAAGTGACTCATAAGAGCATCTCCAATGCATTATTTCTAATAGAGTTGCTTAAATGACTTTTTGGTGGTTCCTACATTCCACGTCACACATAACAACTTTCATTTTTTTTTTCTTCAATGGTAAACTATTAGATGAGTTGCTTAAATAGGTCTCATTTATTGAAATTATTTTTTTGTTAAATTAAGTTATTAAGTTTTTTTTTTCAAGAGACTATACTATTCCAGAATCTTCATATCAATACACAGTTATTTTTTTGTTTGGTCATTTTTTTAGATGACATGCTTATTTCTTTCAGACTCATTTTGGCCATTTCACCCCTGTTTGGTTAAATGGAAGGGAGGGGAGGGACAAGGAAATTTTTAAATTTTTAAAAACTTCCATGGTTTGGTTGAGTAGAAATGGCTTGGAAATTTTTAAAAATTTTATGGGGTCCACTACTTATTTCTACTCTACTTCTCACATATTTCCATTCACTTATTTATCTCTCTTATTTATCATTTATTTCTCTTAAACCAATAAAATTTTAAATTATTTTTTTTATCTATTTCTTACCTATTTTCATCCATCTTATTTCTCTCCGTTCTACCAAACAAAGCCTTCATTTTTAAAATATTGAAAACCTTCTTCATCCTCAAAATAAATATTTTTCTTCAAAAAAAAAAAAAAACTCTTCATCCCTCACCCTTCAACCTTCATGCACGTTCCTAACCCTCTTCTTCCTCTAGCTCAAAAAATCATTCTCCATCTCCATCTCACAAGATACTCTCGTCCCTGGCTCCTCCCCCCCTCACCAACAGTGATAGTGAGAACAAGTCTTTTCATCTTGCTTTCCACACCAACAACGACAGTGCAACCCATTTCTCTCTTCGTCTTTTCTTTGACTTCATCATGCAGTGAAATCCTCTGCATTTCCTTTCACTTTTTAAAAAAAATAATCCAGATTTGGTTGTTGACTTGTTACGACTGTGGGTTCCGAGCATGAATTTGTAATTAAATTTTTTTTTTTCAATTTTGAGATTGATTAGGCTTTGATTTTGTTATAGTATTTTTGTTATTTTCCCTCTTATTTCTGTTGTTCTTTTTGTTGATTTTGGGAATGAAAAAAAAATGGTTTTTTTATGTTAAGCAACTTTTAAGGAATGTTGCTTGTATAAACAACTCTATTTGGATAAAAGATGCCACGTCATTTGTTCCAATTCCAAACCTAGTCAAGTAGCATTGCTTAACTCTTAGGAACCAAGATAAGAAACCCTGTTAAAGATACTCTAAAAGAGTAAGATATATGTATATAAAGACTCTAACTAAAAGTATTCTACATTTTTATTCTTGATATTTTTTATAACTCCCGTTTATTCATTCATTTTCAATAACCTAACACTTTTTCACATTCAGCACTTCTACTCTTCTATTGTATCATTCATCTCTCTTTTATTAGGTACTAGAGTGATAGAATAATATCATGTAGCCAAAATAAGAAAATACCACTAGTAAGCAAACCTTACCAAAAAACCTATTTTTCTCTACGACGTTTTCTCCAAGTAAACAAAACAAATTTAAAAGGAAGAAGAAACTTTTGGGATGATCAAAAAATGGTCCACCAAAGTTCCTATATATAGGCGTGGTGGGGTACCTCACTAATAAGATCCACGGAATATGGGACTTTGCTCCTAACAATTCTCCCACTTGAAGATTTTGATTGAGTCAATCATATCTTCACACCACTCTTTCTTCCTTCTCCATGTTGCTTACGTTTCTAATAGGCCATAGAAGAATCGACACCACATAAACTTGTCAACATTGATTGGCTTTGTCATAACATCTGCTAGGTTGTCTTTAGTATAAATCTTTTGCATATTCACACTTCCTTCCTTTACTACTTCTCGAACAAAGTGGTACTATATACCTATGTGCTTTATCCTAGAATGAAAGGTTGGATTCCTTGTAATGTGCAAGGCACTCTAACTGTCACAATACACAGTAGTCTTTTGTTACTTGTGCCTAAATTCTTCCATTAACCTTTGAATCCAAATAGCTTCCTTGCATGCCTGGGTAGCTACCATGTACTCAGCTTCTGTAGTAAATAAAGTTACAATAGTCTGTAATTTGAATAACCAACTTATTGTCTCTTTTGCAAGTGTAAACATATAGCAAGTAGTAGATTTTCTTTTATCAAGATCACCTACAAAATCTGAATGGACATAGCCCCTGATAATAAATAATGATCCTTCAAAACATAATGCAACACTTAAGGTTCCTTTGATGTATCTAAGGATCCTCTTAACAACATTCCAATGTTCTCTACCAGATCTGCCATGAATCTACTAATCACACTGCTTGTGCAATGTCTGGTCTTGTACAAATCATAGCATACATAAGGCTTCCCACCGTTGATGTATACGATACTTAAAACATTTCCACCCTCTCTGCTTTATTGTTAAGACTTATACTTGAGGATAATTTGTAATTGACAGGAAGTGGGGTAAAAATTGGCTTACAGTCTTGTATTTTGAAACGCCACAAGACCTTCAGTAAGTAATTCTTTTGAGAAAGCCAAATCTTCCTATCTTTTCTGTCTCAATGAATTTGCATTCCTAAAATCTTGTTTGCTAGTCCTAATTCCCTAGCCAACTGTGCCTTCAATTCTTGGATTTGATGCTTATTGGGGCCTACCACCAACATGTCATCCACATATAACAATAAAATGATAAAATCATTATCATCAAACCTATTATAGTATGTACAATGATCTGAACTTAGTCTGTTGTAACCAAGGCTTATATTGAAGGAATCAAATATCTTGTATCAACACCTTGGTGCCTACTTTAGATCGTACAAATATTTGGTTAACCTACAAATCAAGTTTTCTTTTCATTATTCTTTAAAGCCTTTCGATTGGAGCATATATATTTCCTCTTCAAGTTCTCCGTGGAGAAAAGCAGTATTTACATTTAGTTGCTCAAGATCTAAGTCAAATGTAGCACACATAGCCAAAACAACTCTGATTGTGGTCAATGTGGTAAGAATATCTCATTAAAGTCAACACTTTTCTGAGCATATCCTTTGACCACTAATCTTGCATGATATCGCTCCACTTGATCGTTGCTATCTCGTTTGATCTTATAAACCCATTTGCTCCCAATGGCTTTCCAACCTTCTGGAAGCTCAACAAGTTTCCATGTCTTATTTCTATGCAAGGCTTCCATTTCTTCCTATATTACTGTCATCCATAAAGAAGCATCTGAACTCCTTAAAGCCTCTTGAAAGGTTGATGGTTTTCCTTCTTCAGTTAGGCGACAATATGCATCATGGCTTGCCATGACATAGTTTGAGTGCCAAGATGGTTTCCTGATCTAACATTGTGTTTGTTGAGCTTTTTCATCATTGACTTCATTTGGCTCTTGAATTTTGTGCTCTTGTTCTACTTCAAAAGAGTCATCTTCTCTAGACTTCTTCTTTATCTGTACTATAGTAGTGTCTTTGATAGTATTGTCATTTCTCTGCTCACTTTGCAGTTCATTTTTTGCAAAGACTACATCCCTGCTAACAACAACCTTGTAGGTAGTGGGATCCCATAGGCAATACTCCTTAACATTGTCAGCATAACCCAAGAATATACACTTCTTGGATTTTGGATCCAACTTTGTTCTTTCTTGGGAGTTGTACATCATGTACACAGGACATTCAAATACATGTAAAGAAGAATAATAAGCTAGTTTTTCATTCCACATCTCTATTGGTGTCTTTAAACCAATTGTTGTTAATGGTGATCAATTTATCATGAAACAGGCTGTTTTAACTGCTTCTACCGAAAAAGATTTGGCCACTCCCGCTGCTCTCAGCATAGCTCTTGTTTTATCTAGAAAAGTTCTGTTCATCTGTTTTGCCACACATGAAATACTGGGAACACATCTGACTTCTGCTTGATTAGGTACACCTACAATCTTCTAAAGTAATCATCAATGAATGATACAAAATACTTTGCTCCTCCAATGGATATTTCTGATGATTCCTAGACATTAGAATGGATCAAGGCAAGTATGTGTTTGCTCCTAGTAGTTACTTTAGCAAACTTCAATCTATGTTGCTTGCTTATCACATAGTGCTCACAAAAAGGTAAATTCACCGTTTTAAGCTCGGGAAGGAGATTACGTTCCGTAAGGACTTTCAGACCTCATTCTAACATATAACAAAGCCTACGATGCCACATCATCGTTGCTTCTTCTTGGCTTGCTGCTATAACTGACATATCTACTTCTTGCAATGTATCTCCCAAAAGCATGTATAGATTGACTATGATCTTCTCCGCTTTTATCATTTTAAGATTGCCTTTCACTACCTTCAAGATCCCACCTTCAATATGGTTCTTGCACCCAAGGTTATCCAATTGCCTAATGGACAATAAATTCTTCTTCAAGCCCTTCACAGGTCGTACCCCTTGAACTATTCTCACAATACCATCAAACATTTTCAATTTAACAGTACCGACACTAGCAATTTCTAAGGCATGATTATTTCCCATAAACACAGATCATTCCGAGATAGGCTCATAAGTGCAAAACCAATCTCGTTGTGGAGTCATGTGTCGTGTTGCTCCTGAATCCAATATCCAACCATCATGAAGTTGTTTTTTGCCTTTAGAACTTATTATTGCTTTGCTATACAAGACTTCTCCATCATTTGAGGTACTTGCAACACAACCTTAAGAGGTTGCTGCTCCAGAGTTCTTTCCTCCATTCTTCTTGTTATGTCAACAATCTTTCATCAAGTGTCCTCTCATGCCACAATTGTAACATTCGAGACTCTTCCTTCTTCGAGATCTAACATGATTTTGACTCTCACTAGAGCCACGTTCCGTTGATCTGCCTTTCCTCATCATCAAAGCCTCTACCTGCTTTGAATTTTCCAACCTATCTTCCTTATTCTTTCGCTTGGATTCTTCTTCAAGAATAGCTCTGGCAACATCATCAAAGGATAGATGATCAATAATATTTTTATTTGTTATGTTGATGATGAGTTAATCATAAGAATTTGGTAAACTCTGAAGTAGAAGTTCTGCATGTTCATTTTCTACTATGTTGAAATCTGAAGCTGTAAGTTGAGCAAATAAAGTATTTAGACTGTTGATGTGATCCATCACCAATGTGGACTCACTCATTCAAAGAGTGTAGAGTTCCTTCTTTAAGAATATTCTGGTGTGAATTGACTTGATCTCGTACAATTTGATGAGAGCATCCCAAATCTCCTTTATAATCTTCTTCTCCTCAACACTGGACAAAACTGAATCTGCCATTACTAAATGCAAATTGGCAACAACATTGTTATCCATCTCTTTCCACTTTTCATTAGTGATATTTGCAGGTCTGCCTTCAATTGCATCTAGACAGTTGTCTTTCCCCAAAATTTCCCTTATCTTTAATTTTCACAGGGAGAAATTACTCCTTTTGAACTTCTTTATCTTATATTTTGCTGCCATGATTTTATACCAAATAATTTTTTTTAGCTGAACCAGATCGCACAATTTCCATGAGAATGGTATCGTATATTGGAATAATGACTATACTCTATGAATCAATACACTAGGTAAGTTCCCAAGAAAGAGAAGTAAGTCACTAATGGACACACTTAAATACCAAGTCTTTCCTAGCTAGAACATTCCTAGACATGCACTTTCACACTACCACACTATATTATTAGTAATAAGAAAATTTCTTTTATGGTGTGGAAAATTAGACTATGCTACAAGCACAAAGCATACTAAGAAATTTCTTCAGAATCTAGCATCGTACTGTGTCACAATAGAATAGTATCAACAACCTATTGGTTCTGATACCACTATTAGGTACCAGAGTAACAGAATAATATAACGCAACTAAAATAAGAGACGAGAAAAAGACTGACAAATGGGCAAGAAAAGAAAATTTCACAATATGAAAAAAATTACAACACTTCTCTCTAAACACTAAGAGAGAACATTAATACTCTCCTTAGAAAATAGAAAATGTCACTACTAAGAGAACCTTACAAGATAACCTATTTTTCTCTATGACTTTTTCTCTAAATAAACAAAACAAATATAAGAGAAAGAAGAAACTTTTGAGATGATCAAAATAGGATCCACCAAAGTTTCTATATATAGGCTTGGTGGGGTACCTCACTAACAAGACCCACCCAATGTGGGACTTTGCTCCTAACATCTTCCTCTGTCATTCACACTTACAATGATACTCCATTCAATCACATCGTCGTTTGCAATTGCCAAAATATTTTTTTGGATTATTATTTTGATATTTTGCTATTTATTTTAGTTATTGCAGTGTTTATTTTGGGGAACAGACACTAGTACCGAAATTTTTATCTTATATTAGAGAATATCATTGGTGTTGGAAGGGAATAGTCGCATGAACCATTGTTGGACTTTAATAACCTTAAGTTGTTGACCAAGTGATTCCGATCATAGAGTCATGCTTTGTTGAATTGTTGACCGATCTTGAACCTCCTCAGAAACAACTCTATGCCATTCGTTTTGATGAGTTCTTGAATTTTTAAATTAATGATTGAGCACTAGAATTGGCTCTTTCCATATTCATTCAAGTATGATATCTTGTAATTTATTCCTTAAATGCCCAAATTTCTCAGCGTCATTTTCAACAACCACACGATTGAGAACTGTGATAAATGTTAACAATATTTCAAGGTTAGATGTTCCGGATCTACTGTTTCATGACAAAAATCTTTGATTTAGACAAGGCTGAGAGGGAGAAATCCCATAAGATGAATCAAAGGGGCAGCACACTTGGCATCCCTATCAGAATGGGAAATCAAGCGCAAAGGAAAAAAATAACAACTTATGCTGGTTAAACGGCATGTTTTGAGGGAATCATAAAGAGTAACTACATTTGATTTCGTTATTATAAGGCAATTTTAGTTTTTTGGCTAATAATATCCTTTTTTTTTGTACTCTACCTGTTCTGACCTCAAATCTGTTTCTTATATTGTCAATGTTCTAATCTCAAGTTTGCTATCATTAGGGTCAATACATCTGAAGTATTGTCCACTTTGAGGCTTGTAGACATCACAGTTTTATTCGTAAAAAACACGTCAATGGTAAGAGAGAAGGGCGTTTATAAACTACCTTAGCTTTGATTCTTAAGCAATATGAGACTTTTTTGGTGTACCAAAACACTACCTAAAATTTAATTTTTTGTCCAAAATTATTGATATCCAAATACTATATTATTCCTCAAAAAAAAATACTACTTCCGATCTTTTATATAAGCAATAAATAAGGGTATTTTTTTTGTCTTAATTATAAGAAACATAGGATGCATGAATTGCTATCTTCCTTTCATATTCTTAATTTATTATAAAGTCTATTAATGAGACTCTCACTCATTTTCCATGCAAATGGATGTGTTCATTGGTTTATTAACAATATAAATTACACTCATTGGTGGAGCAAATTATTTCTTGAATTATGGGTAGTATCATTAAATATAACCACCACTTAAACTATTTAATTTTATGGGTATTTTTGAAAGAAAAGTTAAATTTATGATATTATTAATTAAAATTAACTAAATTAACTATTTTCATTAGTTTAAATGAATTAGTTATTTGTTGCTTATATAAAGGACCAAAGGTAATACTATATTAAACATGTAGCAAATATGTGAATTAGTGAAATGAGATAAAATGAAACATAATAAAATGAAATAGACAGGAACATATTAAAATAAAAACTCCATTATGTTATTTGACTATTGAATAGAATGAAATAAATTTTAACTTTTTCCAATAAATACTAAATAGTATATGTACTGATAGTGTAAAGGATTTTTATATCATCATCCAATTATAGATTGTTATATATAGTAAGTTTGTTAACTTCTATAATGACTATTTAAAAAATTATATCAACAATGATCTCTAATTGATAAGTCATGTAAAAATTTTACACTAACAGTTTATAAAAATTAAATTCTTTTTTTTATATATTATTAGTATAAAATTTTTATATTATCAACTAATTAAAATTGTCCTAGATATGACTTTAAAATAATTATTATAAAAGTTAACATTTTTTAATTATATAACAACTTATAATTAAATAACAGTGTAAATCTGTATATTTTAATTGATTTTTTTATATCACCCTCACTTATTAAATTTGTCATTCTCCCTCATTTTATCCCTTCTCTCCCTTCTTCCAACCCAATTTAGCATTCCATGAATTAATTTCTTTATCTTAACTAAACTTCCTCCTGAATCGAACATAGATGAGTGAGCCAATTAGAAAACTCAAAAATTAATTGAAATCAGCAACATGACTTAGAAAGCAAAACATCGAAATTACATTGATAAGTTGAATATATAGATCACAATGATTCTTTAAATGACTCCAAAAATAAGTAAAGCATACTAGCAACTATAGTGATTTTCTAAGAGGAGAAACTAATTTAACGAATCAATGTTCATTCCAAGCAATACATTCAAATATTCGTATAAATAGAATATATTCCTGTTTTCATCCATCGTTCAGAGTTGATTTATAGCATATATATATGCTTGACAAAACCTGCAAGAAATGCAAATAACACTAGACGAGTACTCATTAAATGTCGTATTGAGATAGAGTTACATTAAAGATAAAATATATATATATATAATTGGAAAACCAAACTTAAGTAATTATAACTGATCACCATGGTTTTCATGAACTTAAGTAATTATAACCAAACAGAACAGAAATGTCACAATGAATGGAAAATAAGAAGTTCAGTAACAATATCGCTATTCTGTATTTGCAACCTATTGGGCTATAAGAAATTGTCCAAAGGACACCAGACAGGGCTGTTATACAGCCATCAGAAGTCAGAACTAAGAAAGGTCGCAGTGGATGCTGCAGCTTTGTGAGGAGAAAAGAGTTGTGTGTAGGTTAAAAAAGATAAAAGGGTAAAATTATAATATTATAATTGAACATAAAGCATTTATACATTATCCCATAACTCTCAGTTTGCAGGGAAGAAAAATAGGAAATATGATGGAATTAGATGGATTTCCATTCTGTTGGATCTTTTATTTTGTAATCCAAACAATTATGCATAAATTTAATCCATTCTACCTCTTCTATTCTATCTTCTTCTACTAGTCTAAACACAACCTAAAACACTTTTGGTCCCTTAAGTATTACAATTGTTGATTTTGCTCTCAAGTTCTAATTATGTCAATTGAGTCTCCCAACTTTCTCCTCATTTACAATGAAGTCCTTCTGTTAGCCTTTCGTTAAGAATTAACAAATTTTGCTAATGTGACACTGATGTAGAAACTAACATGTTGCACTAAAGTCGCACGCAAAATTGGTATAGGAACAACCTGTTAGTGGTAGGAATCAAACCCCCGTCCTTAAAGTCCATCAACAACACTAGTATCACTAGACTAATTACTTTATTTGATATATAAATGAAAATTATATTATATATAACTTAAATAGAGGATCAAAATTATACATATATTTACTACTGCTAAATTAAATAATATTAATATTATATAAATTAATAATATTAATAAATATAAATTAATGATACGTACTTGTCAGCATGAATCGGCTTTGAACCCCTACCCTTATAGTTCACTGATATATATATATATATATATATATAAATTAGTATATATTAATAAATTTCTACAGAAATATAAATATATTAGATATAATATAAACACATTAAAAGAAGGTTAATTGAAAATATATTATATAAATATAATTCTTTTAGTGAAATATGTAAAAGAATTATTTCGTCAATAATAATATCTTATTTTAGTCACTAAAATATTTTAAAAAAATAAAAAATAAAATAACACAATTTTATAAAAGAGAAAATTATTTAAAATAAAGTTATTAAGTTATAATTAAGATATATAATATTAAAAACTATAAATTATTGTTTATATGGTTTTATATTACTTATTTACTGTTAAGATTTTCCTATGGCGTAGAACTAGGTTTTTTCCTTCTTTACAAGTGTGGTGAATGGAGTTGGTTCTGGTCAAGAACTACCTGACGACGAGGGCTCCCAGCTTCCTTGTCCTTCTTTCAAAACAATGGTCATGGGTAACAAAAAAGTTTTTGTGGACAGACTAAAAGTTGACCTCATCCAATAGAATTTGGTGAGGATCGAATATGAGGATGGCAATCCTTTGAAGCCTATGGTCCACATTACTGATTTTGTGTTTGATAATCAATGTGCCCCTTGGCAGGATGATTTGGTGGTCTAACTCTTGGGCAAAAATATTGGTTTTAATGTCATACGTGACCGGTTGGAAAGGATTGGAGACTTTTGGCGAGTTTTGAGATTTTGGATATTGGTTGTGGATACTTCATGGTCAAATTTGATGAGGATATTGATCACAAGAAGGTGATGGAGGAAGGCCCTTGGTTGATTTTTGATCATTACCTAATGGTTCAAATGTGGTCACTGGAGTTTATCTCGTCGACAGCAAAGATCAATAAAACCTTAGTCTGGATCTGGTTTCTAGGGTTGAATCTAGTTTATTATGACGAGAGCATCTTGTTAGCTTTGGTTGCTGCTATGGGTAAGCCCATCAAAGTCGATAACAATACTAAGGATTTTTGTCATGGTAGGTTTGCAAGGGTTTGCATTGAAATTGATTTGATAAAACTAGTAATGGGTAGAGTATGCAACGTCTAGCCGCTTTCAAGATTGATGGCTGTCCCCACAAACCAACACAAGACTTTTCAACGTGCTTTATCCTCACTCACACGCGTCCTAGGAAACTTCCTAGGAGGTCACCCATCCCAGAATTGCTCAAGCACGCTTAATTGTGGAGTTCTTAAGTGATAGGCTATCGAAAAGTAGATGCATCTTGTTGGTATAGGTAGCACTTATTAATTCCTTTAAGCTATCCTCAACTGTATAGTCCCATACCTGCACAACCTCCAGTCCCTCTCATTCCGGTGTGTATTCAATTCATTCATGTACCCCTCTTGCTGGAAGCCTGCCAGGAGCCGCTCCTTGTCCGTGTCTAATCTCTTTCGCACCAATGATCACTCCTTACCCTCGTCAACGCCCGGGATGTTACATGTCCACCAGTTTCCGCTTGGTTTGTCCTTGAACCACACCGTACTGGGAGAGAGGCCCTGCTCTGATACCACTTTGTAACGCCTGGCCACTTTTAGGATCGACGACTGTCCCCACAAATCAACATAAGACTTTTCAGCGTGCTTTGTCCTCACTTACACACTTCCTAGGAAACTTCTGAGGAGGTCACCCATCCCAGAATTGCTCCAAGTTAAGCATGCTTAACTATAGAGTTCTTAAGTGATAGGCTACCGAAAAGTATATGCATCTTGTTGGTATAGGTAGCACTTATTAATTCCTTTAAGCTATCCTCAACTATACAGTTCCATACTTGCATAGCCTCTAGATCCCTCCCATTCCGATGTGTATTCGATTCATTCATGTACCCCTCCCGCTGGAAGCCTGCCAGGAGCTGCTCCTTGTCCGTGCCTAATCTCTTTTGCACCGACGATCACTCCCCGCCCTTATCAGCGCCTGGGATGTTACAAAGTATGGCTAAAAGCTTTTTGATATTAGGTAGAGTATGAGGGGTTACATCACATTTGTTCTTCTTGTGGTTTCTACGATCACCTTACTCAGGAGTGCGACCAAATCCCAATGTCTAATGCCTCTAACACCACCTCCTCTGATCAATTGTTACCTACCCAAGCGGCTATATGAGCATTGGTTTCCTTGGAGGGTAATGCAAGTAATGCCCCCCCCCCCCAATTATTGATGCTGACAAAGCAATTAATTCTTCCATTATAAACTTTCCTAGTATAGTCACGGTTAATAATGATGCCAATCAAGAGGACCTGTTGCACGGTGATTAGTTGGTTGTTCGCAGGAAAAAACTGAATGGTCAATCTTATAAAAAGAAACAGATAAGTGGCCCTACACCTCCCATTAATAATGCAATTACTGGGAGAGAGGAAAACCCTAACCCACATACTATGCAGAAATTGCTTGCAGCCCACACTACGACTATTTGTAAGGGTATGATTAGTTCCTCGAGTCAAAAAACCTTTAGGTCTTTTTTCCAAAAATAAAAGGCCCAAGAAAGAATTTTTTTCCCTCGACATTACAACTGCTCCATAATGCAACAAGTAAGCTTTTATCTCAAGGCCACGCACGTCCTGTATCCCATTAAATAAATATAGCCAGGCGATCCTTTTCTGGTCCTTATCCCGTTGTTAAAATTTTTGATATTAAGGATACTAATACCAATACCAGGTTTGCTTTGCTCGAGGATGATCAAGATATGGACGTGGTTCCTAGGTCGCATGATGATAATCAAGTTGGGGCTTCTCATGTTCATGCGACTACACATCAACCTATGGCTATATAGAGGGTCTACCCTCTATCATCTTCTTCCAATGTGTTTCCATGAATTTATTCCTTGATTTTTCTATTTTATCATGGAATATTAGAGGGGTGGTAAGTTGTTGTAAGAAGCGACATGTTCGGCACATGGTTAATCAACATCATCCATCCATGTTTGTGATCTATAAAACTTATGCTTCGTTTGCTGGGGTTGAGACTTTTTGGGATTCCTTGGGGTATAAATCTATTTTGTTTCAGGAGGCTCGTGGCCATGGTGAGGGCATTTGGGTTCTTTCTCATCGACAAGGTGTCAACTTTAGTTTAGTGCATTCTATGAATTAGTGCATTACTTTTTCAATTCAGAAGACTAATGTTTAGTGTTTTTGTTCTGTTATTTATGCCTCCCCAACACCTTTTAATTGGGTTTTTCTTTGGGAACACCTCATATCTTTACAGAATTCTTTCAATGGATTTCATCATGGAGGATATGAATGAGATTTTCCACCCTTATGAAATGACTAGGGGTTCTTTTATTCAATCATGTACTTTTTTGTTTACTAATGCAGTTTCTCAATATGGCCTCATTGACTTGCACACTTTAGGTGGGTGTTTCACCTGGCACAAAAACATCCAATATGGAGGTCATATCAAAAAAAACTTGATAGGTGCATGGTAAATTTTGATTGAAGGCTTCTTTTCTAACATACTCTTGTTAAGATTTTGCCTACCTATAACTCTGATCATAATCCACTTATTCTCCACTGTTTGAAGTCAGCCACTCATAAGGTCCCATCTTTTCATTTTCAAGCAGCTTGGATTTCCCATCTAGCCTATAAGAGTCATGCAACACAAACTTGGAGGGACATTCATAGTGATGCTCCCTTTAAGCTCCAGGGTGTTTGTGATCAATCTCTTATTTTCAATAAAAATATTTTTGCAAATATTTTTCGCAATAAGAGACATTTAGAGGCTAGACTTAGAGGGTGCATCAGCAACTTGATATTTGCCCCACCTCTGATCTTATTCAATTTGAGTAGAATCTTTAGCACAAATATAATTGTGTTCTTGTCCAAGAATAAATGCACTGGTTTCAAAATTCAAGTGGAAAATTAGGTGAAATTTGGCAATTGGAATACAAAGTTTTTCTATACTCAGGTCATCATTAAGAGGTGAAAAAACAAGATTACAGGCATTTTATTGATAATATTTGGTGCTTTGATGCTAAGACTATAAAAGTGGAAGCCCAAAATTTTTTTAAAACCCTTTTCAAGTCTACGGCAAGGTGTGTTCCTCATTCTCTTCATTTCTCCACTATCCCTCATATTGAGACTCATTAGTATGACAAATTACAGAGCCAGTTACTTTTCAAGAGGTTAAGAATGCTCTTTTCTTTATGAATCCTTATAAAGCGCCCAGTCTTGATGGCTTTCAACCTATCTTCTTTAGGACTTATTGGGATGTGATTGGTCATGAAGTTTGGCAACTTGCTGCCAATGCCTTCATTTCGGGCACTTTTGATCCACAGTTAGCAAAAACTCTTATTGTTCCCATTCCAAAGACTAATATGCCTACTTCTTTTTAGGAGTTTAGGCCTTCTTCTTTTTTTTTGTAATGTGTTGTTCAAATTGATATCCAAAGTGCTTGTCAACAAGATTCGTCCTCACTTTAAGTCTCCCATTAGGCCTCTTCAGAGTAGTTTCATCCAAACTAGAGGCACCACTAACAATGTTTTAATTGCACAGGAGATTGTTCACCATATGTATAAAAAGAAATGGAAGGCTGGTCATTTACTCCTCAAAATCAATTTTGAAAAAGCTTATGATCGGGGTTGATTGGGGTTTTCTTCGCACTACCTTATTTGATTTTGGGTTTCCTCCAAACATTATTGACCTCATCATGAATTGCACGACTGCTACCACCCTGTCCTTGACGTGGAACAGTGAGAAGATGATTCCTTTTGCTCCAAAGAGGGGCCTTAAACAAGGTGATCCTTTGTCGCCTTATCTTTTCTTATTATGCATGGAAAAGCTTGCACTTCTAATTCAGGAAAGTCTACACAATAACAAGTGGCTTCTTATTTCAATTTCCAAGCATGGTCCCACTTTCTTCCATTTATTTTTATTGACAATTGCCTTCTATTTACCAAGGCAAGTTGTTACCAAGCAAGACTGAAAAAGCAAGTTCTCTATACTTTTTTCCTTGCTTCTGACCTTAAATTCAATGTTCAGAAGTCTTGCTTCTTTGTGTCAAAGAATATTAGTAGGAGAAAGATTCATAAAATCTCCTCTATATTGGAATTCCAGTATACGTCAACTCTTAGGAAGTACCATGGCTTTCCACTTCTTACTGGGCGTGTTAAGACTTCTGATTTTTCTTATATTCTTGACCGAATTCATAATAAGTTAGCAGGCTAGAAGAGTAATATCTTGAATTGTGTTGGCCTTATTACCCTTGTCAGCTTGGTGCTTTAATCCATTCCCACTTATTCTATGCAGAATTTGTGGCTGCCTGAGGGTGTGTGTGATAAGATTGATGCCATTGTCAGAGGTTTTATTTGGGCCAAAAGGACATGTCATTGGGTAGATTGGGAGACCATTACAAAACCTAAAACCGATAGTGGTTTAGGTATCCCTTTATCTAGAGGTGCCAACATTTCCTTATTAAGGAAGAATATTTGGTCCTTGTTGAATGATAATCATAAGCTATGGGTTCGGACTTTGCTTTCAAAATACCTACATTCTTCCTCCTTATGGGATGTTGAATTAAAGCAAAGATCTTCCTACACTTGGACTTCTTTTTTGAAGGCTCTTCTTTTTCTTCGTGATAGTTTTTGCATGCGTTTGGGGCAAGGTGAAATGTCTTTTTGGTATGATCACTGGTTGGACGAAGGGCTGCTTTGTGAATTGGTGGACTATGTTCATGTCTCAAATAGTCACCTTCGTGTTAAAGATGACTTTACTAATGGCATCTGGCAATGGAGCTCCCTTTACACTACTTTGCCTCCCTTGATTACGATGAATATCTCTTTGTTGATTCAAGTACTCCTAATATGTTTATTTGGGGTCCCTCACAGTCTGGCCTCTATACTGTAAAGCCTGCTTACAAGTAGCTTAATTGTGAACTTGCCATTCTTCATACCTATGCTGAAAGTTGGGCCTAGATTTGGTTTGCCAACCTCCCAGAAAATATTAAACACCTTTTATGGCTTTCATATCATGGAAGTCTTCTGAATAATCTTTACGCTTTGGGTGACATCTTTCTTTTGACTATTCTTGTTGCAAGTGTGGTGCCGCTTAGGAAAAGCTGGATTCACACTCTAAGATATTGTCCTAAAGCTCTACAAATTTGGCGGATGCTCAACCTTTACAGCTCTAATGTTATCTTCCATTCTGACAGAGCAATGTGGCTATGCATAAACGTCTTGAGCTCACATGGTTAGTTGTTTAGGGTTGCTTATTGGTTCATTTGGAAGGCTTGTAAAGCATCTATTTTTGACGACTATGACTCGCCAGTTTGGTTTATATTTAACCAAATTGCAACTCTTGTTCACACTTTGAACTCTAATGCTGCTGCTAGGTCCAAACGTAAGGAACAACAACAAGTTAGTTGGTCTCTTCTAATGGAACCTTTCATCAAGCTCAATACTAACGGAAGTTCCATTGGCAATCCTGGTAACTTAGGTTATGGTGGTGTTTTTCGAAACTCTTTAGGTGAATGGATTTTAGGCTGCTCTAGGTCTTGCAGCTTCACCACAAACATCAATGTAGAGCTATTTGCAATTTTCCATGGTCTCCACTTGGCTTGACAATCTAGCTTCTCTCATCTTATTTGCGAGACAAACTCAAAGATTGCTCTTGACATGATTATTCATGGAGCACCAGTTTCTCATCCTTATGCTCCATTAGTGAACTCTATTTGTTCTTTCTTGTCTCATAGTTGGCAGATCCACTTCGAACATACTCTTCGTGAAGGAAATGTTTGTGTTGATTGGCTGGTTAAATTGGGCGCTAAGTCTCAATAACCTCTTGTTACCTTGATGTCCTGTCCTCCTCCTATTCACTCAACACTGTTGGCTAATGCCTTGGGTGTTTCTATCATCCATTCTTAGGTTTCGGTTTTATTTTTCATACTAATCAAAAAAATATTACTTATTTACTAGTAGCAAATATATGTGTCGTTTTGGTCCTTATGATACATTATTAATTTATATATTACTAAATAAAGTCATTAGCTTAATGGTTATAGTACTATTGGCAGACTCTAAGGGTGGGGTTCATTCCCCACCTTGAACACTTTATTAATTCCTTCCACTCTATTAATTCCTACCTCATTTTCATATGTCACATCATCGTTATGTTAGCACCACATAAGTGTCACATTACCACATTAGTGTGTAGGAATTTAATTACAATTTTTTAAAATTCTAAGAACTTTTTTTAAAGTGTTTTTAATTATAGAGACTTAATTAAAAACTTTAAAACTATAGGGACCTATAGATTAATTTAACCTAATTTAAACTAGAAAATTTCAAAAATGTATTTATACATATTTGTATATATTAATGAATGTTTAAGATTTTTGAAATTTATTTAATAGTTTCTAATATAAATTGACAGTATAACTGTATAGTGACTATAATATACAATTAATCCAATACAAAATAAATAATAGTGACGAAAAAAATGCCTGGTATTTCGATTATTCTTAGTAGTCACTAAATAATTAGATATGATACTATGACATTATGATAAGCCCAAAAAAAAAAAAAACTACGCACATAATAAACTTTGATTACTGTTCAAGTATTATTAATATAAAATCAATTGTGATTAGAGAATAACATGATTAATATTTTTGAAACTATAGTCCAGAATCTTTAAACATATATTTTTGTGCTTTATCTTCTGACGGATGATTTTGTCCCCAGTTGCTCTCTTATTGACATTCTTCTCACTTTTTTGCCTAATATGCTCGGCCTTACTTTTGAACTTTCTTGGCATGTTTGTTACGTGACAAGAACTCCAGACGATATCAAATTAATTAGAGATTTATGTTAAAGACTGAGTGAAAACGAAAGATATATGAAGTAATAAATTTAGATTTTAATATTGATATACTGTCACCGTAAAGATTTCTATACTATTTATCAGAAATTGCCTTACATACTGATATTTAAAATAATTATTACAAAAGGTTAATAATTTTTAAGCATACAACAATACATGATTAGATAATAATATAATTTTTTATATATTTTAATTAAAAAATATATTTTTATTATAAATTAAAAAGTTATTTTATCTAATATTATTTTAAATTGAATTTTTTGTGGTACGTAAAGTGAACCAATTTTCATAAGAACAAAAATTACTACCCAATAAACGAATTTTCATAAAATGTTCAACGACACGTGTGCATTTTCTCTTTTGGGTCAGTTCCATTGTATATTTTTGTCATTGCATATATTCATTTTAGTTTTTGGTCACATGTTTGGTCTTTGCGTGTAAGAGGCCAAGAGGCCGGACCCAATGTATAGCCCACATTCGACAATCACTACAAATGTTTACGGGTACTCAAACAGGATTTGAACCCAAAATTTCTTTATTATCTTCAAAGAAATGATGATGGATTTGGTCTTTTTCGTTTGTACGAAATGGAAGTGGGTTCCGAGTTTCTAAAGATTCTTATCGGGCCGTTTGAGAACACTGTAGAAGGTCCAGCTCCGCAAAGGCAAAATGGTACAATTGGGGAATGTCGAGAGAGAAAAGGAAAAATGCGAAAGAGTTAAGGACTTGAGGGTTTCTTTGGTCCAGTTTTTCTTTTCTTTTTTTCTTTTTTTTAATTGAAAGCTATTTTTAAGTTAAAGTTAAAAAAAAATTTAAGATAGAAGTAGCAGTTGTTTGTTAGTTTTCACTTATTTCCAGCATAAAAACACCTTTTAAGATAAAAATTATATGGTAAAAAAGATGTTAATTTCGTTTAAAAATAGTTATTTTGTCCAATAAAAAAGTACACTTATAAAAATAAAAAATATTAGTAAAATTAATTTAATTTATATAAAATTATTTTTGTGATAATAAAAATAAATAAAAGTATAAAAGCCTTCTACTTAAAACTTTTAATTTCTAAAAATGTCAAAAATTATTTTAATAATAGTTTATTTTAGTGATTATCTACAAATTATATATAATATAAATTAAAATAAAGTAATGTGGTTTGTCAGTTTTGATATTTTTTAACTTAAAAATTAAAAGTAAAAGTTATTTGGTGAAAAATTTAATTTTATTTAAAAATGGTCATCTCATCTAATAGAAGAATATATTTATAAAAGTAAAAAATAATATATAAGATTAATTTAATTGACCTAAAATTATTTTAATGATAAAAAATAAATAAAATATGAAAATTTGATATATTTAAGTAAAATTATATACATATATATATATATATATATATATATATATATATATATGTATGTATGTATGTATGTATGTATGTATGCATATGTATATTTGTGCACATAAAGAGTGCACTTAAAGATTGAAGCCACACTGGCTGACATTTCTCCTCTTAGCCTATCAAAATATGGGTTGGACATATTTTAAGATTGAATTGAAAATCTCAACCCAAACCATAGTGGGTTATGGGTTGAGTTGAGTTGACTCACCAAAAAATTTTTAAAAAAGAAAAAAGTTATAAAAAATAGATGTCTCATGAGTTGATCCACCAAATACATAAATAAATATAAATAATCTAAACATATTATTATAATTACAAGAATATTGTCTTAGTAAATTATCTTAGCACAATTTTTTTAAGAAACTATCATCATGAATTAAATAAATATAGAAAAAAAAACAAAATAACATGAAATCCATAATATTTCATAAAACATTATTTCCAATAAAACAACATTTAACTAAATAATCTATCAAAACATCTAACAAATAAAAAGGGTAGGCAACTCAACCCAACCCGTCCCTTGCCCTATTGGGTTGACATGTTATGTGAGTTGGCTTATGTGGGTGTAAGGGTTGAATTACTTGACCTAACCAAACTTGTCTTGGTAGGTTAAGTGGGTTGAGCTACTGTATTCAACTCACTTTAACATCCCTACTAGCACCACGCAATAAAACAAAATAAAAAAAAGGATGAAATTTTAGGTTTTGGGATTCGAAGGTGATACTTATAAAAGTTGTGCTTAAGCTGGAAAAAAGTTTCTCATTGTAACTTTTCCAAAAGCTATTTATTTTTTATTTTCTTCTTTTAAAATAAGCTACTTATATTTTTAAAAGCATTTTTACAAAATGTGTTTGCCTGGCTTTTTTTTAAAGGAGAAGAAAAGCTGAAATAAACTGAGCAAAAACACTCTAAGTTGTCATGTGAGAAGTCAAATTATTGATCCAAAATGGTTTGCAAAATTTTCTTTTGTAGAATTTTTTCAAATTATGTGGCATGAAGATCAACTTGGAATATTTAAATTCTTTTCAATCATACTATAGTACTATGAGATTTACTCTGAGACATAGATAGTGTTGGACTAATTTTTTTAGTTTTTCTTGATTAAACAAAATTCTAAAAAGTTTATTAACAATAAAGTAAATTTTTAAAAACAAAAATATAAAAATTAAGCTTAATTTTAAATAAAATAATTTTAGTAGTTTTTCTTCTTTTTTTTCCCTTTTCTCTGTTCCAACTTAAGACTCAATAATATATTATTCTAAACATTTTAATTTAAAAATAACATTTAAGTTAAAAAAACTACTAAACAGTTTAAACCTGAATTTTAATACCTTTTAATTTTAATGTTAATATTAAAGTAATTTTAAGACCCAACAATAGTCAAGATAAACGTCTCCTTAATGTCGGCAGTAGCCTATTAATGTCGACAGTTTGGGCAAAGATGATTTGAAATCCATCAAGAACAGTCTTAACGATGAAATCAATTAATTAATAAGGTAAATTCACGCACGGTTTGCGGTGTGTTTGGAAATGGGGGGTGTAAGTGGAGAAATTATTAGATAATCCAGAACTATCAAGTATTTATAGTCTCAGCTAATATGTTTATAACACATATTCAACTTTTACAATTTTTGAAAAAATATTAATAACACTTGATTATCTCATATACAGATTAATATAAACTATGGTGGTATAAGACTACCTAATAATTTCTCGTGTAAGTTACGACTAATGTAGCTTGAATGTCAGGCGTTTTTTTTTTTTTTTTTGTTTGATGGCTTGCAGGAACTGTTGTGCTATATACGGCAAAGAAACAGTTCAACCTTTATGGTCTCGGCATTAGTCTTTGGATTCCCACACGGTTAAGCTTAAGGGCCATGGTGGGGTTCGTGAGTGTGAAAATCACAATGGATGCTCCGTGTTGCAATAAAACAGTACGGTTAGACCCACTGCATTCGGCTGAAACGTTCAGAGAGATATGCAAGAATCAAACTAGCTATAGTATTGTTGCTGTCTCTATACTAAATGGTGTCTCACACATGTAGGTGGTGGCAATCAATGCTCAGGTTCATCATTCTGGTCCACTGTCTACATCACAAATAGGTTATCTGAATTCACAACAAGGGTCTTGATTTTTTTTATTTTTTATTTTTTGGCTTGATGGTCTTGTCTTTACTAACCAAACAACACCGGAAAAGAGATAATCAGACTTCGGAGAAAAGAGACTGATCAGAACATACATGCGTTTAGGAGCAGAATTTCATGGTCACTGTATGATCAAGAGATCATCCACCGTGAAAATCCTATTATTATTACAAAAGTGAAATTCAAAAGACAAAGAAATTCATCATTTTCCCGTAGTTCCTACTTCCTAGTTATTCCTATAATAATAGCATGGGCAAAATTTAGATACAGATAAAGGTGTTTTTAGTACTATTTTTCGATTTAAATTAGAATTTCACTTTAGTAATTTATGTTATAATTTAATGAAAACTTTTATTCTACTGATTTCTGACATGAAACTCCAATTCTGGATGAAGAAAAATACCAAAAACAGTTATGTAACTATATCTAAGTTTTATCCTAAAATCATAGGTACAAAACTAAAAGATTTCAATTAAGACCAATTCATTCACGGAGTGCTTATTTATTAGCATATACAACACAGTCGCTGCTTTTGATTGATCAGAATTCAGAACAATTACAACAAAAGAGAAAAAGGGGGGGGAGGGGGGGGATCATAACATCAAAATATATATGGGATTTGAATATTGAAATCATCCACCGTTTCATGTCTGCTCAATGATTGAGACGAAGAGGTGTGGCAGAAGTTGTCATTGAAATCACCGCAAGTGAAAAATTCAGGGAAAGGTGGCAAACTAACATGGGCATTCAAGGTATCAGTAGTGGAAGGGGTGGTAGTAGCAGCAGCAGCATAGCGAGCAAGACGGTCCTTAGCAATGGCAAGGTCATGTTGAAGCTCCACCATCTTCCTCTGCAACAGAGCTATGGCACCAATGCATCCATAAACCGGGTCCCTAAGCCTCGCTTCTGCCTCGTAAGCAAGGGAATTCACCGTGTCCTCTCTCTGCTCCTCCGGCACTTCAATGAGGATCTTGCTCACATTGCTGGCTCCAAACACCTTGTGCACCTTGGCGAATTTCTTGCACTCATCGGAGCGAAAGTAAGGTGCAAATATGCAATTGGGTATGCATCTTCTTTTCAAAAACTTGCAGGCTGCACAAGAAGAGCTTGAACGTGGTTCATAACCCTTCATGGCTTTCAATTCTCTCAAATACGCTTTCCTATTTTGTTTGCACTTACAAGTATATATGGTTCTCTCCATAGGTATTTTGCTGAATCGCTATTTAAGGGCAACCACGTTTCCTTGCCTATTAGTTCAGCTAGGTCACAGGTTCGGGACTTGCATGGGCCAATGCTGTCTCTTTACTGCATTTATTTTATTTTCTTTTGATATATATTTTTGTTATTATTATTATTTGGGTTTCTCTAGCTAGTCATATATTTATTTCCCATCTATACCATTCATTCAAGTTGGGAGTGCAAAAGTAGGTCCGAATAATTGATTCATGTGGACAATGGGTGGTATGAGTTGGTAGTTTTCAAGTTAGATATGATAGTTCATGAATAAAGATGGGGATATTTTGATTGATTGAAGAAAAGAAATATTCTCAATAAAAGCAAAATTATCCCTTCGCGGTGAGAGGTATGGTCACAAGAAGGAAACCAATAAGATCAAATTGAGTACTTTAGATGTAGTTGGAATCTTCAGTACAGCATAGTGGAGCCAAAAATAAAGCTAGTGAGATGTTGTTTTTATGCTTTCTATATCATTAGATATTTCGTTGTTTCCGTTATTATTTTTGCAATTCTAGTTGCTTTCTAACAAACTGAAACGGGGGAAGTTTAAGGTGAGGCTATAGCACATGGAAACAAAATGAGTGCGTGTCAAATTTAACCACATCAAATTAAACATCTACAGGACTTGCATAGTAACCTAACATGAGTTTCCCTTTTTTATTTCTAAAAGAAGAAATACAAGGTAAGTGTGGGGTGTATTATTTCTTAATATTTACCATATTACTTACATATTCTTATGGGGTTGTCTAATTTATTTCAAGTAAAAATATGGTTAACAATTCCATCAAAGATAATTGGTGTAATTCTTTATGTTGTACCAACTATTTTTAAGTACATAAAAAATTACACCAATAATCTTTTATGAGATTATTTAATCTCATTTTTACTTGAGGTAAGTTAGACAATACATATTATTATTTTCTATGGGAATTAAATATACACCATGCAGACATGAAAAACATTCCATACTATTAGAAGAATTTTTGGTGCAAGATAAAAAAAATATATTCAAAATATTCAATTATTAGTTTCAAGTTTTAATATATATATGTGTGTGTATTGTCACATATATTTTCATTCGAAAACAATCTTGTTCAACGTTGTCAGATACTAAATGTGAACACTTTTAATAGAGATTTGAACATTTGTTTGTCACATTATGGAAGATTAACCCCTTTTATTAGACCCAATCCTCATTAGTTAAATAAGTATATTTAATATCTAAAGAGAGGCTATTTTTTAGCATAAGAGCAAAACCAAGAGCAAATCATGAAGTGATTGATTTCCATTCTGGCAAGCAAGGCCAAACCTGACTTTATTATTAGATTATTCGATTAAGGAATCCATAGATTCAAAAGTTCAATTTGATACTAAAGATTCAAGGAAAAGAAGAAGAAGAAGAAGAAGAAGAAATCTTTTTAAGTATTGCCGTAGTGTTAAAAAATAGTACGAGTCAAGAAAACATTCATGATATACTAAAGATTTGACATTTTATCTTTCGGAGGCCACCTCACACTCAAATTGATGCTTACAACGATAAGGATTGAAATATTAAAATATTGATCACTAGATAAAGAAGACTTTAAACTGTATTAAGAATTAACATTTCGAAGGTTCAACCTAGTCGTAAATGTCATATAACGACTTTCTATCATTGCATATTACTGTGGGGGTGCAACTGTAAAGATCTCCTATCTCATTATGGAATCTGATATAATAATTGTAGATTTCATTGTTAGGTGGACTGATCATAGCCCAAAATTTGGAGGGACTTGTATCACTTGGTGAAACCAATCTCTTAGTTCGCACACTATATTTTGACACAATTTTTTATATTATTAAAATTAGAGTTTAATTTTATGAATTTTTTGTGTATAAAAATTTTTATACTGTTAACCAATCAAAAATTAGAATTATCTATGAATTTTAAGGTGGATATATTTAAAGTTAACAAATTTATCATACATGACAATTTATGATTTAATGATAATATAAAAATAAAAATCTTTTACACTATCCATACATACATTATTTATTCTTAAAATTATTATTTTTCATCAATAGAGTAATCATTTAATTCATTGATAGGAGACTTTATATTTACACTTAAATTTTTAACATATGCATAAATAAAATGTTAAAAAAATGTACGTATACAACCATATATATTAAAAACTTAAAACTTAGAACCAAACAAATAAAAAAAAAATTGAGGACAAAGAGAAAACGAACAATGTCGTAGATAGTGTTTGGTTTGTTCATTTTCAGTTAGTATATTTTTAACAATAGCTTTAAAATATCATATTATTTTATTTTAAATATTATAAAATGATAAAAAAATAATTTAGTTTTTATTCTTCTTTTCAATTTGCATATATTTACTAATAAATATAAAATATCATATTTATATTATAGTTCATAATGTGCAAGTTTGCACATGTTAAGCACTTTAGCTTCATTGTTAGACTAATTAAATTAATTAGTTTGTTGTCTTCTATTAACAATAGCAACTAATTTTATCTCTCTCATTATCTTTTCTAGTATTCCATTATCCTTTAATCTTTTTCTCCCTTATCTTTGTTTTTTATTATTATTATTGAAAACCTATCGTATCTTTTCTCCTGTTCATTTAATAAATATGAAAGTGCTATATCCTCACAATCTAAATATGATGATTTCAAAAAATTAATTGAAAAAAAAAAAAACGGTACCTTGATTCCTTGAGGCTTAAACATGAATGGAGCTTCCACCAGAATGTGTGATACGGTACGTTACATTCTGTGAAAAAAAAATTGGACTCTCACGTTTTATAATAATAATAATAATAAGGGAAAAGATAAAACTAGTTGCTATTAAGAGAAGATAATGAACTAATTAATTTAATTAGTGTAATAATGAAACTTAGCATGTGCAAAGTTGCATATTATTAAAAAAAAAAAGAACCCTTTAACATGTGCAAGGCAAACATTATTCAGAAGTAAGATCACTGTTTAAAATTAGTTTAATTAACCTATTAAGGTCGATTTAGTGGTGAGAGATTTAGATAGTTTGTATGAGATGTCAAATTCAAACTTCATTGCTGTCATTGTACAAAAAAATTAGATTATTGTTCAAGTTCATTAAAAAATATGAAAGTTTTTTTTATCTTACAATAATATAAAATTCAAAATTTGTTAAAAAATAATATATAAGGATAAAAACTTACAAAATATATAGTAACTTTTTCTATCTTAATTTGACAGTCCAAATCAAATTAATCCAATTCACCTTATATATTAAATGAGAACAATTATCTTGAACGAGAGTATTTTTAGCTGTCATTATTCAATGAAAGCATTTTTAGAAATTTTCTAACCTCTTATCTATTTTAATCTATCATTATTAATATTTTTAATTCTAAATTAAATTTTAATATAATTTATATATTTAAAAGTATTTATTTGTTATAAATTTAAGTTATATAAAATAAATATTTATTTTGTGCAATGCATATGTTAAAATATTATTTTTACTCTAATTATTTTTCTTTTGTTAGGAACCACATGTACAAAATGCAATTCTGTTTGAGACAAGTAGAATTACTGTAGACGATAAAACTTTTCCTTCAAATATTTAATGCAGCTACATATTCAAGATGGAATTAAATATAACTGACTTGCGCTCGGTGATAATTTAATTACTTTAGATATAATTAGTGTAAAAAATAAAAAATAATGAAAACAAGCTAGCCTAATTAAATAATTCATTTAGATTTCATTTACCCTTAAACCAAGTCAATTCATGAAGATTCCCATAGAAATCTTGTAAGTTGTAACACGCCCTCATTAGAAAAGGAAAAAAAAAAAAAAAGATAAATGAAGGTAACTTTTTTTGTGATCTTTTTGATTAGGTGTGGGAGTGGGGCATGATAAAATGCGGAAGATAAATGTCACCTCAAACTCAAAGTCATGGTGGTAGAGAGCGGAAAGGGATGGAAGATGATAATGCACCCACCCTCCAATTTCTAAGACCCCAAGAGCCCACTTGTTTAATGCGCGTCGTTTTCCCTTAAAACAAACAATGGACAATGGAGTGTGGGAGAAGGAACCTTCCATGCTAGCCGTTGGATCAAGATCGACGGTGGGTAAACCTCACGCGCAAGAGTGGATCGCGGAACTACGGATAATAGCTTCCGCAAAATGGGCCGGCCCAGGAATGATTGGAGATGAAGATGAGTCCCACTTTCCCTTCTCTTTTTATTTTTTTATTTTTTATTTTTATTTTTGTGCTTTAAATGCATATTCGCAGACAAAACAAATAAGCGGTGAGCTAAGAATTCATATTTTCTGATACTCTCTGTACTATGCTGGACCTAGCTTGACTCGGTCAAAAGCTTGTGAGCGGCAACGTACCGTAGTCCTCTCCCTCTCTTTTATTGAAATAGAAATCAATCTTTTAGTCATCCAAAAAAAAAAAAAAAGAGAAATAAATCTTTCTTTAAAGAGCAAATAAGTTGATTGGGGGAAGGAGCATCTTTCTGTTCTGTTCAGTAAGTGAAGGAAAAACATAACAGCCAAAGACAAGGTAGGAGAATGGTACTAACCCAGACCAATTACCGTTTACTAAAGATAGCCCAAATTGCAGAAGTGGGGGCTAGAATTATTACATGGTACAGAAATATTATAGTTTTAATCAATCTTCACGTGATACGTAATTGAATCTTATTAATAATTTTTTGTAAATTGAAAAATTTTAGTTATATTTCATGAGAAAATTAATTAAGATCATGTCACACATAATTGTCTCAAGACTATGTAATAATTTTTCGGGCTGAACAGCGGAGAGAGAGTGTATTCTGCCTTTTCATCTCTCTCTCTTGGTGCTAAATAATACAGTGTTGCTTCTTGGTTCAGAAATCAGAAGTGCTAGTACTCGTTAAAGTGAAACCCGAAAAGGTAAAACCAAATATGATGAATTGATTGACTGCTTACCGAATCAATGACATGCACAAACTATTGCGTCTTTTTCTTTTGTTAGGAAAATGACTGTCACACAATAGTGGAGAGATTGTGTATTGTTTGAAATTTTCAGTATAAACATAATATTTAGGTCTTTTCGTTTTGAAATTTGGAAATTAATTCGCGTACTTTTTTAATAAAAAGTATACGTTTTAATATAACTTTTCTTCTAACTTTTTGTTAAAATGAACTGTACCTAATTTTACCTTAATGTTAAACTAAATGGTCACTTAGAAAATTAAAAAATCATAAGGAATTTAGTTATGGGATATGTTTCAAGAGTTTCCGTCAAAAAAAAAATCACTAAACGGTATTTTTACCTTTTTTGTTGCAACAAAAATATGAAAAGTTGATGACAGATTAAGAGAAGAATGAAAAGTGAAAACACATAAGATAGATGAAGATATTGGGAATCATTGAGAATTGAAGTCAAATGCTTGTAAAAGTTGGGTGGTATTGACATTGTTACTTTTACTTCGGTTGCCTACGGATGTGGATCGAGCCACCTAGGCTTTGAAGTTGAAGTCCAAGTCAATTGTAAGCCACTGCCTATTGAAATTCCAAAGGTAGGCTTGATCCAAGGAAATTATGGGCTAAAACAAGATAACGATGAGGTTGACTCACCTTAAAGTTTGCATCAAATATGTTTTATGAGTAATGATATATTGTTATTATTGACATGAGAAGGTTAAGTGAATGCAATCTAGGTCACAGTGGGACCTAGAGGAAGGTGCACATGTCAGATTTTTAGTAGGGAACAATGCTCTAGTACAAATTTTTTTTATCGAGTGACTCAAATGTAAATTTTATAACTAGTTTCTTACATTATGATCCGTCTAAATTTATATGATTAGATTAATAAATAATATATGCACTTTTTTATACTGTAATCCAATCATAATTTGTTATATATGATAAGTTTATTGATTTTTGTAATAATTATATAAAAAGTTATATTAATAATAATTTTTTATTGGTTAACTTGAAAGTATAAAAATTTACACTCACAACATATGCACATTATTTTTTTTCTCTTCTCGTTTTCGTCTCCCGATCAATGTTGGTAATTTGAAAGAAAGTACTACTATCATGACTAAATTATCAGCAACAAATTATGCCTAAACTTCATTTGGTTTTTTGAGATTGCACATGATACCCTTATTTTTTTAATTCCTAAAGTATTTCACCTTAACTATTTGAAATACATTATAATGATACCACTATTATCCATAAATATATTATACATGTACTCTTGTAAGGAAAGTTGCTATAAATATTAAAAAAATATAGGTATCATGTGTAAACTCAAAAACCTACCAAAAATGTTAGGTTATATTTGGTCTAGCTTTTTTTTGGCTTGAAAGCTACTTCAAAGTTAAAGTTCAAAACAAGAGCTTTAAAAATAAAGTAGAAACTGTTTGGCATTTTTTTTTTTTTTTTCAGTTTTAAAGTCCCTTTTAAGCTAAAGTTGTCTGGTAAAAAAATTGAAATTTGAAATTTACTTAAAACTAATTGTCTCACTCAATAGAAGAATATTATATTGATAAAATAAAGAATTAGGTAAATTTAATTTTTAGTTACAATAATGTAAAATAAATTTAATCAATATAAATTTATTTAACAAAAATACATAAAGTATTAAAACATATAAATTTAAAATTTTTAATTTTAAAAACATCAAAAACTATTTTAATTAATAAAATTTAATTTTAAAAATGATTTATAAATATTTTATTATATATAATACTAATTACAAAAGTATTATTTAAAAAATTAGTATTATTATTCAGTAATATTTTTAGAAAATAAAAAATAATTTATTTAAACAAAATTCAAAAAGTCAATATATATTAAATAGTATTTAACAAATAATCCAAAAAGTATTTAATAAATATATTGTTGTAATTAAAAACGAAAAAACTTAGCTACAAATTAAAAATTAAAAAAAATATAAAACCTAAATTAAATTTAAAGAAAAAAAATTATAAGTATTTTAAATATAAAATTATTATTTAATTATATTATTTACTCGTTTTAGTAACATTTGTTATTTCATGTAATAAATATATTTAAAATATTTATTTTTGAAAATGTAAAAAATTAATTTAATTAACAAACATTCATTTTAAAGATAATTTACAAATATTTTATTATATATAATATTAATTAAATAAATTTAAGTATTAATTACAAAAGTTAAAATATTTAAAAAATTATACTATTGTTAAATAATATTTTAGAACATAAAAAATTTATTTAAACAAAAGTCAATAATGTCAATATATTAAAAATTATTTAATAAATAATTCAAAAAGTATTGAATAAATATATTGTTGTAGGTAAGAATTCAAAAGCTTAACTATAAATTAAAATCTTTTTAAAAACATGGCATGTATATTAAATTTAAAGAATAAAGTTTTAAAAATTTTAAAATATAAAAAATTATTTAACTATATTATTTACTCATTTTATTAATGTTCTTTTATCTTATGTGAAGAATATTTAAAAAGTTAAAAAATAAATAATACTTTTTAATTTTCTAAAATAAATAATTTATTACCAAATTAAATCCTTACAATAAATAAACATAATTTAAAATAAAATAATACATTTAAGTATTATTTAACAGAAAAATCAGTGAAACACTCAAATTGGAAAAATAGTGAAAAATTAAAAAAGATGGTATTTTTTGTTACGTTGAGATTTGACGAGGAGACTGCAAGAATAAACTTCGTATAAACAAGAAAAAACCTCCCCTTACCAACTTACTTATAAGCTACTTTTTTCAAATTTTGTTTTATAAAAATAAATAACTTATTTTTCTAAGAGCTTTTCATAAAATGTGTTTAACCTAACCTTTCCTTTTAAGGAGAAAATAGACTAAAAAAAGCTGAACCAAACACACTCTTAGTGTAATTTGATGAATTATCTTTAACTTAAAACTTGAATTAATAACATTATTTATTTATTTAATGATATACTAGTAAATTACTTCATTTTCTCTCTCCTCCCTTAAATATTAACTTTTGAGTTTGGATTATAAGTAATGGGGGTAGTAATTAGGTGTGTTCATGGGTATGGTAACCCATGAACTTGAATTGACCCAATTATTTCGGTTTGAATTTTTGAGTGTTCAGGTGGAACTCAACTCAACCTATTCAAACTCGTTCATGTACAGGTTGGATAACAGGTTTTGATTTTTGAACCTGTGAATCTATGAACCCAACTTGTTGATGTGACATATTATTAAATTTATTATATATATATATATATATATATATATATATATATATATTATTTTTTAAATTAAAAATAATATATTCAATAGTTTTGTTTTTTTTAAAGATCATGCGCTATATAATTATATTTATATTTTGTTTTATATCTTGGAAATGTATGTTTTTTAATTTCAAATAATTTTTAAACAATATTTAGTTGCATAAGCTTGTATTTTTCCATCAAACAACTTGGTCAAGTCTATATTATTAGAATAAAATAAAAAACACAAAATATTCAATAACTTTATAATTTATTTTTTTATAACACATAAAAAATAAAGTTAACACCAAATATAATACCTTTATAATGCGTTAAAATTGGTAAGAAAAAAATTATAATTTTTAGAAAATGTAAAATAATTTTAAATGTGCAAACCCGATTGAGCTGACCCAAACCAACCAGGGTTGTTTGGTTTGGATTCAACAATAAAATTATACAAATCCAACCCAACCCAACTCGTAGTATTTTAGGTAACGGGTTTAGCCAAACCTGACCCGTGAACACCCCTAGGAAGAATCAAGAACAATGGTTGTTTCATTCTATTAGGGTCCGTTTGGTGGCCAAGATAGAATAGGATAACTATACTATCATATTGTAATTCGTTGTTTGTTGCACCAACAGGATATGATAATGCTATCATATCTCTTATCTTATCCTGTTGCTTTAGTATATTTCTTAATCTGAGGAGAGGGGGAGCTGGGTTAAAAAGCAACACAATAAGATAGGCTTTTTTTCCCTCTCTCTATATATATTATGTAATATGTCGAATATTATAAAAATAATATATATATATATATATATATATATATACACACACACACACACACACACATATATATACAAATATATTATTATATATATAATTATACACAATATTTGTTATAATATTTACAATATTACAAATAATTATATATACATATAGATAGATAGTTATATTATATATAATTATATATAAACGAATATAATATTATTATAAAATATATATAAGATCTATATAAAATATAAATGTATATTATAATATATATATTATAAGTAATCTTATAAAATTAATATATTACTATATATTATATTTATTATATAGATTTTTTATTATTATATATATTTATTTATTTGACATATAAATTTAAAGTCTCTTATTATTAAAATATTAAAAATTAAATAATTATATTTAAATAGTTTAAAGAAAATATTTGAATAATAATTATAAATTTCACATTTTACATATATTTTTTATAATTTTAAGAAAAGTACTACTTAATCATAATATGTATATTTTGTTCAAAATTATATTTTTTTTCTAATTAAAAATTAAATTAAAAGTTACTTTCTAGAAAATTATATGTAATTTTAAAAAAATAGTAATTTTGTCATTTGAACATCTTTATATTTTCATATCATTCTCTAATTTGTTATCTGGTGTGTACTAAACATTAAATAAGATTATAACTTGTCCTATTCTTATCATATTCTATTTTTATCCTACTGTCATATCCTATACTATCTTATCATGACCACCAAACGAGTCCTTATAGGAACTACAAAAAATGATTTTCTTGGCCTTTTGAGTTTCATTTTGTAATAATAATAATATTAATAGAAGTAGCAGTAATAGTTGAAAATTATTTATCATTAATTTAAATTCGTTTAAATTTATAAATATTTTAATTTTTTATTAATAATAATTTTTTTTTCACTTTGCAAATAAACCCAAATACATTGGGCATATGATTATATGAAGTCAACGATAATAGTATACAACGACGCAAGATTTCAGCTTTTTTTTTTCTTCCAAATAATTAAGAGCTGAAATAGAATCTATGTAAATTCTGATAATACATCATATATATCTATAGGTGGCTAAGATAAGAGTATGGATTCTCTATTTGTTGCGTCTTCCATTTCTTACATATACAACGAGTTGTGTTTGAATTTAACAACTGCGAGAGCCCAAAAAATAGAACGTTTGAGAATTTGAGTCGACAAAGTTAAATAATTTTAATTGCATTTTATAATTTTCTTAACATTGAATATATGATAATATTTTATGATGGTTGACGTTCATTTTCAAAATTTTCACTTTTATTTGTTTCATGATGCTAATGTTCTATAATAACCATGTTGTGTATTATATTTAAAGTTAATTTTGATAATGTGTGTTTTACGGTATATGTTAATAAATACAAATAATATTTAATATTTGTTCAGGGTTGAACCTAGAGCGGCCCAAAAATCACCAAAACGCACATGACCCGCTAGCAAAAGAGCCTAACAACTCCCTAGACAGCTGACCAATATCGGGCCCAAAAATTAAATACGTCCAACAACCGTCACGCCACCTATTATTAGGGGTGGAAATAAGCTAAATCAAGCAAAGCTTTGTTAGGCCTAAACCTGATTTTAATTAAAAATATATGGCCTAAATCTAGTTTGTTTACCTACCATAAGCCTTTTTTAAGACTTGGTGTAATTTACATAAAAGTCTGGCCTGACCTACAAGTTTGTTTGAGGATTTACTTTATGATTAATTAACACCAAGATAAAGGTGGAAATAGGTATGCTAAGCTTTATAAGATTTGAGTCTAACTTATTTATATGATATAAGCGTATTTTTAAGATCTAATCTAACATTCATGATAATTTATTTAAAAACAAATTTTACATTAAGACATCTAAATAGGACCTAAATTTATCTTTTAATAATCTTAAAAGCTTGATTCTTTATGTAGGTCAACATACTTAACATTTAAAAAGATAAATAAATGTATGATTTCAATATATTATAACAAATTTAATATAATAATAATAATAACAACAACAACAACAACAACAACAACAATAATAATAATAACAACAAATATTTATTCATGCTTATTTAAATAGGTTGGCCTGTAAGGCCTAAAAAGCTTTTTGAATGGCCAAAAACTTGAACCTTTTAACTAAATATGTTCTAATAAAAGCTTTGGCCTTAGGGTTGGCTCAAATGTAAGGCTACTAAAGCTTAAGTTTTAGGCCCACCAATAGAAAAAAAAATTCTATTAGCTTTTATAAAGCAAAAAGGTCACATATGTCGATAAAAAGACCCAACATATAACTCTTTCATTTAAAGTAAAAAAGTCTCAAAGTTTGTTTTAGGTCTTACTCACCGTTGGACCAACCCTACTAGCCTAGTTTATTTTCTAAAAAAACTTGGTCTGACCTAGGCTTAATATAGGTAGGTCATAGGTATCTGCCAAGCGGCCTGACCTATTTCCTCCCCTACCTATGACACATGATAGCAAAAGCTAAAAAAAACTAGCTCATTACTAGGGGTGTGCAAAATGAATTGTTTGGGAAAACATTGAACCGAACTACTTTATAAAAATGGTTTGGTTCAATTGAACCATTTTTATAAAATGGCTCAGTTTAGTTTTTTGAAAAACGAACCATACATAGGGTGAGCAAAGAAAACTAAATCAAACCATAAAAAACTTATCTGTTTGAGAAAAAACCAAATTGAACCACTTTATAAAAACAAAGATAACACTCCCATGCAAAGGAGGCAATTCAATATATAAATAAGAGGTCACTCATCAAAAAGGTACACATTCTTCTATAATTTTTGTCATCTCTTAACTCTTGCTCTTCCTAACTTGGTCGTAAGAGTCCTTATAAGTAATCTACCATCATCATCCACTTAGGAGTACAGAGAAGGATTCCCATGCTATCATAGGCCCACTGTAGAGGATCTTTGTTCATTGAGCTAGTGAAGAACAATATTCAACTAAATTATTTAGGCTATGTTTGAGAAAAGTAGCTAAATAACTAGCTAAAAAGTTGAAAAATCAGTTGGTAGTTGAAAGTTGTTATGTTAGCTTATTGAATTATAAGTATTTAGTAAAATTATTTATTGAAGTAGCTGATAAATATAAAATGACAGAAATTTATATGTTTATATGATGTTTTTATATAAATTTAAATTTTATATTAATAGTCTTGGTATTTAATTAATTTTGTACTCTTAATTTTTTTTTTACTTAAAAATCAATTATTTTAATTACATTTTTAGTTTTAATCATTATATTTTTTATATTGTACTCTACTATTACTCTTATATTACGTCATAAAATATTCTCAACTAATTTTAAAGTAAAATAAAATAAAAATAATATGCACTTAAGTAACTAAAAAAGGTGGAAGTAGAAAAATAAAAAAAAGAATAATAAAACTGTACCTTATGTAAAAAGGGTAAAAGCTAAATTTAATAAAAAAAAATTAAGGATAAAAAGCAAATAAAATATAAGAAACTAGAAGTTAAAAGTTAGTCGAAAGAGAGTTTCAAAAAACATTACAAGCTAATAAAATAAGTTTGTTTACCAAACATTACTAATATGGTTAAACAAGCTTTTTAGCTAGTAAAAGAAAAACTAAAAACTAGTTGAAATGCTTCTCAAACATACACTTAATGAGTATTAAATATAGTTTTAATTTATAAAATATTGAAAATTTAATTTCCACTAAATAATTTTTAATTTTGATTTCTATATATGTCTTTTAGGACACATTGACATTAACAAAACCCTTTTAAAATTTGCTGTATTTCCATATTCGCATGGTATGTTAACCACGTCCCTTTTCAACCCGTCCTTCCTTGCTTTGTCATCCATTGACAGAATTGCATAACAATTCGGATAATTTAACAGAAACCCCAAACTTGGGTGATGTTATACTAATGCAAGGAGCCAAGGATATAGTACTTCAAGGAAGGTTCGATTAATTTTTTAGTCTAAAGGGTTACATTGAACCTTGGCAATTGAAATTGTTCTCCCGGTCATGTGGACCAGCATACTTAAAAAATTGAGAAGTGAAGTGGTCTTAGCTGCCTAAAATAATGTTCACCTATCTCTGTCCCAAGCACAAACATATTTATAAAAGCAGAGAACATTAGCTTTACTTGTTTGTGACAAGTAATGATTATGATTATAAGAAGGAAAGTGTTTAGAGTACTAGTTAAGGAATTAAAATTAAAAAAATAAAATTATTGAAGTGTGTAAAAGTATGTACATTTTTCTGTGATTTTCAATGCAACCTTAATATAATATTTAATAAAAAAATTATTTATTGATTCCTTAATTAGTATTTTAAGGTATTGATTAGTAAGATCTTTATTAAAATTATATGCAAAAAGTTTGACCTACATAGCATAGGAACCGGCCAGAAACATACAAATTTTGCTACAGTAAAGAAGACCTTTTAATCTTTCAAAAATCAATAATTCGTTATAATGGTTAGTAGAGCCACTTTTATGTTAGTCTGACCGTACATTGATCGTATGGTTGCTACTAGCTTTACATGGAATTCTACAGCTAATTTGTCATGTAGTGTCCATTGTCCAAACCTAATGTTGTTAATTATTATTTTTGTGCCCCTTGACATTTAATATATGATGCAAAAGCGAGGAACACTAGTTGAATTGGAGCATGAAAGTTGAAACATATTAGAGGCTGCAGTAGATCCTGCGGCAGAGACGACAAATTAGATATGACATCAGAAAATGTAACGGGATGGCACGATGATTTAGAATCAGCCGTTGAGGTTTTCAGGAGTCATAATCTACATATAATGCTCAATTTTCCTGAAACGACAGATCAAGAAAACGAAATGTTATGCATCTGGTTGGTTGGACTGTGCATATATCAAACATCAAGTTGCACTGAAAAATATTCATTTGGAGATCCCATCAGCCAAGCCTTAAGATTTTCAAAGGTGGACATACCAAGCAGCTGAAAATTATGTTTGACAAGGCTCATTAACGAAAAATATTCATGTTTGAATAAAAAAATGGCCGAAAGGATTCATGTTTGAATAAAAAACTGGCTGGGGAATACAACTAATGTTGCAAGCCAGGAAAATCCTCCAAATGGCAGCACACCAGAAATCCTCAACTCTCCTTCAATACTTTTCTTCTTGTCTTTAGCACTAACTGCACAAATAGAAAGAGTCAAAGAACCATGCATTTAATTAAACAGCTCACGTCTTTGACAATTATTTTAATGTAAAAAACACCTTAAAGAAGCTCTCAGAATAATCCAATTCCTTTCAGAGAGCTAATTTTGTGAACCATAAGAATGAACTTGTAAGGTAAGGGCCACAATGAATGATGTTCTATTTGCAATGATGGTCTCCCCAGGGTTGTTACCATCTGGGTCTTTGCTAGATTCTTTGATTCACGTGTCCAGTGAAGTTGGCTCAATGGAGAGGTTTCCCTTGGTACACATGAGGAACGTTTCATCCATGATAAGGAGGATCAAGCTTCTTTCTTCTTTGTTTGAAGAGATTCAAGAAACGGATACACCACTTCCTCCTTCTTCGATCCTGTGTCTCACAGAACTCTTCTCTGTGATTAGAAGAGTGAAGGTTTTGATCCAAGACTGCAAGGATGGAAGCTCTCTTTGGAGTCTCATACAATTAGAGTTCATTTCCAACCAATTTTATGTGCTTGTTAAGGAAATGGGAAGAGCCCTTGATATACTTCCTTTGAGTTTGCTTGATGTAACATCAGATGTACGTGAACAAGTGGAGCTTCTTCACAAGCAAGCAAAGAGGGCTGAGTTACTCATTGATACTAGAGAGCTTCAACGAAGAGAACAGCTTATGCAAGTAATGGCCAACAACAGTTTACAAAACAAGAAGAACAAGGGGTTCATTGACTTTGGCAAAGTGGAAGAGATATTAAGCAGCATTGGTTTGAGAACCCCATCAGATTATGATGGAGAAATATCCAAGTTAGAGGCTGAAGCTCAGAATCAGGCTGGCACAGGAGGACTAATCGTTGTCTCCATTATAAACAATCTCATATCTCTGGTCTCTTACTCCAAATCCATGACATTCAGAGATGGAGAGAGTGATAGAAATGAAGAAGATTGTAAGCCACTATCTGCATTTTTATACAATAAAGTCCATGATAGTTCTTCATCCTCTCAGTCCATGACACCTAATATTCCTGATGAATTTCGTTGCCCAATTTCACTTGATTTAATGAGGGATCCCGTGATTGTGTCATCAGGGCACACTTACGATAGAACTTCAATTGCACAATGGATAAACTCTGGCCATCACACATGCCCCAAAAGTGGGCAAAGGCTAATTCACACTGCTCTAATACCCAACTATGCATTGAAGAGCCTTGTTCAGCAATGGTGCTATGACAACAATGTTCCAGTGAATGAGCCTGCGACCGAGGAAACCAACAACAACAACAACAGGAAGAAGAACTCGAACGAGGAAGCTATTGACCATATTTCTGCAAACAAAGCAGCTGCAGATGCTGTCAAAATGACAGCAGAATTTCTTGTTGGAAAATTGGCAACTGGTTCTGCCGATATCCAAAGGCAAGCTGCATATGAACTTCGGTTACTTGCAAAAACCGGCATGAATACCCGAAGGATCATAGCCGAGGTAGGGGCCATTCCCTTTCTTGTAACACTTCTAGGATCTCAAGATTCAAGAATCCAAGAGCATGCCGTGACAGCCTTGTTCAACCTCTCGATATTCGACAACAACAAGATTTTGATCATGGCAGCAGGAGCAGTTGATAGCATAGTAGAAGTACTTGAATCAGGGAAGACCATGGAGGCAAGGGAGAATGCAGCAGCATTAATATTTAGCTTGTCTATGGTAGATGAGTGCAAAGTGCAAATTGGAGGGAGACCAAGGGCAATACCTGCCTTAGTTGGACTCTTGAAAGAAGGCACTCCAATTGGTAAAAGAGATGCTGCAACTGCACTGTTCAATCTTGCAGTTTACAATCCTAACAAGGCAAGTGTGGTCAAAGCTGGGGCAGTTCCTGTGCTGGTTGAGTTGCTGATGGATGACAAGGCCGGCATAACAGATGATGCACTTGCTGTGCTTGCTTTGCTCCTTGGTTGCTCTGAGGGGCTAGAAGAGATAAGGAATAGTAGAGCATTGGTGCCACTTCTTATTGATCTTCTGAGATTTGGGTCAGTGAAAGGGAAGGAAAATTCAATAACCCTTTTACTAGGACTGTGCAAAGAAGAAGGGGAAGTGGTGGCAAGGAGGCTCTTGGCAAATCCAAGGAGCATTCCTTCTCTTCAAAGCTTGGCTGCTGATGGGTCTTTGAGAGCTAGGAGAAAGGCAGATGCACTGCTTCGGTTCCTCAATAGGTGCTGCTCTCAGCCTCATCATTCTGTTTGATACCACTTGTAGGGTTTGTTATGACATCACTTCACAGATGCAGATTTGTATATTTTGTGAATGGTATACATGAAAATTTGGTGATCATTTGTTGTTTGCAATTTTTTGGTATGAAAACCTTGAAGCTTTCTCCAATGATTGCTGATTGGGAAATAATCCTGGACGAGTAGTTAATTACCACTTGAGCAAATGTTTCACTACTAGAATTTTTAAGAATGTGGATCTATAAGCACAAGTGCCTACCTCTATTTACTTCTCTGTATGTCTATGTTACCTTTTGAAATTTTAGCTTCATGTGCAGTTAGTGATTTGATAAACGATTTCAACTGGTCCACCTACCTCGCATTCGGTTGTATAGTGAGATATCAGATATGTAGCAGTAGCCGGTGTAGGTTGCAAATCAAAAGCCATGATAGAGTGGTGCAAACGGGCTGATTTTGTCATTTTCGGGGATGAAATCTTAAATTTATAAAATTAAATTTAATCTTAAATTAGTGTTCAGGCCAGTGAGATGGAGTATTAAATTACAGAGAAAATAGGTTATGCACATTGTCATTCAATCACAAATTACCATATATGATAGTTTGTTAATTTTTTTAATAATTATCTTAAAAGTCATACCAACAGTGATTTCTAATTGGTTGAAAGTGTAAAATTTTTACACTAACAGTGCATTGTCATTAAACTTTAAATTATAAAGGGTTACATATATATTATAGAGTTTAATGACTATACATTGTCAGTGTAAAGAGTTTTACATTGTCAACCAATCAAAAATCATTATTATAATGACTTTTAAAGTAATTATTATAAAACTCAACAAACATACCATGTATGGTGGTTTGTAATTGGATGACAGTGTAAAATTGCTTTACATTGTTAGTGTATAGCCTTTTTCCTCTATTTTATACAAAGAAAATAGACTATGCATTTACAATGTAAAGCAATCTTACACTGTCATCCAATCATAAATTTTCATGTATGATAAGTTTGTTAACTTTCACAAGAAGAGTGTTAGCAATATATTCTTTTGAACACACTCTCTCTCATTACTTGATATTTATTGAAAATTTCAAAATCAGGAGAAAGAATCATTAAATAAGACATGAAAACCCACAAAATTTTGTTAATTCTAATAAAATTCAACCAATAAGAGAGAGTGTATTTAAAAGAGTATGTCAAAGAGTGTTTTGCTAGCATTTCTCCTTTTATAATAACTATCTTAAAAGTCATTTTACTGAAAATTTTTGATTAATTGATAATATAAAATTATTTTTTTATATTGACCATACATAACCGTTAAACTTATATATATATGAAAAATTAGTTAATTTTATTTGGGTTCTATAAAGCACAGGAATAACACAAGAAGGGAGGTCGAATTATGTTATTAAAAATTTTTGCAAAACCTTTTCAAAGAGATATTTCGTCTGAAGGATAAACGATAAATATTTTTAAAAGAGATTTGTGAAAATGACGAGAAGTTGTAAACGAAAAAAACATAGAGTTTTATACTGGTTCGTCTCACCCTAGAGACTCGTCCAGTTCTTGGTATACTACCAAGTCCCACTACAACTTAAACAAAGTTACAAGTATTCCTTTATCCAAGCCTCTTCAGGCTCAACCCAAGTAGTCTTTTACTTGCCTCTCCAAGCAAATACTCAAGTATTCTTTGATACAAAGCCTCTTCAAGCTTCCACCAATTTCACAGAGAAATGATTAAGGGTAAGATATCACACTAGACTATCATCTTATCAGACGGATATACAATAAAGCTTAGGAAATTGTTACAAGAAGAATATGTTTAAGATTACAGATTGAGAGAAAGGAGAATTTGCCAAGAGTTTCGTCAATTTGACAAAGATCTTCTCTTCTATTTATAGAGTTCTCCCAAAGTGTCCGTTGTGAGAGTTTTTACAGACATCCTTCGTCTGGTGTTGTAGAAAGAAGAAAATAGTCATTGGAACATTAAATGCCGCATTTAATGCTTTTCACCAACCAGTCACTCTGATAATATAAAGTAGTCTGCTTATCTAGCCTTTCTCGTACTCAATATTTTTGCAGTGGACATATTTTACTTTCCATACTGACATCTGTACAAAAATTCCTTCTTTTTAGCATAAAGCTAAGCCTTTTCAGAGATAGGTACGTAAATGTCTTCTTTTTTGAGAGGGTACACGATTTCCAAAACTCAAAAGGTTCTCATGTAACAGTGCTTTTGAATAAACAAAATGTTCAACATATATATCGTCTGAAGGGGTTAGTTGGCATAACATCTTTAATTTATAAATTACACGTGAGCAGACAATAGTGAAAACATGCAATAAAAGTGTGTGATCAGACGATTAAGCATAAGACTGTTTGTTATTATCAAAACGAAACGAGGGTCATAAATTTGTCCTTTGTCTTAACATGTTCTTATATGAAAATTCATTTCATCCTTAATTTTATTGAAATATATGTATTTAGTTCATGTAATTAAATTTATTCTATTAAATGGTGAAGCCACCTAACCAAGTTTGTACATGTCAATGATCTATTTGCTACATCATCATTGAACGAAGATTATTCAATAATGTGAATTAAAAACGTATATTTTAACAAAATTAGAGATTAGATAAAAAAATATTATATATAGGGACACAATTAAAATTAATTATTTTTTAGAAATGAAAAACACATTAACATTTTATTTAATAGCCAAATTTATTGTTTTGGAAATGTACCAAGACTGAACAACCCTGTTTGGTAACCAACCATATGATCGGTTTGTTCTCCCAATGCCAACTATGTACCCAAATAACCTCCACATACATTGATATTTAAATCAGTGGTCACTTGGCATTCAATTTCTAAAATCACACACCCCTCACCGTCAGAAGCATGAACATTGCATATAAGGGAGACTTAATGTAATTCATAGCTAATCTTATGAGCAAGCATGACAAGGTAATGATGAAGAGTCACCACAAGTGTTACCTAATTCTCTATATAAATATTTCATTACAATTTTCACTAGGTACACACAATATTGTTACTCTACCAAACATTGATTTGTACATTGGAGTCTCTACAGGTACGCCCCCCTCCAACTCATGTATGTAGAAGAACCCATTGAGGCCAACCATAAATAAGTCACATGAGATGGTCCATGTAGCAATTCGTTCAGAACAAATATCATTATAAAAAAATTGTGAATAAACATTACTTATTAATGAATAATTATTTATTTTCATTAAGTGATTTAACAGTTAAAAATGAATTAACATATTACTATGAAGTTAAGAAGTAATTTGTAAATAACAATTGTTAGTTGTTGAGTTCACTATTTGTTCTTACTTACGGCCATTTGTTTGCATTTGTTTAAACAAAAGTGTTTTTTAACTTAAAAATGTATTTTTTTTAAAATATAATAATTATATAATTTTTTTAAAATAAAAAGTCTAAAAAAGTTGTATTGATATTTTCTCATAAGTTAAAATAAAAGTTTTGAAAAAAATTTCTAAAAAAATTATATCATAAAATCATTTTTTAAAACTTAAACAAAAGTTTATATATACCAAGTTGTTTTATACTGTGTGTATTTAGTTAAGAAGAAACTTAAGAACTGCTACATTTATTATTGAGTTATCGATTGTTTGCACTAAGGGGTTGGTAATAATAAATAATATTCTTTTTGTAATGATTCATAAAGATAAAAAAAATGATTATTACATTTCTGTTGAGTAATTATTTATTTTTACTTAGTTGTTAATAATTATAAATGAAGTTTTATATTAAATTCATGAAGCAAAAAAGAATTGTGAATGGCTATTGCTTCTTATTGTGTGGTCATTTAACCTTATCTAATGATTCCTAATAATAAATAAAGTTCTTCTTGTAATGATATATGAAGATATCAAGAAATTTTGTAAATGACTATTACTTGTTAACAAGTTGTTATTTATTCCTTGTTGCTTTTGTTAAGGACATTTTTATCTATTAAATGCAAAATAATGATTCATATATCTAAATATTTTATTTTGTAATCTTTTTTAAGAATTTAAACTTTTATTTTTCTTAAGAATTTTTATTAAAAAACTATAATATTATCATCAAATGAGTAAATTAGTTGGTAGATGTTATTTTACTTTAACGAAAGGTGTTGAGCTTGAGTTTTGACAATGTAACTATACTAGCGTAAATAATACTGTAAGAAGCAAAATAATAATGTTTTCATCTAAAGGAAACGCAAAAAAAAAAAAAAAAAAACAAGTTTAAAGATATAGTCCTTAATTGGTTATTTTACTTTCCATATACATTTGGAAGAGAGTAAAACAAATTAATTTTTTTTTTAAATATAGAGAATTTGTTTTTAATTTTATTATAAATTCTTGAACATCAATATAGAAAGATCATAGCTACAAAAAATAGCAATGAAAAGCAAAAGATATTAAAAAACCAAAATAAGCTCAAGGAATAAAACACTGAGGTTATTATTCATGACGATCTTTAGACATTGTGAAAGACTTCTCAATATACAATATTTGTGGTTGATGTACATACTCTTTGATCATCATCTAAGATCAAAATATTGAGACCTAGGAAAGGTTTAACTCTAACATATTGAACAATTACAACAACATTGTTAGTATCTTCTCTGGCGAGGAAAGAGTTAAACTCCTCAACATTGATTTCGAACAATGTGCACTTAAATCGTATACTACAATAAGGATACAAAACAATAATTAAAAAAATAATACTATTAAGTAACTACTTTAAAATTGTGAAATATTACATTATTATTAATATGTACATAGAATTACTACCCTTTAGAGTCAAATTAAATTTCTTTCATCTTTGTTTTGTCACCATTTGTCACAACTTCAATTTCAGGCTGACGTGAGATGAATATGCCTATAACATCTACAAAAATGAAATAGTTTATTAGGTTATGAAAAAATTCAATGTTATTATTATAATTATAACAAAAAAAAAATAATGAAACACTCACCAACTAAATAATTGGTGTCATAGTCAATATAAAAAACCTTAGAGATCGAGGTAATTGTCAACAAATTATTGGGAACAACATTATCAGCAAGCAACTTTAGTTTTATAGTTATTTGAAAGTTGAGCTTGTATGGATGTCGGGTCATTCTATAAGGACCCTTACTATTGACTATACTAAAACTAAACATGAAATAAAGAGTCTTCTTTAACCAGTGGTTTGAACCTATATATCACAGTATTCCCAACGGTTGCATAGATAAAGTCTCCCGATAAAAGAAGACAAACGTTAAGAACAATAATATATGTAATTAAAAAATTTATTATAATTGTATTGTATCATATCATAGTAGGATTTGCATTATGAACTTACATTTTGGTCCATAAGGACCATCTTAATAGAATATATCAAATTTTCATTGTTTTTGTTGGTAACATGCCCAAGTCTGACAACTCTGACAATTAGGCTCCACGTCTCTCTGGATGTATTCACATCTGAGAGGAAGTTACATTTAGATGCCATTGATGTTGAGGTTATGAAGACTGAGATCAAAATCAAACCACAAAGAAAGGAATATCGGTGTGTTTCTTAATACGACAAAGTTAAACACAAAGCAAATGAAATTTTACATTATTTAAATAGAACTACAGAAGGGTTCAAGAGTTACAATCGATGGATAGGATGTTAATTTCAAGTGAAATTGTAGGAAAAATTAATCTATTTTAATTTAATTTAATTTGAATTGTAGATTTCTATTTAGTCCATAATTAGATTCTTTCACCGTCCGGTCAACCGGTGTCACGACCGATTATATATTTAATTCCATTATGATTATTCCCATTTTAAATTGAATTAGTTACAAAAATAAATTTCATACCAAAATTGTTCTCTAAAATGCTATTAATTCATATTAATTGACTATATTAATTGTCCATATTAAATTATTAATCCATAATAATATAGAATTCTTGTCTATATTAAATTATTTCTGTAAATAAAACTTATGGTAATGGTCCATTTGAAATTAAGCATCATTTAAGTATTTAATGGAAATTTACATTTTGAATTGAAATAGCTACAAAAATAAATTTCACATTAAATTATTTCCATAAATAAATGCCATATTAAATTATTTTCTTAAATACTTGTATATTTTAAATTAATAGTTTAATATAAATTTATTGCTTATGTGTTCCAAAACATAGAAAATATATTGCTTTGTATATATTAAAAAGATATATTGACCTCTTGTAATAAAAAAAAATTAAATAAATATATAGCTTATAATTTAAGTAGTAATTTTTTTCATATCATAAAAAATATATAAAAATTATTCCAATAGAAAATATTATAATAGAATTTAACTTTTCAAACACTGGTTATTATAATAATTTTAATTTATTTCATATTTGACAACGCATCATGATATCATATTGATTAATTAAAAATTATGACAAAATTTATATTTTTGTATAGAAACCAGAAATACCTCTTATTTTATAAATTTTATCTTCTATCATTAAGTCAGATATATCAAATTTGGTATATAAGTATCCGATAGCATGGGATCAACACTTCATGTATAAAAGAAATGATACATAATGTTATTAATTCATATTAATTGTCCATATTAAAATATTAATTCATAAGAGTATTGAATTTTTGTTACATAAAATTATTTTCATAAATAAAATCTATATTAATTGTTCATTTGAAATTTGAAATTAAACATCATTTAAATTTTTAATGAAAATATCCATTTTAAATTAAGCATCATTTTAAATTGTCATAGAGTAAAAAATATCATAAGATTTTACTATTTATCTCACATCATATTTAGTAATGTCCTCTCTCATTAGTATTATTACACTTTTATAATGAAAATTTTGATTTTAATATGAATTAGCTACAAAAATAATATGGAATAAGCAAAAATTGCCTAATTTAAATTTTTAATGGAAATATCCATTTTAAGTTAATCATCATTTTAAATATCTTGAATTAAATTATTAATTAATAATAATGTGAAATTTTTATCCATTTTAAATCATTTTCGTAAATAAAATATATATTAATTGTCTACTTAAAATTTGAAATTAATCATCATTTAAGCCATTACTGGAAATTTCCATTTTAAATTGAAGTAGCTTCATAAATAAATTCCATATTAAATTATGTATAAATAAATGTCATCAAATTATTTTTTGTAAATACTCGTTCATTTTAAATTAATCGTTCAATATAAATTTACTCCTTATATGTGTTTTAGAACATACAAAATATATTGCTTATGTATCATATGGAAGTTTTGTCCATATTAAATTATTTTAGTAAATAAAATCTATATTAATTATCCATTTGAAATTTGAAATTAAGCATCATTTTATAAATGAAAACTCATTCGAAAATAAAAATTAATTAGAAAATTCAATGTATTTAGTATTTCCTTTTATATCTATTTGATTTGATTTAATAAATTTTTAACTTTTATATGTATTTTTTTTTTTTTGGTATATTGCATTTGATTTAGTGCTTCCTTTTTTTTCTTTTTATATTGCATTTGATTTAGTATTTTATTTTTTTTTCTTTTGGAGAGGTTAGCGTTTCCTTTTATTTCTATTTGATTTAATAATTTTTAACCTTTCCATGAATTTTGTATTTCAATAATTATTTTAAAAGAACCGTGTGGATAACTCAATTTTTATTTTGATTTTCAATTTGAAAGGGACAATTCAAATAACGTGTTGAGTTTAACGGGGATAACAATTCAATAATTATGTAAAAATTAAAACTCATCCAAAAATAAAAATTAATCAAGAAATTAAATATATTTAGTGTTTCCTTTTATTTCTATTTTGATTTGATTTAATAATTTTTTAACTTTAATATATATTTTAAATTAGTCAGATATTAAGTTTATTTTAAACCGTATCCTTAAAAAATTGATTTATATTTATAGCATTGTTGTGTAGTTTTTTATTCTCATTATCTAATATTTCATGTCTTACTTGTTTATAAATTGTGTCATAATTATTCATAAATTAATTTGTATGCAAATGAATATGAGGTTGACACAAAAGCAAAAAAAAAAGAAAGAAACGCTCCTGTGTTCCCAAATAGGATGAGATTTCGTGTGAAATTATTCCAGAGGTTGACACGTGAAGCTTTCCTTTTTTAGATTATTTTCAATTGTATATATTATAGATTATAGATTATAAATTATAGATTAAAATTCAATAGAAAGAGTTTTGTCGTATTTAATGATTTCATTGACCCAAACATGAATAAGGTGTATTAAATAAATAATAATAATTATGACATTAATTTTTCCTAGAAAGAAAACAATAATACTTAAGACTAGGAAAGGAAAAATTAAATTTGGAGGACAATTTTTTTTTTGGCGTACAATGGTCATACCAAGATTAGAACCTATGATTTCGTACATATTTTCTCAACTCTCTACCACTATGTCTACCCTAGTGATTTAAATTTGGAGGACAAATAAAGAAATATAAGAATTGTGTCACTAAAATAAAATGCCTTTTTTAACCAACAGTGATACGTGCTTAATTTTTTATAAATAAGGTTTTAAGTTCAAATCAATGTTATTAGAACTAGACTAAAGCAGTCGGTCAAACTGGTTGAATCAATAATCAATCATTAGACTAGTTCATTTGATCCTAAAAATCAGTCTTGCAAAGAATTGGTATCAAACTGGATGAATTGGTTCAAAACTAGGCAAGTAGATTTGCTTGGGAAAAAGATTTATTTTATTTTTTTTATTAAAAAACTCATAATTATGAAGATTGATATAATTCTAACCCAATATTATAATGATAGATAATTATATTAGCTATATTTATTTAGTTTTTAAATTTAGTTATTAATAGATATTATTGTGTGTTATTGAACTTAAATGTTTTGATATATTTAATTTAATTTCATATATAATTTTGAATATTATATGTTATGGGTGATGACATTTATAAATGAACTTAAATTTTTAATATTATGAAGTTATAAATATTATGTTATTTTTGTTTTAATATATAAGTTTAATTTCTATGCATTGTCAATATAAAAAATTTTACACAGTCAATTAATTAGATATCATCGTTGATATGACTTTTATGTTAGTTATTATAAAAGTCAACAAACTCACTATACATAACAGTTTGTGATTAGACAGTAGTATAATTTTTTTAATTGTTAAAATATACAATATTTATTCTTAATATATTACATTAAAAATTAAAGAATATTATTTAATTATTACCTATTTAACTAAAGTTCAACTAAATATCAATCATTAAATGATCATTGAAAATTTACTCTTTCCATATAGTAAATGTTTTCAACTTTATCAAAATTATCTGTCATGAATGATATTGATGGTTTATACCAAAAGATAAAATACCCTTTTAGATAATTAGATCAAATATTAAGCTGAGCGAATAGTCTATTTTTATTTTTCTAATTAAAGATTTTTTTGGGGGGTGAAGTAATGGGCCTAAGCCCAATAGAGAAAGGAAACTAACTAGTCAAATGAACATTACCGGGCATTGAATCCCCATAAAATCAGCAGACGATAGATCATGCAACTGCAAGTCTGCAAGGGATGAGACTCAAACTCGGAAATATTTTGCTTATATTTTGATAAATATTTTTACTCTTTTTCTATGAAATTTTGCGAAGTATATAAAGCTGAAAGGCACAGTTACAAGCACATCTATATAATAATTTGTACTAATAATGAGTTTTTATCTATTTAAAAATGCAGTTCAAATAATAACCTAAGAAATACATGTTGAGATTTTTTTAACAAATGGAGTGTGTTTAGCATGATTTTTGAGTTAGTTTATAACTTATTTCATTAGCTTATAATTTTGTTTGGCCAAATTAAAAGTGTTTAGTAAACTAATTTATTTCACTAGTTTATCACTTACAAGTTTTTTCAGCAAGCTTATATAGTTTATAATTAGTAGCTAGTAGAGTTGTAAATATAGACTTGCATCCACGAACAACTTATTTAACCAACAAATTAAGCGGGTTAGAATCGGGTAATATATAGATCCATTTAAAAGCAGACTTATTGACCAAGTCTATTTAACCCACAAGTTATATGGATTGGGGTCTGCAAATTACTAGACCAACCTGCATATCAATTTATTTTTAAATATGAATTGTTGTTTTATTATTTAATATTTTAGATCTTACTATTTCATGCATATTTGTTATATTTTCATTAATCTTAGATATTTTTTCAGTTTCTATCAATTTCTTTTATAATTTTTTAAGTTTTTCAATCCTTTTTATTTTTTTTATAAATTCTTAAATTTTTAACTTTTTTTATTATTCAGCCCCAGACCAACCCACTAGCTCGCAAGTTAAGTGGGCTAGACATGAACCACGTAAAAAAGACTTGTTTTATTCAGCATACTAGCTTAGTCAAATCTACTTAAATACGAACTATTGCAAAATGGGTTAAACAAACTAGACTAACATGTATATCTGCCTCTAATTGGGTTTTTTTTTTTTACCTTATTTGTTCTTAATATTTTAATACTTATTCACTTTTATCCTTTTTTTATATTATGATTAAAATCTCTTTTCACATCCCTCCTTGAAAAGCTTATTCCCATTATCATCTTGTACCCAAAGCCTAATGATTGATGTTAGTATCTACACCTATAAAGTTTTCTGTTTATATTACGTTCTTTATGTTAACTTTTAATAAAATATTTTATCTTTAGAAAAATTACTAAGAATTCAAATATGTGAAAAAAAATATTATAATTACCTAAAAAAATGTTTTTATCTGAAAAAAAATATAACATATATTAAAAAACTATGTAAATATGTCATTTTATGCCATTTTATATTTTTTGTAACTAATTTAATAACTAACTTTATCAAACACTTCTAATTAAATAAAATAGCTTATCAACTTTTAACTAGTAATTTCTCAACTTTCAGCTAGTTTTACTAAAACACTTTTATATATCCCCTTGTATTTATTACTATATTTACAAACTATTTGAGTACATATATAGTGTAATAAAGACTAAGGCTGGGCAATGGTCGGGTTCGGTCGGATTCGGGCCCAAAAAGCCCAATCAGACCAAAACCGAGCACTAAAAAATATAGCCCATAACTGGCCGTTGGACCTTCGGTTTGGGGCAGTTTCAGTTTGAGTCGATTACAGTTTGGGTCGGGTGGGTTGGTTCAGATATAGGCCAGTACCAAAATGGGCCAGGTTATTATTTAATTTTTACCCTGTACAAATTAAATACATTTTTTTAATGTTAGATTTTAGAACTAAATGAAAAGAAAAAAAAGGGGGGGATCTCTGATAGCAATGTTAGTTTTTTAAAAGCTTATTAAATTCCTACATTTTTGTTTTTGTTTTTTTTTTATCAAATTTTTAACACTAAAAGCACAAATGGGCTACTTAAATTTCTTACTGCATCCAAAGGTCACAAATGCATTGCTAAATTTTAAAGCAAATGGCCTGACAAAACAAAAAACCAAATATAACTATGATATAATAAAAAAATCGAAATGTGAGACTTTCAACAAAAATAAAAAAGACCATCCAATGCATTTTATAAACTCAAAGTTACAAGTTTTTCAATTTTCATTTTAAATCCACAATAACTTAAGACTTATTCTGCCACCACAATAACTCCTAGTTGGAAGGTGAGTTGTGAGCGTATGAAATAATGAAATGAGGCAAAATAATTAAACGTTGCAGATTCGGTCGAGTTCGGACCCCGATGGGTTACAAATTTTCAAACCGAGCCCGACTGAATACACCCATTTAAAATCGATTTTTTTCACTCGAACACCTGCTTACCCAATGCAGTCCGTTCGAAGATGCTTATCTGTGTTCGGGTTTTATGGGTCTCGGACGGGTGGCTTAAATTTTCCCACCCCTAATAAAGACCATTACATCAATGTACTAGTTCATTAATAAAAGTTTCTCACTTAGAATTATTAAAGTATTAAACTCATTCTTCCCGCTTTATTCAGTCTGCCATGTCATATTAATATATATATATAAGAGTTTAATGGTCATGTACTGTCAGTGTAAAAAGTTTTACACTGTCAACCAATTAGAAATCATTATTGATATGACTTTTAAAGTATTTATTATAAAAGTCAACAAACTTACAATACATGGTAGTTTGTGATTAGATGACAGTGTAAAACTACTTTACATTGTCAATGCATGACCTATTTCCTCTAAAGTTTGTCTTTTATATATAATCACATATTTTAAACTTTTATTTTTATCTAAATAATTATTAAATTCTTCATGTTATCCACCCTATATATTAAATAATTTAATATAACAATTATCTTAAACGAGAATATTTTTAGCTGATATTTTTCAACAAGAGCATTTTTAGCTGTCATTCTTCAATAATAGTGTTTTTATATATTTTTTAACCTCTTATCTCTTTCAATCTATCATTTTTAATATTTTTAGTTCTAAATTGAATTTTAATATTTTTTTAAAAGAAATTGTTGATGATTAAAAATTAACATTGTATTACAATAATTGTTTATTATAAATTTAAAATATAATCTACATGTTCAAAAATATTTATCTATTATAAATTTTAATTATAATATAATTTATATATTCATAAGCATTTATTTATTATAAATTTAAGTTATATAAAATAAATATTTATTGCTTGCAATGCACAAGTTAAAATACTAGTTATAATAAACTCTTCATATTGTTATAATTCACTTGTTAATTTTGAGTTAGTTACTAAACGATAAATAAATCTAAACAGTTTATTAAAAAATATATAACCATTCTAAAGTTTTGTAAATAAATATTTTAAATTTTCATGCTTTGTCTCAATTAATCTTTAATTTTTTACTAATTAGAATAAAATAAAAGTTTAAAGAGTTTAATTACAAAAAAGTAAAAAATTTAAGTTAATTATATATTTTTCCTATATATATATGTGTGTGTGTGTGGAGCGTATTAAATAGTCAAGAATAAAAATACACTTCTTACTATAAAAAATGAGAACCATAAATATAAATTATTAGATTTTATTTAAATGGTTAACATTAAAATAGTCCCACTTTGTCAGCGTTGCAATGCATTTTCGGAATCAGCCCTTCACTGCCTTAGAGACTGTATGTTGCGCACCAGGTTTGGGTGGCGCTAGGCTTTGCTCACCCTTCTTTTTTAGAGCAATAGGATATTTATACCTAAGTTAAGGAAGGCTATTCTATGGCTGATGTTGTTTCTTTCTTGCGGGGCTCTAGTGGATTTGGAGAGCTAGGAACGCCCAATGTATCGAGGGGGAAGTGACCCCCTTTTGTAGACAGATTGTCCATGGTAGGATGTTGGCAGACTCTATCTTAGCTGCCTCTCACAAGGATGATGTTCCAGCTAGACCAAAGACATGGGCGAAATGGCATGCTTCTAATGCTGACACATATGTTCTGAATGTTGATGAGCTGTCTTGGCAATCCGAGTAGAGTTGGGTTTGGTGGTGTTTCGCGAACCTCATCAGGCGCATGGATCTCTGGTTTCTCTGCCCATGCAAGGCACACTACTAATGCTTATGCTGAGCTGCTTGCTATTTATCATGGGCTTACTCTTGCCTGGAGTAATGGGCTCAAGAACATCACTTGTTATTCTGACTCCCTTAGCCCGGTGGAAATGGTTCTCCAGCACTGTTCTCCTTTTTATTGGTTTGCTGCTTTGGTGATGTAGATCCATGATTACGAAGGATTGGCGGGTTACTGTCTTGCATACCTTGTGAGAAGGGAATGCTTGTGCGGGTAATATGGCAAAGTTGGGCGCGACTCGGGATGAGCCTTTGCATATTCATATCAATCCTCCCCAGGACCTCAGTCTTCCTTTGTTCCCTCATGCTTTTTTGAGGCTTAAGTTCTTTTGTTGTTTTCTTTTTTTCTTTTTCTTCTAGCCATGTACCCAAAAAAAAAAAAACCCACCAACTATTACCCCTTTAATAGCTTTATAAAAAAAGTAAATTTTGTCAATCTAACCATTGAATTATAACTTTATATTACTTTGATTGTGTATGTCAAATTTTGTCAAAATTGAACAACAATAAAAAAGTAATCAAGTTATTCATATTTTAGTATATTTTGAAAACTATATATTAGTCAATTTTGATATAAATGAATGGGATATAAAATAATTTTAGATTAATATAAAATTTCTTTCAATCTAATGGTGAGTTTTGAAATAAAATTACCTAATTAAAAGTTATTAAATAATGTAATAGTTAGTTAGAGTTACATTTGTATAATTTCATCTTTCTCTTTTTATATTTTTATTATAATATTTTTTTGTTAAATATTTTTTTTATTTTTTAAGTAATATAACACTCTTTGGCATTCTCTCGATTGATAATTACTCGGTAGAAGCACTTCTAAAATAAATCCATGAGCTTCCACGCAGTAAGCCAGTAATGCACTACGAGGATATTTTTTTATTTTTGGTTACTCCTAATGATGTACTACGATCGGTCAAGTGGTGGGAATTTAGATATTGTATGAGATTTTAAATTTAAATTTCATTGTTATTATTCTACACAAAAAATATATTAATGTACTATTTTTTATTGTGTACTATAATAGTAGGTTATATTTTTATGGAATTACTAATTATGTGTTTTTAAAAAGTACGAAACTCATATTAATGAATAAATAATTGATATAAAAAAGAGGCTGATCAATAACAATTTCATAATTTATTATTTATATTTAATGTTTTATTCAAATATAAACATGGCTAAAAATATGACCTTGCTGCATTTAGTATTTACATTTTGTTTATAAAATACTTACTAAAAGCATGATATTTAATCCAAAATTACAAATTAATCAATTTGGTTTCCTTTTATACTATAAAAAAAAATGCATACTAAATGTAATAATATAAAATACCTTTCAAATCAATAACAAATATTTATAAGAAAAAATAAGCTATGCACTGATAGTGTAAAACAGTTTTAGATTGTCATCTAATATCTAACTATTATATATGTAATAAGTTTATTGACTTTTACAATAATTTCTTTAAAAGTCATATCAATGATGATTTCTGATTGATTGATAATGTAAGTTTTAACATTAACAGTACATAGCTATTAAACTTTATTTATAATAACAAGAAAGGGTTGGTTTACGTTGGTTTAAGATTTAATTATGAGAAAAATATATATATACATTGACAATGTAGGATTTTTTTACACCGTTATCCAATCATAAAAGTCACACTAAAATTGATTTCTAATTGATTAACATTATAAAATCTTTTACACTCTCAGTGCATATCCATTAAACTTTTTAATTATTACTTTTACATTATAAAATAATTTTATATGAAATATGTTTTTTTTATTTAAATAATTATGAAAAGGGATAAAATTTTATCTAATACCATCACAAACCTTTTGTACATTTGGTTTGTAGAAACTCCACTCTTTTTACTTTCTCATGTTCGATTTTGTTTAAATTCTTTTTTTTTTTTCATAAACTACACTTTCCTCCTATGCAAATTCATTTTAAAAAATTTCTTTCCTATGATTTCTCTTCTTCCTCCTTATCTTATTATTTAAATTCATTTATCTTTCTTTCTTGATTCTTTCATCTCTTTGCTAATTTAACTTAATTTGCCCCTCCCATCTCTACTCACATGGGATTTTTCTCTAATTTATTGGGAATAAATTATCCGTATCTCTTTTAACTTGCAAGTTAATTTAAATTCTTTTATCTCTTACATGATTTAAACTCTCTTGCATCTCATCTCCAATTTCATAGGGATAAATTATCCCCAATTTTTTGGGATCATAATTTATCATTATTATATCTTTTATCACAAGGAAAATAAACTATCTTTTCATTTATTTAGATATATTTAATGTTCTTCTATAAACAAATTTATCTAATTAGCATTTTAACTTGTGTAATACACAAGATAAATGTTTATTTTATTATATTATATAACTAAAAATTATAATAAATAAATAATTTTGAATATATAAATTATATTATAATAAAAATTCATAGTAAATAAATATTTTTAACATATAAGTTATATCTTAGATTTATGATAAATAATTTATATTGTGACGCAAGGTTATTTTTAACTATGATAATTGTTTTTAAAAAAATATTAAAATTTAATTTAAAAATAGAGATAAAAATGATAGATTAAAAGATATATGAGATTAAGAAAAATCACTAAAAAAGCTCTCTTTAAAGAAAAATTCTCAAACACTCTCATTAACTCCTAAAGATGCTCTCATTCAAGATAACTATTCTAATTTATATATAAAAAGAATTTTATTAAATTCATTTGATATATATTTACTTTAATTATGTGATATGAGTAAGTTTTTTATTTTTGATAAATAATTATAATCATAAAATTTACCCATTAAATTTGACCAGTACAATGCATGGAATAAAATACTAATTTCTAGAACTTTAATTTTGCAACAATAATTTACTTCAAATATTACTCTTTAATTACCCTTATTATTATTATTATTATTATTATTATTATTATTATTATTATTATCTTTTGGTCATAAGAAACGAGATCTCGTAACTTCTAAAAATTATTGTGCATATCGTTAACTCAAGATAACTCTAAGTAGATAAATGCAGATATAGATATAGATATTTAGATAGATAATAATTTAGATAACTTACTATATTCTGTTTGATCATGTTAAAATAACCTAACTAAATTACATCTTTTTAGTCTTTTAGTTTCCAAAATGTCATTTTTTCGCACATGGATATGACAGTTTCTACAGTGAAGAAATATATCAAATGGTCTACCGGTAGACCATTTTTTTAAACCGTTAGATATATGAATAAAAAAAATCAATGATTGAGATTGTTAATCAGATCAATAAATCTTAACTGTTAATTTTTTTTTATTCATATATCTAACGATTTAGAGAGGTAGACTACTGTAGAATTTGCCCATAGATATACATAAACTGAAAACAATATTATTTTAAAGTTAGATTAAAAAAAAGTGTTAGCTGAAACAAAAGATAAAGAAAAACTTGTGAGCTATGAAGTCTTTTATTTCAAGCCTTTTGGTTTCGGAAATTTCATTTTTCCCTGCGCATATGGATACTTTAATATAAACTGAAAATAATATTGTTTTCGTACTTGAAAATTTAAAATTAGATTAAAAATAGTATTGGCCAAAAAAGATAAAGAAAAATTTATCTAAATATGAAGCGCGAAACACAGCAAGCATTTTGAAATTAGTTGATAGCCGAGAACCAGTATATATCATTTGCTAATCAATATTGATAAAACCTTTTTTTGAAGATTTGCTTATGAATAATTGAAATTCAAAACAAAGCCAATCAATTATCATCATCCAACAAAAGATTACATTTTATCTTGGAGTCTTTTCTCATGCTACCCAAACTCTATAAATAGAACATAAATATTCATCACGTAGCATACATACCATAATTTCTCAAGTGAAAATTACCTACCTACATCATATTCCATGGCCTCCATAACCATAACAACCTCCTCCTTCGTTGTCCTCTTTCTTTCCCTCTTCCTCTGCATGCTCAACTCAGCCACTGCCTCTAGCAATGTCTCCGCCGTCTTCGCCTTCGGCGACTCCACCGTGGACTCTGGCAACAACAACCGCTTCAACACTCTCTTCCGCGGTGACCACTTGCCCTATGGTCGCGACTTCCCGACCCACCTCCCAACCGGGAGGTTCTCAAATGGGAAAATAGCGACCGATTACCTTGCCCAAATTCTAGGCATTAAGGATCATTTACCCGCTTATCTTGAGCCGCGTGTGACCGATGGTGATTTGCTCACTGGGGTTAGTTTTGCCTCTGGGGGCTCTGGGTTGGATCCCAATACTGTGGCATTGGCCAGGGTTTTGGACTTGTCCACACAGCTTGGGTTGTTTGAAGAGGCTTTGCAGAGGATAAGGAAAGCTGTTGGAGATGAAAAGGCGAATGATGTCATCCAAAACTCCTTGTTTGTGATCAGTATTGGGACTAATGATATGCTCTACAATGCATATTTATTACCAGTAAGGATGATTCGCTATGGTTCTATTTCGGGTTACCAAGATTTTCTGCTCCAAAATCTTCATGCTTTTATTCAGGTTTGTATTTTATCTTTATGTGTATTTAAAATAGAGAAAACAGGTCATGCACTAACAATATAAAATAATTTTATATTGTCATTTAATTATAAACCATCATTTATTGTAAATTTATTTATTTTTATAAAAAAATACTTTAAAAATCATATCAATAATGATTTCTGATTGATTAACAGTGTAAAACTTTTAATACTGGCATTGCATAACTATTAAACTCTTTAAAATAATTATCTATCCATGGTTTAATTTCTAGTGCTTTCACATTTAGTCATGTTTAAACCTAGAGTGCATAGATTATAATTAGTTTTAAATGTTATGATTTCTATTTCTCAACTTGAGAAATTTTATGATACTCTCGACAATTTAAGGGTTTTGGTATTTTTATTGAAAAACTTTCTCTTTTTTCCCCTTTTTCTCGTTTAACGTGTTCAAATTCACTTAATTATTAACTCAAAAAACAACCACATCAAAACTCTTATATTTCTCATAGCAACTCTTTTCTAATTGTCTACATATTAGATTTGGATTCTCTCTCTATCTTTTTCTAAAAAATATTTATGAGAAGAGTTTATCTTTAAGGTTGAAAGGATCCAAATCCGTTATGACATGCTATTAATTAACAGTAGATGAGATTTATCATTTTTTTTTTTCAATTTAATGGCATTTCAGTCCACGTATCTTGAAATAATATAATCATAAGTTCATAACGAAGACATTGACTAACAATTAATGTTATCTTATAGAAAGTATTTTTGTTTAAAGTATGCAAAGCAAGGCAACTTGAATTTTCTTTCTTCTGCATTCCCTGATAAAGCACAACTTTTACAAAGCTTCACAAAAATGAAAACACTTTGATTACGTAACTTTTTCTCTTGAAAGCAAAGTATATATTAAACAATGCATTTGATTAATGTTGGGTATTGTGTTGCAGAGACTCTACGGAGCAGGAGCACGTAGGATTTTGGTGGCAGGTCTTCCCCCAATTGGGTGTCTCCCAGTGCAAGTGACAATTAGCAGCATCATACCTAGCCGACACTGGCTCCAACGCATGTGTAACGTTCAACAGAACACAGATTCTCAAGCCTACAACAAGAAGCTTCAATCCCATGTCCATTTACTCCAATCCGAACTCAATGGTGCTAAGGTTGTTTATTTCGATACCTATACGCCCATTCTGGATATGGTCACAAGCCCAGCCAAATACGGTAATTAATTACTCACTCAATTTTATTTTATTTTTTCCATTTCTTATTATTATTATTATTATTGATATATGCATTCCCTGTCACGTGTTTGGCCCGTGCTAATTTTGCTCATAAATTTGTGAAGGCTTTGCACAAACACTTCAAGGATGCTGTGGGACAGGGCTCTTGGAGATGGGTCCTGTGTGCAATGTACTTGACCTAACTTGCCCGGATCCGTCTAAGTTTTTGTTCTGGGATGCTGTACACCTTACAGATGCAGGAAACTACGTTCTTGCCCAGAGTGGTCGACAAACTGTGCTTCCATACCTTACTAGTTAGGCTATTATATATGATTTTAGATTTTATATATGAATTTTTTTTCCTTAGGCTACATAATCAGCCAGTAGAATGGATCCGAATCTTCATTTAGGATAATTATATTTTTTTTTCCATAACAGGTTAGGAATTTCATTTTATCTGTAGAGCATGTTATTTTATTTAGAGAAAACAGGTCATGCACTGACAGTGTAAAGCAGTTTTACATTGTCATCCAATCACAAGCCACCATTTATTGTAAATTTGTTGACTTTTATAATAAATACTTTAAAAGTCATATCAATGATGATTTCTGATTGGTTGACAATGCATGACCATTAAACTCTTTTATTTAAGTAAAGATTATTTTCTTTTGATAAATGCAAAATATTTTTAGGAGTTATTGATTGATTAGCATTTGATTAAATCGTTCTTTTGAATTTATTTTAATGTTATATATTAGAATATACAATTTGGTACTTATTCTTCTCACTCTACATTTTTAATATTATATTTCTCTCTTTTAAATGTGCATTTCACATACTACTTCTGCAATTAATTGATGAAACCTAAACAAGTGTAATAGGTCTTGCAAGTAATACAATTTTTAAACAATGAAAACCGAGTATCGTTCTTAGAATTCAAGGGTCAATTTGCAATTTCACAAATGCAATCCTAAATGACCATAAAGGATAATTTGATTTGATTGATAAAAGAGTAATTAAAATTAAAAAATAATAGTAAGGAACTTTTTTTGAAATTTTCCTTTTTAGGGTCAACCGTTATTCCTTTTATCATCTGAATACTTTTTAAGTTATATAAGATTTAAATGAATAATTTAAGAAACATTTATATAAAAATAGAGTTTTGGCATTTTATTAAAATCGCTTTAATTATAAATTATTTTAGTACCAATTATCTTATATGTTATTTCTAATTTTCATAATGGCTTATTTTCTTAAATATGTTCTAATTCATTGTCAATAAAAGATTTTACACTGTAAAGTCACACTAAAAGTTTTTAGGGTAGTTATTATCAAAGCTAATAAACTTACCATACATGGTAGGTTGTGATTGAATGATAATGTAAAACTGTTTTATACTATCAGTACATAACTTATTTTCTCTTTTTGTAATTTCATTATCCTTATTCTCTCAATTTGATATTCTCAATATTATCTCTTTTTCTCCTTTAGATGAGCATTTCACACACTATATCACAATTAGTGAAAAATGTTTGTCTCAATCAGCTCAAACTATTTTTATTTTATCTTTATGAATGTACTTGATCATCTTAATTGTTTATCTCTTTTAATTTATCATCTTTTATCTTTATCTTTAAATTGAATTTCAATAGTTTATTTCAAACAAAATTATCAATAATTAAAAATAATCTTATATCACAATTCAAAGAGTTCATTGTAAATTTAAAATAAAGTTTATATATTTAAATATATTTATTAATTATAAATTTTAATTATAATATAATTTATATATTAATAAATATTTATTGTAAATTTTAATTATATAAAATAAACATTTATCTTATACAATGCACATACTAAAATACTAATTATAAACGATTTTGAATCTAATGCCCTTGACTTTAATAAAATTTGAGAATTACCGAAGTGAAGGTTAAATTGTAAATTTTAATTATATAAAATAGACATTGATCTTATACAATACACATACTAAAATACTAATTATAAACGATTTTGAATCTAATGCCTCTTGACTATAATAAAATTTGAGAATTACCGAAGTGAAGGTTAAATATATTTATAACATCAATAATTTTTAAACAAATTTGTAATTTGAAAAATCATACAATATTAGCACATATGATTGAAAATAAAAAGGCAAATTTTTAATTTAAAAAATATACAATACTAGCACATATGATTGTGAATGAAACAAATCAGATAGAATACACAATACTATCTCGGGGACGTTTCGGAGTTATTTGCATTTCCAGATGCTTTCACACTTCTATTTTGGTCTTCAGATGCTTTCACTCCCACAATAAATTAATTGCTGCTTAGGTGGGCCCGTTTCTTTTGGGTATTACGTAGCTGTGTCTGGCATTTCAGTTAATATCATTATGTGCCGTTCGTACCATTTTTTGACAAGGAAAATGACTTCTTGTTTTCGAATCAACACCCTTGTGAACTGTAAATATTTAACTTTTTTATATAAACAAAGAGAATGCAAATATTGAACTTAATATCACTATAAGAAGTTTTAACTTATTTAAATTATATAAAACAAAAAAATAAGATTTATTTTGCAAACATCTTTTTTACTTAAAAACAGCTGAAATCCCCAAAAATAATCTGTCTCAACCACCTTCTTACAGGATACTTTTAACAACTCACACGAAACCGCCATTATAATATTTAGTAGTCGGTACTCCCCAAATTTCTGCACATTGTTGGGCCTAATTGCTGCTATTTTTAAAGAAATAAAACATTACACAAACAAAATAAGTAGCTATTTCCGCACGGATATCTCTCAACCAATAATAAAAAGAGTGCTGTATAATTTACAATCCAAGCAGGCCGGAAAAAAAGTAAAGAATTCTCAGTGGCAATGCTTCTAAAATTGCAGTACATGAGTGCATAATTTTCGAAATTCGTACAACTTTGTGTGGATTAAACATATGCTTATATATTATAAATGAATGCCCTCTCTTACTTTGTCTGGATTTAAGGTAAGAAAAAAATGAAAATACCGTGCCGAGATTGATAGCAAACAATATTAAATGCTTTAAGAACTACATAGAAAGAAGGAGAAAAAAAAATCTGGCAGAGAACGCAGCTGCTACGAAGGAGCTGAGAAGCTAAACCTAAATCCAGTTTTCCCACGATCATGCTCATCCTTTCTGAGTACGTAGAAGTAGTTACCCTGAAACAAGAAATACGTTGAAGAAATCATAGAAAGGTTTGATATAACACACATAAATAGCAAATTAAGAAAAGGCAACGGTGGGGGGCAGGAGAGAGGCACAACTAAAATGAGATTTACTAATCCTGATAACAGTGCTAACCTAATCAATTCAACAGGTTGTTCACCTAAATTACCTTACCAATTTTTATCAGATAGCTGACAAATACATGCAGACATATCACAAGTAATAAATGCTCAGTTCGAAACTAAATGAGGGAAAAGACACGAAAGAGGAAAATTATGCAAAGCAACAGGATTTCAAGATTAAAAAAATTCTATATTTCTCTTTTCTTTCCTCCATACACTTTACTGTCCAAATAACAAGGTTACCCAATATCCTCTATCTTTTGTCTTCATCACTGACATTTCACTTTCAAACTCCGCCCAATCACCCAGCTTTTGGTTAGTTTGAGATTCTTTTTAATTAAATATAAAGAAATAAAAACAGATGCTGACCTCTAGGCGGAAGAGTCTAGTAGGAATAACAACTCCACATCCCACTGACATTCGAAAGGATTCTAAGAACTTCCGAGGAGAGAAGTGTCTATATTCATTCTGAGTTAATTTAGCAGCATTTCCAGAACCAGCAAAAATATGCCCATGGATTCCATGTTCTCTCAACCACCTAATTGGAAGATCAAAAGAGAGATCTGCAAAAGCAGTAACAGCAAGATCTCCGCCAATGAAGTCCCATCCAGAGGAATCAACATTGTCATCATTAGACCCATCTCTATTTTGCCTCCGTGGTTCAGTAGGACCTAATCCTCTAGTTTTAAATCCCCATAATGTTGTTGGTCCTCCTAGGGTGCAAACTGGAGAAAAATCACCACCCAGATAAAACCTTTCTGGAAGGGGAGATGGCTTGGTTTTGAATCCATGTCCCCATGGAAAAACAGCACCAGCAGATATCCCAAGGTTTAGCGCTGTATTGTAAAAACCAAAAGGGACAGCAAAGCGAACATCAAACTCCTGCATTAGAACTTAGAAGAGTTAACAGATTTACTCAAGAAAAAATATTTTCAAAAAACAGTGAAGAAAAGAAATATTAATGTGTAGAAGAGTTTTCTACAACAAAAGTTTTTCAAGTAAACACCCATTTTCATCCCCAAAATTGTAAAGCACTATCATAATAGTCCCTGGATTTAACTCTGGCAAACAAGTCCCTTGAATTGAATTTTGTTAGCCAAGTTAATCCTTCTTGTTAGTCATCCACTAACTCTGTTAGCCAATGCCTGGTATGGCACGTTTTCTGTCATTTTGGCAACCAAATGGATGCACAGCCACTCCCACATCAGGAGGGACAAAATTGAAGAAATTCAAGGACCTATTCAATAGAAATTTGTAGTATCGATTGCTTTTTTTCTTCCTTACATTGTTAGATGTTGTTAACGTTAAATATCATGGTTCTTCTCACGTCTTCAATAATGATGACAAATTCAAACAGTTGCATTCCACCAACCATGAACACCATCTTCACCTAGCAACCAACCCACCTTCAACCTCGTTGGAGTACACCACATTCATCATGACTACTAAAAATCACCCGCAAGCCACCGTTTGCCTACCATAGCCACCATGGTTCTCTGTCATCAATCCGCCATGACAACACCCACCATGTGATCCTCGCATGACCATGTCAGCACCATCTTTGCACTATATTGAACCTATAAAGCCACCACGAACCATAGTCGGTACAACCCCACAAAACCACCCTCGTTGCACCACAATGTTGTCCCCTAGAAGTCATCATCCGAAGCCATCGGAACCACCACGTCACCAGCCCAACCTTGCATCCACCATTAATTCTAAGCTCGTGTCACCATTCCACAAGCCTCCTCTTCCCACCAATGCACAGCCTCGTCACACCACGCAAAGACACAATACAATGCATTGATCAACTCCTACGCTTGCATCAAACCCAAGTCAACAGATATTTTGTTCCCTTCACAAATTCTTTCATCTTTTGTCTCCATCCCACTCTCTCTACCCTCTTTGCAACCAGGTAAGCTTAATACCCAATCCACACTTGCAATGCTTCTTTGATCACCATTTCCAAGAAGACTCGTAATTGGATTGTGGCCGTTAAATTTCTCATGCATTTGGTTCATGTCTTAGTTTTTTGTATACATATAAATACCATACAAAATACACAAGTACTTTATGTACATATACCATGCAATTACTTGTCACAACAACGGATGAGCTTCCCCGAATATGCAAAATATCATAAGAACTTCACGTATGTATACCATGCAAGCACATAAAGCTAACAAGCAGTGACATCAACATACTTCTTTATGTATGTATATCATGCTTCTTTCCCACCTTTTTTTTAAGTGCCACTAGAATCAAAAGCTAACAAGCATGTCGAAGGATTATGTAACTCATCACTATTTGCTATGAGAACCTTAAAACTAGTAGATTTGATTTCTCTGAAATAACGCTACTAAATGACATGGGTTTAGACATTGTGCTAGGACCCTTTCTATCATCATAAAAGGTTAGATTTCTCTCAACATTCTAGTTTTGCAAACTACCATCCTTTGTCAGTTGTCCTTTACATTTCAAATTTGCAACATTTGATGACTTCAACAAAGAGCTTGGAAAGAGAAAAACACAATTTAAGATAATTATATCAACTGTAAAATAAAATACTAAATCTTTTGCCACATATGTCTTATTTATCAAGTGCTAAATTAGTTTGTGAAGCAAATTTTTGTAATTCATTCCCTTAAACAAGAGAGTAACCTTTTTTTCCTAATACCCTTAGAATCCTTCAAAGAACTAACACTACCTGCAACGTCTAATCATGTCTACTTTAACTTCTTGGATGGAAGTTCCCCACTTGGCAGATAATGGTTGGTTGAATTGGATGTTAGGGGAATATAAAGCTTGTGTTAATAACCTTCTTTTTTTTTCATTTAACTAGATTAAGTTGCCCACAGGGCCTTTATCACCAGAAGCACAAGGAACATTTGCCTTCTCTTGAGAATCACTAGACCTTCAAGAAACAAAATAAACAATTTTGTTGACTGATATCATTTTCACATTATAACTTTCTTGCTTGAGAATTCCTCACAAATTGGATAGTTGTTGCAAGGACTAGATGACTAAAATGATGCAACATTCATTTCAAATGCCCTAACATTTTTTGTAAACGAGCAGTACAGCTTACATCATTTTCCCCACTTTTCCCAGCAAGTGAAGATCTAGATTTTAATTTTAAACCCCCACTTTTCCCAACATGTAGGCAATGTGAGAGTTCAAAATTAAAATCTAGATCTTCACATGCTAGGATAAGTGGGAAAAATGATGTAACTTCTACTACTAATTTATCAACTAAAAAATGTCGATCCTCTTTAGCAACATAATTTATGAAAAAAGTTGACACTTTTGAAATGAATGTTGTATTCCCAAATCATCCAAACCCTGTCCTCTTCCCTCTGAGGACTTTTTCAAGTAAGAATGATAAAAAGGAGAAAATGAAAGCAAGCAACAGAATGACGATACTCACAGGGCCTCTATCACGAAAAGCACAAGGAACATTTGTTTTCTCTTGAAAATCACTAGACCTTCGAGAAACAAAATAAACAATTTTGTTGATTGTTTTCTTTTTCACCTTATAACTTTCTTGCTTGAGAAGTTCTCTCAAAGTGGATAGTCGTTGCAGGGATTGAATGACTTGAGCAATGTAACATTCATTTCAAAAGCCCTAACTTTTTTCGCAAACTGCACTGCTAAAGGGACTCAACGTCTTTTAGCGAATAAACGAGCAATAGAGCTTACACCATCTTTCTTACTTTTCCCAACACGTGAAGATTTAGATTTTAATTTTAAACCTCCACTTTCCCCAACATGTAGGCAATGTAGAAGTTCAAAATTAAAATCTAGATCTTCACATGTTGGAATAAGTGAAAAAAATGGTATAAATTCTACTACTAATTTATCAACTAAAAAATATCAAATCCCCTTAACAGCATAATCTATGAAAAAAGTCGACATTATTGAAACGAATGTTGTATTCTCAAATCATCCACACCCTACAACAGCTCTTCACTCTATGAGGACTTTCTCAAGTTAGAATGTTAAATAGGAGAAAATGAAATCAATCAACAAAATTAAGGTGCTCACAAGGCCTCTATCACCTGAAGCACAAGGAACATTTGCTTTCTCTTGAGAATCACTAAACCTTCGAGAAACAAAATAAACAATTTTGTTGACTGATTTCATTTTCACCTTATAACTTTCTTGCTTGAGAAGTCCTCGCAAAGTAGACAGTTATTGAAGGGATTAGATGACTTGAGCAATGCAACATTCATTTCAAAAGCCTTAACTTTTTTCGCAAACTGCATTGCTAAAGGAACTCAACGTCTTTTAGCGGATAAACAAGCAATAAAGCTTACACCATTTTCCCCACTTTTCCCAACAAGTGAGGATGTAGATTTTAATTTTGATCCCCGACTTTTCCTAACATGTAGGCAATGTGAGAGTTCAAAATTAAAATCTAGATCTTCAAATATTGGGATAAGTGGGGAAAATGGTATAAGTTTTACTACTAATTTATCAACTAAAAAATATAGTCTCTTTAGCAGCGTAATCTATGAAAAAAGTCGAGACTTTTAAAACGAATGTTGTATTCCCAAATCATCCAAACCCTGCAACAACTCTTCCCTCCGTGAGGACTTTCTCAAGTAAGAATGTTAAAAAAGAGACAATGAAATCAGTCAATAGAATTAAGGTGCTTACAGGACCTCTATCACCAGAAGCACAAGGAACATTTGCTTTCTCTTGAGAATCACTAGACCTTCGAAAAACAAAATAAACAATTTTGTTCACTGATTTCATTTTCACCTTATAACTTTCTTGCTTGAGAAGTCCTCACAAGGTGGATAGTTGTTGCAAAAATTGAATGACTTGATTGATGCAACATTCATTTCAAAAGCCCTAACTTTTTCCGCAAACTGCACTGCTAAAGGGACTCAATGTCTTTTAGCAGATAAACGAGCAATAAAGCTTACACCATTTTTCCCACTTTTTCCAGCAAGTAAAGATCTAGATTTTAATTTTGAACCTTCATTTTCCCCAACATGTAGGCAAAGTGGGGGTTCAAAATTCAAATCTAGATCTTCACATGCTGGGATAAGTAGGGAAAATGGTGCAAGTTCTACTACTAATTTATCAACTAAAAATTATCAAATCCCTTTAGCAGCGTAATCTATGAAAATGTCGACACTGTTGAAATGAATGTTGTATCCCCAAATCATCCAAACCTTGCAACAACTCTTCTCTCTATGAGGATTGTCTCATGTTAGAATGTTAAAAAGGAGAAAATAAAATCAGTCAACATAATCATTCATTCTGTTCCCAAAAGGTCTAATGATTCTGAAGAGAAAACAAATGTTCATCACATCTCTAGTGATACAAAACCTGTAAGCACCATAATTGAGTTAAATGAAAAAAGAAGGGGCAATTAAAACAAGTGTTATATTGTCCAAAGCATCCAATTCAACCAACCATTCTCTACTAAGTGAAAAACTTCCATCTAAGAAGTTTGGGAGGGCAAAATTAGACGTTGCAAGTAGTCTTACATCTCTTAAGTGATCTTCTAATAGTATTAGGGAAAAGAAGTTATTCCATTGTTTAAGCAATGAATTGCCAAAATTTAGTTCACAATATATTTAGCATTTGATAAATGTAAGACATATATGTGACACAAGACTTAGTATTTTGTTTCACAGTTAAGATAATTACGTTAAATTTAGTACTTCTCTTTTTGCATATCCTTGGTTAAAGTCAAGATCATCAAAAGCTACAAATTTGAAATATAAGGAACAACTGACAAAGGATGGTAGTTTGGAAAAGCAAAAGGTTGAGAGAAATCCAACCTTTCATGATGATGGAAAGGGTCCTAGAACAATGTCTAAACCCATGTCCTTTAATATTGTTATCTCAAGGAAATCAAATACTATTGGTTCTAAAGTTCTCCCAGCAATTGTTTCTCAATTACATAATCTCGCTACACACTTGTTAGCTTCAAATTTGGATTCCAATGTCACTACAAAAAATAGTGAAAAAGAAAATAATGCTCCGTGCCAGTGAGGTCAACAGATAACGCTCGTAGATGTACCAATAACGAGGATAAGAAGTATTGTTCTTCACGAAACTTGGATGATCTCATGATCCATAGAATTAGAATGCGCCTCATCTCTAAAATCAAAAATGTTGAGAATCCACGTCCCTCTACAAGTGATCTGCACTTACATGGTATATACACGTAAAGTTCTTGTGACATTTTGCATAGTATATATACATATGGGAAAGCTCATCCATTGATGTGACATGCACTTCCATGATATATGTACATGAAGTACTTGTGTATTTTACATGGTATATATACACATACAAAAAACTGAGACGGGAACCAAAAGCCTGTGAACAAGCATGGGAACCTTAATAGCCACAATCCAATCACAAGTCTTGCCAAGCCTCTTGAAAATAGTGATCAAAGAAGTATTGCAAGTGGGGATCAAGTTTAAGCTGGTTGTCAAGAGAGTAAAGAGAGCGGAATGGAGACAAAGGGTGAAACAATCCGTGAAGGGAATGGAAGATTTGTCAACATGGGTTGTTGCAAGCATAAGAGTTGATCTATGCATTATGTCGTGTCCTCTTTATGTGTAGTGTGGTGAGGTTGTGCATGGGTGGAAAGAAGATGCTTGTGGAGTGATGGAGATTGTGGCAAGAGCTTAGATGATGGTGGATGCAAGGTTGGGGGGTGACGCGATGGTTCTAATGGCTTTGGGTGATGGCTATGAGGGGCGACATTGAGGTTCTGACATTGTGGTGCAGCAAGGGTGGTTGTGGTTTTGCAGTATTTGATGTTGTGCAACAATGGTGCTGACGTGGTCATGCGAGGATTTCTTGGTGGGTGTTTTCATGACAGTTTGATGACAAAACAGTGGCGGATATGGTAGACAAACAATGACTTGGTGGTTTTCAATAGTCATGGTGAATGTGGCATACTTTGACGAGGTTGAAGGGAGGATTGTAAGGGTTAGTTGCTAGGTGAAGATAATGATGATATGAGATGGTGTTCATGGTTGGTGTAAGAGCAAAATGCAACTGTCTAAATTCATCACCATTGTTGAAGAGGGAGAACATGCAAGCAGAACCATAATATTTAATGCTGATAATGTCTAACAATGTAAGGAAGAAGTAACTATTACTACAAATTTCTGTCAAATAAGTCTCTAAATTTCTTCATTTTGGTCCCTATTTATGTGGCAATGACTGGCAGCCACGTGGCATAACACGTGGCTTGCCAAAATGACAGATAACATGCCATATCAGAAATTGGTTAAATAGAATTAGTGAATGACTAACAAGGAGTAACTTAACTAACGAAATTCAACTTTGCAAACTTATTTGCTAGAATTAAATCTAGAGACTATTATGATAGCACTTTATACTTTCAGGGACAAAAATGGAGGTTTATTCAATGTTTTCTACAACAAATGTTATCTGTATATGTTACTGTGACCATGATCCATGCCTTAAAGGCTGCCTCGTCCCCAACAATTACTATAACCAAAAGCATCCTAAGCAATTCACCAAGAAAAAAAAAAATGAGCAGGCCATGCATCTACCATCTAGTAGCTGATTCCCTTGCCATACACAATGGCAACCTCACAAAATTATTGGAATTATTTTCCTTCCACTGGTTACAGTTATTAAAAAGAGGCAAAACATAAAGAAGAAAAAAGAAATGAAAGGTAAAAACTCAATTTCCCGTGAGCAGTGAGCTAACTCCTAGAAAAACCAGTGGAAGGAAAGAAGAAACAGTCACTTAATGCTAGTTATTATGATGGCCAATAACACGACATAAAATCTATTTTGGGGTAGTTTGATTATTTATTTCTATATTTCTTGTTTCTACTTTCTATTATTTTATTCAAGGTCTCAATAAATTATAATAGCAACAAGATCTAATCAATAAGATTTAACTTTACAGAAAATAAAAATCTATGTCAGATGAAAGTTGCACTTGTTAGCATCATCCAAGAAACACTAGAAATGGGAACAAGGGCAATTTTTTACTAAAATGCATTCATGGTATGGCTTCATTGACATAGCAGATATTATACTTCCTCACATGGAATGAGTTGTAAGTGGTATCTTACTCGGAACCCATTACCTTGTACAAAACGGCCCACCTAATGAAAAAATTGTTTGGCTTTTCCAAGTTAAAGTTCAAAAGGAAATACTTCTTTTGGTCATTAAGGTCATTACAGTTTATCTTGGTTGAATGTCTTAAATTATAGGCTAATCTCACATGCACCTCTATGAAGCATGCACATAAATAGCAACTCTTTAAATCAGAAGACACAAATCACCTAGAACTGATCTGCCAAACATTAAAATATTAGATAGCGCTTTGCATCCAATTCATGCAGGATGGGCTTTAAATGGTAAAGAGTTCCTCGAACCTCAAACTTGTGGACTCCTTCCGTGGACATTTGCACTGAGATTTCACTCTCACTAACAGATATTGAACCCATCAATGAATAGTAAGAGTATAAGCAACCAATAAAGCTCTAGTGCCAAATTTTGACGAAAACGAAATATAACTAAATAGATCACTCACCATATGAAGCATAGTCCCAAGGCAGAGAGTAACAAGTACCCCTCTATCACCACAAACAACAAAATCTGAACTGAATGATGTCAACATGATAACAAATGACGAAGAGGAGGCCATTTGTTTGTGCTTTTTTAAAGAAAAAAATATTTAAAAAAATTATAATAAATAGGTTTTTAGAAAAACGAAAAAGCTCAAAAAAAGAAAGAAAGAAAAAGCAATTTTAGTGCTTTTCCAAATGCACAAAGTAGCTTCTCTTTTAAGGGAAGAGATCTTCTTTGACAAAGGAGATGGACTCCTTCCATATATAAAAAAAAAATAAAAAAATCTAAAGTTTTAACCGTAATTTTCTGCTTATTAATTCATCAAATCATTTTAAAATTTCTGATCACGCCAATTTGGAAATTCTAGCCACTCCCAAGATTATTTCAATAATTCTTACACCCAAATCATTTAACATAAGTGTTAATACGTTTTATGCATTGCACATAAATTTGCAGAGTAACAGATTAATTGAAGGAAAATAAAAGGATTTGATCACACCTGACGCAGAAACCGCAAGCTCCTGTGATCCGGTGTAAGGCCACCAACGTGAGTGGTGGAAAGAAAAGCATATCCTTTTGTTGGCCTAATAGGAGAATTTCTCCTATCAACTTTAAACGTATACTTCAAAGATGACACTAAACCATGCCCAAGCTGCCTCCTTATAGACCTGGATGACATCTGTGACGGATCTGTCAAGGTACGCCATCCAAGTGTGTATGCTAAGTCATGGTGCTTTGTCGAGATCAAGCCAAGAGATGCACCCAGCAACTGCTCTTTGTACGAGGAAGACTCTTGCCAATCTTGCGAAAGCATGGATATCCGCGCCACAATAGGAGTTAACAATCCTGTAACTCGAGGGGCATACACCCCTACACTCACCTCAGTCGCTTGGTTCGCACCATAGGCCAAAGAAGCATCCCATAAATCACCATAACCCAACAAGTTCTTATACTTAAGAGTACCTTCAGCAGTCCAAGAACTAGTCTACAAACATCACATAATTTCCACATAAACAAAAAATTAGATTCCCTTGTCCTTGTAATTGCCACCTCAAACCAAAGAGGAAAAATATTGTGATCTAGTGGTGTATACAAAATTCAATCTGCCATAGACTGTCAAGGGAGAAACTATTACATGGTCCGAGACTATGATGGTCCCAACTAATCTTCACATAACACATAGTCGAATGTTATTAATTCTTTCTCAAAATTGAAAAACTTGACTACGTGACACATAAAGATTAATCAGGACCATAAACGCACATGGTGGTCCAAAACTATCTAATAATTTCTTCTGTCAAGATTGACTATACATGTAAGATTGAATAATCAGAGTTAATTTTCTCACTTCTCACTTGATACGCTCGTATATTTGCAAATACGTTTCTATACAATGCAATGCCTCAAATGTCAAATCATAGTAACATGTATTATTCAGTTTGAGTCAATGTATTATCAATCTGAGAAAAGGAATGTGTACCGAGGGTTTGGTATAAACGCCACATTCGCCGGAAACTTTGTTATCGGTTTCGACAACGTCGACGATGACATTGGCGGTGTTTGGGAGTTCTCGGGGACCTGCCTCGAGGCGAACCTTGCAGGAATCGAAGATTTCGAGGTCCTGAAGCCTGGCAATGGCGATTTGCGAAGCTTGCATAAGCTCCTGCATGCTGGTGGCGTTTTCGATGCCTTTCAGCTCCGCCTCAATCACCCAATCCTTGGTCTTCGTGTTGCCGTTTATAACCACGTCGTGGACTCGGATCGGAACCAGCTCCGACGACAAGCGCTGCGACAGGGTTTCCACCTTGAAACGCTGCTCCCGCAACTTGGACGCCGTGGATTGGGGAATTCCGCGATTCGGTTCCTGAACGACGTCGTCGTTGTCGTCGTCGTCGTCGTCGTCTTCGATGTCGTCGTCGTCGTCGTCGTGGGGTTCCGCATCGCCGTTGGTGGAGTGTTGAGTGCGATTGTTACGGTTCGGAGGAGACGGTTCTTCAGTGTTTGTCATTGTTGGTACCAGACAGCGAGATTGAGTGTGTGAGTGTGGGTAAACTGTAAAAGCGCTTCGATTCGGTTCAGTTCGGGACACGCTTCGCGAGCGTAGTTACTAGTAGTTGGTAATTGTCTAATTGACCTTTCGTTGGTGACTTGGGCGCTACCTTGGCTCTTTCATTTATAAACTCAGTAATAAGGAATTGTTGTTTAATTAGACACGGATAAATTACACACGTCTCTTTCGCGAGATGTCTAAATTACACTGTTTTTCTTTTTTATTTAATTTTTTTTTATCTCTTTTAATTTTATTTAAACAAACTTTATAAGAATATTTTTTGCAATTTTTGACTTTATCGGTAATTAGTTTTTAACTGTTAATATTAATTATAGGATTTTGAAAAATAAAATAAAATTCCGAATTTAATAATAGAGATGTTTACAATTTCATTTGTTCTCGTAAAGTCTTAAATAAACAGTAATAATTAAATTGACTATCGAATAATTGAAAATTATAAAAAAAAAATATTACTCTCAATTATTAAGAAATTTATTTACAATAAATTATATTAAAGTATAACGTATTTAATCTGTAATTGTAATAAATTTGTTCAGATCAATGTAACGTGTCAATTTGTTATTTCTTTTTTTTTTCATTAGTAGTATTTTCGTAATTGTGATGCAAATGATGATCACTTTGTGTTAGTTGTGTACCATGCAAATATATTTTTTATTTTATAAATGTATTTTTTATTAGATGAAATAACTAGATTTAAATAAAACTAAAGATTTAAAAAAAATTATTAAACAATTTTTAATTTATAATGAGTTTTTAAGTTAAAAAAATAAAAACTGACAAATAATTTTTATTTCTTTTTTAAAATTCTTATTTTTAACTTTAATTTAAAAATAGCTTTTAAGTAAAATAAATAAATAAATTGGGTGAAATACACTCATAATGTGTTTGCCTTTGGGTTTCTAACTAACGTACGGGAGAATTTTCACGTCAAATGGAGCAAAATACCCAAAAGATGTAGTTTCTGCTGACGTAGATTAATTTATATTATTTACATATCCAAACATGTGGATAATTTACCAATAAAATAATAAAGAAAATGAATAGATACATAATGTCATATATAAAGTACCTAATCGTATTTTTTCAATTATTTAAAAAACCTAAATTAGGATTTATTAATTTGTAAAAAAACTAAACTTAGATACAGTTTTTTAATGTATTTTTAATGTTGTTCTTCCATTAAAAGTAGAGTTTAGCTTCGGTAATCTACATTGATTTTTAATGCAAACTTTTATTACACATATTATGGAAGTAAAAGCCCAATTCTAATTGGAGAACAACACTTAAAGAATTGCATCTCAATTTTGTCCTTTGTAAAATTGCTTTCTATTTTTTATTTTTATAAAACAATTACTAAAAATTCGAGTTTATTTTCATTTTTGATGGGCAACTTTGTTTGTAGAAATTATTATATGATCTCGAACTATTATGATTATGATCAATTTTCACATGACACATGATCAAATTTTATTAATTCCTTCTTGTAAACTGAAAAACTTGATTATATTTTAGCCGAAATTATGTAATAATTTTTCCCTTTTTTTGGTTTAATTTGGCAGTGTCTGACGCTTGAGGTTCAGATGGTTACAATTCAATTACCGAAATTGTGACTCTAGATTTTATTTTATTTTTTTGTTACAACTTACAACTCTAGATACATTTGCGTGCGGGATCTAGATACAGAATCTGAACCTTTTTTTTTTTTTGTTGTTGTTGTTATTTGTAATTTGCGAGTAAATTTGTCTGATTTTGCGTGGAATAGTGAAATGTGAGTTTTCTTTCTCTTTGATTTGAGCCTGTTTGGATACATATTAAAAGATCTTTTGAGAGCTTATCTTTTGAAATAAGCACTTTGTTATGTAAAAAGTTGTATTTGGATGTATATTTTTTTTTTAGCTTTTGGAAAAGCAAAAGCTCCCAGTAGAGCTTATGGTGAAGCTAAAATTTCCAGCTTCTCAAATAATTATCACTTTGAATAAGCACTTAAGAATTTATTATCCAAACACAATATTAGCTTATTTAAAAAGATCTTTTCATAATAGAGCTTCTAAATAAACTATTTTTCTATAAGTTCTTTTAGAAAAGCTCATCCAAACAGGCCCTTAACATTTGCTTTGACTTGTACAAACATCTATTCTTATGAAATAGTGTTAAAAAAACATAGTGACAATAGAATTAGGTTAGTTTTTTTGGTAGACAAAATTTAATTTGTATATGTCCCCCCTTGGGGGAGGGGGGGAAGAGGGGGATATTGCAATTTTAGTTTATTACAGAAGAATACCTAAAAAGAAATGATTTCATGTTGAATATATACATAAATCAACTCAAAATTAAGGCACCAAAACAAAAAATCATGGTTTGGTGCATCTCAATGCTTCATTAAGGATAGTTGTTGACATTAATGGTTAGTCGTAGTTTGTGAGCGATCAAAGGGACTGAAGCCAAGGGGCCAGCAACATAGATAACAGCCACACAATTGCTTCCATGCAAACTCTTATTCTCGCCCCATTGAAAGCATAATTAAAATTCGAGAGAAAGCTACAACTTTCAAGAGGACAACACAAAGGATTTGCGTAACAAATTAAAAAGGAGGGGCTAATCTAGTATATAATATATATAGTGCTACATCTTGAACCATTCAAGTGGAGCATATAGGGAACCCTTTCTATCTATCTAAAATTGAAGAGCTTATACTAAGGATGGCAATGGGTAGGGTATGGATAGGATACTATAATACTCGTTCTCATACCTGCGTTTGAAAAAAATATCCATACCCAGCCTCATACATACGCAGGTAACAACTTTAATCCTCGTCCCCATACCCGCTGGGTACCTATATCCCCGTACCCACATCTGTTACCCACATTTTACTTAACTATTGGTATAAAATTTTGAGACGTTAGACGAAATTTATATTCAAAATTAATTTAATATAATTTGTCAATTCTTATTTTATTTTTTTATCAACTATGAAATTATTGATCAAAGTTTTATAATTAAGTATTTCTAACATTTCACTATCAATATATAAAAAGACAAATACATTCATTCTATCCTTTAACATAGTTAATATTAAATAAAATTTATATAATTTTAGATTTAAAAAAGCTACGTTCAAAAATAACAATAATTATAAATATTGTCAATAATATTTTAATTAGAAACAATGCATTCATTTGAAAAAAAAAATTGATCTTTTGATATAATTTAATATTTTTAGTGGAGTATGAATTATTTTTGAAATTTAATTTATATATAATGCCAGTGCAAAACTTTTTTACACATATATCTAATAAAGTTTGATTATTTTTTCACATCATCTTAATATGGTAAATTTCTATTGAATATATGCGTAAAAATATTTTACACTAACAATGCATATAAATTAAATTCTTATTTTTATTTGTGCTTCACTACTTCTTGCTATATTTTTTTTATTAAAAAAATTAAGATTTTTAATATTATAATAATCACTAAATTTATCTTTTATATATATATATATATATATATATATATATATATATATGTACTGGTATGGGGCGGGGTGAGTACTATAGTACCCATACCCACACCCACACCCATATTCATTAAATTTTGCAGGTAAATACCCACCTCTGTCCTCATTTTCATTGAACGAATATTTATCTTACCTATTGCGAATATTTTTTGTGGGTACCCATAGGATATGAGTAGAATTGTCATCCCTACCTTATACTATAGTAACTAACCTGACCTTTATAGTTTTTGCAGGTAACACTTATTTCGGTCGAAGAAATTAATGGGCTTGGCTCCACTCAAAGACCAGATTCCAAAGTACTCACAACTCTGGCAATTGGCAATAGACCATGGCTTCCACCACCACGTACTTATATTTTCTTGGTTGTTTTTGGAGAACCTTCAGCAGCTTCTATGTAAGGGATGGAACCACAAGAAGCAGGATAGTGAGGATGATGAAGTTTTCCAACAGGGGCAAAGGGACTAGACAGAGTTTCAAATAGAAAAGTTTAATTATATCAATTGAAGAGCGTTAGATATATATTGGTGTATATATAGCTTAATGAAAAAGAAGTATCAATTGGTTTGACATTTTAAATTTGAGTCCCATTGTCTCTAAGTAATTTATATATGACTAATGTTATTTATATATCAATTTTTTTACAATAAATACATAAAAGAAAGAGAAAAGAAAAGAAAAGAAATAAATGTGATAGGTGATGTGATGGAGAGGGGTGAGAAGAAAAAGCAAATACACAAAAATTGTTGTAAACATTTATTGTGTGAATAACATTATTCTTTATTTTTCATGCTGATCAAATGCACAGATTGAATTTGTGTCACATCTATCGAAGAATTAATTCACAAATAAATATGGCAAACTTTAATATCAAGTCAACCAACTTGTTTTGTTATAAGACAAAATTTAAATACAATATTTTGGAAGTGTTTAGTGTGTTGATAAAGTTAATAGGAAAAAAAAAAAAAGATACATTATTGTGATGAATCTATAGAACGGAAATAAGATATTGATTTTAATTACATATTTATCCATATCTAGATTGACGTTTGATTAGATATTTAAAATGAAAAGCATGAAATTTTTACGTGCATTATTTTAAAGTGATTCTCATATAATAATTGTAAAAATTCATGGGATATTAAATACTATTTTTTTTCAAGTTATATAGAGAGAAATAAATAGATAGCATATTGAATGCAGTAAGATGCATGAAATGAGTTTTTACGTCGATTATGATCTAAGTTAAATACTCCTTTTACAAACATGATCCAAATCTCCGCCATCGAATGATTAAAGAGAAGTTGACGAAAGAGAGATATAAAACTTAATTGTATATATTTAGATAAATAAAAAATAATTGATAGAGTAGTTATGTTCTGATGCTTCTAGTTTCACCCATTTAATGGAAATTAAAATGTATCACTTTTGTTACTTTTTGTCTTTTTACTATTTCTTTATAAATATACCAAACTTATAAAAGAAACTTACATATTATGTTGTTGTATCTTATCCATCAAACGTTACTTTAGGTATTTTTGTTAGTTAAATTAAAGTATCATCTAGGTAATTAGATTATATTTTCCAACGCGCATTTCATAATTGACAATCACTCTAGAAGACTTTGATCTCCCACACCCTAACCCTTACCCTCTTGTTGCCAAAAGAATGCTTTCAACAAATGCAACAGAACGGCTCTCACTCTCGTTAATAATAGTTTTGATCAATGGACACGAGCAGGACTGTGATTATTAAGCTACAAATTTGGTCGGCACATTTGAAGGGGATGAGAGAAGAGTTGGACATATCTTGATTCACCACACAAACTGACTGCAAATTAAGTGATATACAAAAGCTATTTTCTAGGTGCAATTCCATAAGCTACAATTAAACGAAGCACCCAAAAGAACATCACTCCCACGAGTCATTTGCGACCATGTCCTACAACAATAGATACTTTCAGTGAGAACTTTTTTGTGCCTTCATCTAAGGAAAAGGGATCACAACGCTAAAAGCTCTCAGACTTGCTATTTTCTAGGATCACAATGCTACAATTACAATCTGCTTCACTGGTTTCAACGTGCTTCTGCAGAAGCAATCTCAAGCTCTGCCCACCAAAGTGGAGAAAGTTTTGGAACTGCTGCTTCAGGTGTTATTTTTGTTATCTCTTTCAATCTCTCACTGACATCTTTCATTGTTGGTCTCTGCTCTGGATCAGGGTGGACACAAGATTTAATCAACGCAGCAACTTGTTCCAACTGATCCTCTTGGTAAGATACTAGAATTGGATCCACCATTTCTTTGAGGGGCTGGTCCCCTTGTAAATAGTGTGATGCCCAGTTTTCAAGTGAGTCCCTTTGTTCCACTGAATAGGGTAGACGACCAGTAACCATTTCAAATAGTAAAACACCAAAGCTATAAACATTACTTTCTGGAGTTGCTATTGGCATGTCAATAGCTTTGGCCTCAGCTGAGGCTATGTCGTTTGAGAAACTCAAATCTGAGAGTTTGGCAGCATAGTCATCAGTCAGGTAAACAGCTGAAGAATTCAGCTTGATAAGGGCCATAGGAGGGTCCAACTGGTGCATATGCTGCAGGCAATAAGCCATACCCATTGCAACTCTAACTCTTGTTCCCCAATCCAAGTGCTCAGCCTCTTTTACTGGAGTTCACAACAAGATCAAATACATCAGCCATTTACCAACTCAAACACAACAAGGATGATAAATAATCAAATCCTTAGAAAGAGAGTATTGTTGCTTCCAAAGAGAAAAGGAAACATAGTATAATCCCAGATATATTGTAATGGCAATTTCACATGGAAATATAATTCAAATCCTAATATTATGAGAGCTTGTTGAAGCGAGCTATCTTTGGTTACATTTCACATACATAGTAATGGCAAATTCTCATGCAAATATAATTCAAATCCTAATTGAAACTCCTGTTCAAGCAAGCTATCTTTTGGTCTCCATTGAGTCAACCCATTTAACCGTATAAGATGGTGGGGTGGGTTAGAATAATAGCAATAAGTTTGATGCCTGTCAGTTTTTACGCGTCCCACATGTGACATGACCCAAGGGCTAAGCTAGGACGGACTTGACCCGCGGGTTAAACAATTGTTAAAAGAAACACTTGGGGTAATAATTACTCCAAAATGATAAGTACTTACTGTGTAAATGCTCAAATAGTGTTCCGTTTGGAGCATATTCAAAAACCAACATTCTGGTGAAAGGAACCTCTTCTTCGCAGTATCCAATAAGATTAACAAAATTCTTGTGGTTAACTTTGGATAATGTATCTAGCTGAAACCAGAATGGTTAACAAGTTAGTTATAATTAAAATGCTTAAATTGCAAGTCTACAATTAAGTTTGTTGTTCTTTTTCTGTTATGATAATTGATACCTTCTTTCTAAATTGAGCTTCTAAAGTCTTCGACCAATTCTTGGATGATGTCACCGGAACAGAAGCTACAGCTATTTCAACGCCACTAGACAAAGTTCCTTTGTACAGTGTACCAATGGGTGAAGTACCAATTACATTACTAAAATCTTCACATGCTGCTTCAAGGTCTGATCTCTTTAGCTTTTGTGCCCCTAAAAATGTAAAACTTTGTCATGCACATAGACAGAAAACATACATATGAGCATGAGAAATAAAGCTGAAAGACATGGGAATGCAGTCATTCAAAACCAGATCAAATGGGTGACCAAAGGACCCAATGAAAACAAGTTAAATAAATTCCTATTCTTTGTCATGTTTCAGGAATTTTGAGTCAGTATGCGTATGGGATTTAGATTTCTGTTTTTTAATAAAAAGACATAGTCTTCTTGGAAAGAGAAAGACAATTCTTTTAATACAACTAGTAGGCCTTATAACTAATAAGGTAGGTCTTTCGTGATAAAAAAGGACAAAACTTAGATGCAATTCTTTAGGTGTTTTTGTGTTGTTCTCTAATCATAATTGAAATTTTACCTCAATAATCCACATAATAAAAGCTTGCATTAAAGGTCAACATACATTACTGAGGTAAAACTCAAATTCTGATTCGAGAACAACACTAAAAACACCTATAGAACTTTATTTAAGTTTTGTCCCAATAAAAATTGTGTGCTGCTTATAGCCATTGTTTTACTCTTGTTAATTTAGAGGAAAAGAAATGCTTAGATTTACCAGTTACAAATGCCTTCTGAAGCTGTCCACTTAGTCCCGTAGACCAAGGTCTGACATTAGCTACCTTCGTTTTACAAAGATATATGCCAATGCTTGAAATAAGAAGAAATACAACACCACCTATAACTCCAGCCAAAATAGGAACTCGATGAAGCTCTGATGAGGTACTTTTAGTTTTAGATAGTGCTCCAGAACCTGGTGCAGACAAGGGAGGAGGAGCTGGCTTTGGCACTGGTGGTTTTGCTGGGGCTGATGGGGAAGCAGAAGGAGGAGGGCTCTCGAGAAATGGACTATCCGCACGATTAAGAGGGTCTTCATGATCACGAATATGTCGTTTTTTACGAATTTCTAGTAGGCCACGAGTGCCTTTACCTTGACCAATATGCCTTCAAAAAGAGAAAATTATGTAATTTTGTTTTTTAGAAAGAAAAAAAAAATAGGATTACCCTATAATAATAGTATAAAATAGACACACAACGACTATAAAATACAAGTACAAAAAAGGGAATATAATTCCAGAGATGGACCATCTTTCAATTAATTAGCAACATACCATGTGATGGCTCTTTCTGTACAAGCTGGCATATTAGCAGCATTAGTTAGCTGATTTTCATCTACTTGACATTCAGAAAGCATCCTCAGCTCATTGATTTCGGGAGAGAAACCAACAAGAAATTCATTGTTATCCAGCAAACTGCAATAAGACAAAACTGAGTACATGGTGGTAGAATTAAAAAAAAAAAAAAAAGTGAAATTGAACTGTCCTAAGAGTATCATCCTACAGGATTGCTAGTGAGATATTACTCCCAAGATCAGCTGGTAGATGTCCACTGAAGTTGTTGTATCCCAAATCCAAAACCTCCAATTCTTTTAACTCCACAAATCCTTCAGGCATGGTCCCATAGAAAGAGTTGTTCCGCAAAATACTGCAGCATATTCATCGTGATGCTATTAGAATGAAGGCCAAAATAGAAACCATGAAGGAAAGGAACTGCGATATTCAATGCAACCAAGTAACAAACAATTACTTACATAGACTTTATGCGAACAAGCTTCACAATCTCAGGCGCCAGAGTTCCTCCAAGGCAGAGATCCTTCAAATTCCTGAGCAAAAGAATAATTTTCTCTTCATTAAAAACCCCTCAAGTTTAACAATATGAACACTAGTGATTAAATTTTATATGAGAGACAAATGTTCAAAAATTGTTATGATTTGATCACTTGAGTGAAAACACTTTGACCGTCCAGAGAGCAATAAGGTTTGGCCAAGAGAAGATAAAGTAAAAAAACAAAAATTCAAAACTTGGATCTCTTATTTGGTGACACAAATGAAGAGAGAGAAAGATTAGGAAAAAAAAATTAAGAAAAAAAAGACATAAATATTCCTCTTCTTTTCTTGTCCTGACTCTGCCCATAAATTATACCACAGAATTGGTTACATAAAATCAGTTTCCGAGCAAGAAGATAACAGAATCAGCACTTACAAGGCCACAACTCTTCCATCTGAGCACTCAACTCCGAACCAATTACAAGGGTCAACAGATGCTTCATCATCAATCCAATTTGACAAAGCACCAAAAGGGTCACTCACTATTCTCTCCCTCAACTTCAAAAGAGCATTACCTGCACAGAGAAACCGTGTCTCAGCATCTTCCAAGTAGCCACAGCTAGCCATAGGAGAATACAAGATCCCACAAACTCAAAATTCCACTACTAGTCAAGTACCTTCTTCATTTAAAGAACAGCACAAATCCAAGTTCTGAAACAAGAAGAAAACCGCCACAAAGCGCAAAGCCATATAAAGATCCCTGCACCGACCGAGTTTCCTGTTCTTGCTCATTCTTGTTGCAAGAACAGAGTCTTTTTGGCAAGAAACAACTTGGATAGAGCTTAATGTCCCAAAGAAGCACAGTTGGAAGCTGAAAACGTATTAAAAGAAGAAAAAGACAAGTTGAAGAAGTGGAGCGGACCGAGCAAAAGGGTGATATCTAAACCATGGACTGCTTCTAAGATGTTGTGACACCTGCAACTGAGATTGGTGTATGGACCCAGGAGACTTGAAAGCGCGTTCGCTGTAATTGAGCTAACTAGTCATAATAGTAAGTAACGGTGGAAGGACATCGACCCTTTTTACCTCGGAGGGTAATTTGTGCTTCACGTACAAGATGTTGTTTTTCAAAATTTTTTTTATGATGTATTAAAAAATCGTGTTTTGTAAATGAGATTTCAGTTTTTAATTATTTTTTTTTTTAAGAAAGCTAAAGTCGTGTTGCAGGATCACAAATTTTATTTTTTTTGTGCAATCGTGTTTGCTAAATACGGTCTCACTTTTTTAATAATTTTTTATCCTCACATGGAAATTGTATTCGAAGGATGAGACTTTCAATTTATTTTTTTTGTTTTGATTGAAGTTGTAACTCGTAGGCTTTATATATATATATAGTTATTGAATGCTTTACTTTTAATTTTTTTTCTAAGTCATGTTTGTAATCCAAGATTTCTCTCTTTACAATGTGCTCTCTTTAAAACGATTTTTGCGAAGAATGAACGTAGAAACCGCATATGACATACCGGTATTTATAGAGTGAGCATGTATTAAGAAAAACATAAATTGTACAGAGGCCGTATAGGTGACACACAACTTTAGTTTAATAAAGTTCATGTTCCACATTCACATCCTTAGGAAAAACAGGAAAAAAATATTATAGGTCGTGTATGTAAAACACGACTTTAAGAAAATAATTAAAAACAAATAAATCAAGATGTCGTGTTATTGATTCACGATTTCTGATTAAAAAAAAAAACAAAATGTCATTAAACCAAAACACGACTTAAAAGAAAATAATTAAAAATAAAATAAAATAAAATGTCGTGAAACTAAAACATGACTTTAAAGAAAAGAATTTAAAAAAAAGTTAAAAGAAAATTTCGTGAAAGCCAAACAAAACTTTTATAGAAACAAAAACTAAAAAATATTATAAATAAAACTATGTTGTGAAATGAAAACATGACTTATATATATATATATATATATATATATATAGCTTACTAGTTACGACTTCAATCAAAACAAAAAAAAAAATTGGAAGTGTCATCCTTCGAATATGACTTCCATGTGAGGATAAAAAAAAATAAAAAAGTGAAGTCATGTTTGGCAAACACTACTTCACAAAAAAAATTCGTGATCCTGAAACACGACTTTAGCTTTCTTAAAAAAAAAAATTGAAGTCTCGTTTGCAAAATGCGAATTCTTTAAGAAATCGTAAAAAAATTAAAAAGCAAAGTCTTGTACGCGAAGCACGACTTTTGTTTCATAAGTCATATTTGAGATACACAACTTGTTCTATTTTAGATTTTTTTTTGAAAAATACCTATTCGGGTAATTTTTTAACAAATTACCCCTCCAAGGTAAAAAAAAGCCAAGGACATCAATATATTGACATAACCTTTTTAATACATTATTGTGAATTTGAAGGGGGAGAGGGGGGGGGGGGGAATCTTATGAACCTATTAATTCTTTAAAGATTTTAATAATTATATTGATTTTTAAAATAATAAATATTATTTGTTACTACCTCCTCTCCTTTATATAAAAAAAAAAAAAAACTAGTCTCATTTTTTAATTATAAAAAATATTAACCTGTTTTTAAATATATTAATTATTAATTTCCCTTTTAATTCCTGACTAGTTTAATAACCCCGTACATACGGGTGTCAAGTTTGTAATTTATAAATTTTATATATTATTATATATTTTTAAATTATTTTTAAATTATTTTTAATTTTATAAAAATATATGTAAGTAGATATGTCTATAAATATTTAAATATTTATATATAAATAATAATAAATATTAATATATATTCAAGTAATTGTATAATCACACATGTCTAATATCATTTTAATTTACAAAAATATATATTAGTAGAATATTTTATTATGACCTTTGACATTTGCTTTGTAACTTTTGGTCATATATCAAACCTTTTCATTCAATTAAATGACACTAATACACAATTCTGAATAAATATAAAATAGACAATAGTCTTGATCGTAATCTTTGTGCTATATAAAAACAAACATTCAGGTATTTATTTTAAAAATAGACTTAATTGTACTTTTTGCTTCAAAAGTTTTACAATCTCGCGAATTTTGCCCCCAATTTTTTTTCAAATTTTGTCTCCCAATTTATAAAAAATGGGGACAAAATTTGCGAGATTGTGAAATTTTGGGAGGAAAAAAGTGCAATTAAGCCTTTATAATATTAAGTACAAAGTGCTATTTATATTATTTTTTATCTTAATTACATTCCAAGAAATAAAATTTTTTAAAATTTGATTTTAAATAAAATATTGATTCCTATTTATACATGCGATTCAATTCTTTCAATTTTTTTTTTGAAGAAATTTTGCATCTTGAGTTATAAGATAACAAATTAAGGAGTAAAATCAAACTTTAAATTTTATAGGGCTTAAAATCAAAGTTATGAATTTTATGAGAACTAAAACAAAACTTTAAATTTTATAGGAATTAAATCAAACTTTAAAGTTTATAGGGACTAAAACCAAACTTTAAAATTTTTCTAGTGACGAAAAAACACATTTGTCGCATGGCAACCATGTGGATACCACATGGTAGTTACAGAGATGTCACGTCACTCATGTCACATACTTGCATTAACGGAGTTAATGACTGGGGTTTAATGTGACACATTTTTTAAAATGAATGACCAAAAGTTGACAATTTTGAAATGAGAGACTAAAAGTGAACATTTACATATTTATAAGCATCAAAACGATGTTTAACCCTGATATTAATTGCACAATTAAAATAAAACAATATGCATATCCTAATTTATAAAGAATCTCTATTTATTTATGTTAAATTCTTATTTATTTTCAAATAAATAAGTTTATTTCGGGTAAAATTGTAAATTACATATTTATATATTTTAATTCTTATTTCTAATTATGTTGTGTTTATTTCAATAATGATAAAATTATCTTCATATTCAAAGTATTTTAAATAATTACTACTGATAATATACCAAAAATAATAATTACTATTAATAAAGAAATAATACATGTTAGATTATATTTTATATTTTAAATTCTTATTTGTCATTTTTTAAATATATTTATTTTATTTACTTCAAAAATTAAAATTATAATATTAAATCATAAGTATTAAAATCATGATATGTTTATTTTGGAAATATTAAAATCATGATATTAAATTCATAAGTCTAAATAATATAATTAGACCCAAATCATGATAATAAATTTTGTTGTGGCAAATTAATTGAATCTCTCTATCTTTCTTGTCGCTATGATCCTAAATTGCATTTCTTACAGTAAAAATAAATATATTGCTCTGATATTTGAACTTAAATAATTAGAAAATTTAAATATAAATTAATGAAATCATTCATGTTTAGCTCATGAAATTTAATAAGTAAATTATTTATAATAAAAAAATTACTTTTTAAAATAAAGATTGAATGCTTCAATTATGAACATCGCTAATTAGAATCATAGTCATTCTCAAATGAAAAATGTTATTTCATACAAAATTCTTTTTCATCAAATTTACACAAAGTGTGATTTCTCTCAAAATCTATTTTATATATTTTGATATTTTTTAAAATTAATATTTATTTTAAAAATGAGTGTCAAGTCATGTTTATGTGGTTTGTGCATTTCATACATATGATTTTCATATTGAATAGCAACGTTGTTCTCAAATTAACATGCATAATTTGATTACTTTAATAATATATAATGATGATGATACTTGCTTTAATTATCATAATAGAAATAATAAGTATTACCACGTGACATTTGCATATGTGACAAATTCATCGTGTGTGTGTGCGTGTGTATAAAAACCTACACCAAATCTAAACCCTAAAGACATATTAATCATTTGGTTTATAATATCTTAATATATATTAGTTTTGAACTTTAAGGAATCAATTACATTAAATTTGACATGTTGTTATATTATATTATATTACCAATTCGTATATATATATATACTATTTATTACTAAAATGATTTGTAAAAAAAATTAATTTGTTAATAATTTATGTAAATAATTGTTGAAAAAAATTAATCAATCAAATAATTAAAATAATTTAATTAATTATTTAAGTTAAAAAATTAATTAATTGATTAGAATCAAACGTATCAAAATTAACTTAATTATATGAGAAAACAGGCCATGCATTGACAATGTAAAGTTGTTTTACACTGTCATCTAATCACAAACCACCATTTATTGTAAGTTTGTTGACTTTTATAATAAATACTTTAAAAGTCATATCAATGGTGATTTCTGATTGGTTAACAGTGTAAAAGTTTTTACATTGACAGTGCATGACCATTAAACTCTAATTATATATATGTTATTATTTATTGCAGGAAAATTATAAAAAAATTAATTTTTTAATAATTTTCATAAATAATAAAAGAAGAAAGTTAAATCAATCAAACAATCAATTAAATTAAATGATTTAATTGTTTCATTAAATTTCATTAATTAATAGTCACAAAATATGTTTTATATATCCAACTAAAAACAAGTATGTGTACGTTAGCAAATTCTTATATATATATATCTTAAAATACACCATGGTGTAGTTTGCTAATGTACTCTAATTAAAAAATAAGTGTGTGTACGTTAGCAAATGCTTTTGGGTTTACTAACGTACACACACTTATTTTGTAATTGGAGTATGATAGCAAACTATAACTACAATGTATCTTAAAATACACCTACGATGTAACTTGCTAATATATTCCAACTAAAAACAAGGTGTATATGTTAGTAAATTCCATATATACATATACATACATACATACATATATATATATATATATATATATATATATATATATATATATATAATTTAGTCATAATTTAATTTACTATAAATGTTATTTAAAATTTTTGTATTATCTAAAATAACTTAGATTTATATTTGAATTTCAATTAGATTGAAATTGATAAAATGTTAATTTAAAATTTTGGATGATTTGCGTACAAATTATTTGTTATTTTTAATTTATTATTTTTTGTATATTCTTTACAATTCAATTGTGATATTTTGGATATAAAATATTTTAATTATAATTTGATTTAAGTCAAAATGGTATTAGATCTTATATTTATAAAATATTAAAATTTAAATTAATAAGAAATAAAATAAAAAAATAGGTTAAAAAAAATGAATTTTGTATTGATTTAAATTTTCATTAGATTTAAGTCATCTAATTTTCAATAACATAATAAAGTAGCCAAAAAATAAATAAAATGTAACACATGTCAAAACTCTCCACAAAAGAAAAGGCAATAAAAAAAGACACTATGTTATATATGAAAGAACGAATTGGTAAGACACTAATTTTTGAAAAAAAAATTGAAAATTAGTAAATAATATGGACTTACCCAAAAATTCTCTTCGTATTTGTCTTCAACATTTCACATTTGCCAAATGCTAAAAAGGAAGACTGAAAAAAGTAAAATAATAAGACATATAAGGTGTTGTTCAAGAAAAAAATAAAAAATAAAAATAAAAATAGTCAGTAAGAAAACAAACAATTAAATGAAAAAAAATGTAGAAAGAATAGAGAGCCATAAACTTATCCATAATTTCTTTCCTCTTTTTGTCGTTAATGGTAAACATTTGCAAAAGAGTTAACCATAGAGTAAAAATATACAGAAGAATAGTGTGTGCAAGGGGTGGTCATAGGAAAAGGAGAAAAAGAAGAAGAATATATATATATATATATATATATATATATATATATATATATATATATAATAGTCACAATGATCTTAATTAATATATATTACTCATAATTATCTTAATTAATTTAAATTAGAATATATATTGATCAAAATTACCTATGTGCATGACAAAATCTTATTTTATAATAATATAATTGTATAATAAATTTAAATGAAAATATATATATATTTGTATAAAATAAGGATATAATAAATTTGAATCAAAATATATATTTGCATAACAGTTATATTTGTTTAAAAAATAAAGTATAATAAATCGATTACATTATTATATAAAATCAAAATATGTATAAATTTTAATGATTTAATTGATAGATTTAATCAAAATATATACTCATTATCATTAACTTAATTATTATAATTATTATAATTAAATACAATAATATGATTTTATAAATTAAAAAATGAAAAAAATTGATAAAATTTAAACTGAAAAATAATGAATATGGTAATGCCAGTGGCATTTGCTTACATGGCAAACCTTTGTTTATAATATATAATAAATAATAAATAATATTAGATATAGTAGATTATCATAATTACTATGATTATAAATTAAAAATAACATTCAATAAAATTTAAATATTAGATTTCCTTGTTATATAAAATCAAAATTAATCTAAGATTTAATTATTTAATTGATGAATTTAAGTAGAATATATACTTATTATGAATGCCTTAATTATAAACGTCTTAATTACTATAATTAAATATAATAATGTATTTATATGAATTAGAAAACCATTATGAAAATCTGTGAAATTTAGGTAAAAAATAATGAATATAGTGTTGACACGTGATAACTGTGGTTCCAAAAGAATTATTGACTGATTATAATTTATTAGTATTAGATTCAAATTGATTTTTTTCTTTATTTATTTATTCAAATTCAAAGTTGATTCAAATTTATTTAAATTTGTATATTCTATTCTAATTAGCTAATAATGTAGACATTTTTTTATCATAGCATTCAATTTTGTACTAAAATTTTGTACTGAAATTATCTTTTTCTCTCGGCCAGTTTATTGATTATTTACTTATTTAATCAAATTGGTTCAAATTCATTCAAATTGATTTTTTAAAATTGAATCAATTCTACTTAGCTAATAATATGGAATTCATACTAAAATGTATTGATTATTGATTAGAATCACTCAATTATTTGATTTCAAATTATAATTTCAAAATTCAAACAATTATAAATAATAGATTGTTCAAATTTAAATATAAATGATTAGAATTGACCAATTATTAGTATATTAATCCATTATATATTATGTAAATATAAATAATTTATTTGTTTAATCTGTTATATATTATATTAAAAAAATAATTTATAATTTGTTTAAGAATATTCTTATTTATTTAAGAAGAAATATTTATTAATGCTTCAAAAACCCTATAAATTGATTCAAATTGATTCTTTAAAATTGAATTGATTCAACTTAATTAATAATATTGAATTTGTACTAAAATGTATTGATTTATTGATTAGAAACAGTCAATTATTTGATTTCAAATTATAATTTCAAATCTATTATATATTGTAAAAGAATATTTTATATTATGAAAAGATGATATTCATATTTTTCCTGCCTAAATTTTACAATTTTTTTTTGTTTTTTATTCATATAAATACGTTATTATATTTAATTATAGTAATTAAGACATTTGTAATTAAGGTATTTATAATCAAGGCATTTATAATCTATTATATATTCTACTTAAACTCGTCAATTAAATAATTAATTGTTAAATTAATTTTGATTTAATAATTAATGTGTTTATAATTTATTATATATTTTACTTAAATTCATCAATTAAATCTTAAATTGATTTTGATTTTATATAATCTATTATTAATCATGGTAATTTTTTTATTAATAACATGTTTTCTTAAATATTACGTGTTTCTGATGCTCCGTTCTATTATTATTCTATAATAATAAATTATTATATTGCCTTAAATAAATAATAAATTATTAGAATGATACTAATAACAATAAATTATTATTATTATTATTATTATAATCTTGTACGATTTAAGTTAGTATATCAATTGTTATCTTTTAATTTGGTAACTATTCATTTGTGATTCATTACTATTTTACCATACAAATTTAGTAACTTTTAATTTGACATTCCCTATCAATCATGTAATTTGTATTCATATCAAAAATATTATTTGAGCCGTAAATAATCACGTCTTCAAGAAATGAAACCCAATTTGACTAATTTAACTATAAATACTTATGCATAATTAAGTGTTTTCATTTTCATTGTTTTCTTCTAAAATAGTTCATTACTAACATCTTCTTTTATTCTTTTTATCCAACTTCTATGGAGGGATAAATACAAGTAAGAATTACAAATTCACCGATCTTTTTTATTCTTTTTCTAAGGTAGTTTTTTTTTTCAATTTTCTTTCAATACTTTTATATATTTTGTCTAACATATAGCATTAAATTTAGTCAATTCAACTATATATATTTATCATACATTGTTGTTTTTTCATTTTCATTATTGTTTATTTCAGTCAATCGCTAACATGTTTTTAATTATTTTTATTCAGTTTTTATGGTGGGATATATTCAGGTCAGAAACATAAATTTATCGATCTTTTTACTCTTTCTACAAGGTAATTCTTTTCTTTTTTTTCAATTTTCTTTAAATGTTTTTTTTATATATTTTGTTTGATATTTAGAAATGAAAGTTTGTTTGATGAGTTTCTTCACCTTTCACCTATGGAATTTTTAAGAGAAGATTTCACCTATTAGATCTCAAATCAAGCATTACCATCATGTTCAATTATTTTTCTCTAAAAGTAATTTATTATTTAATATACAAAATAAAAGTTATACTTATAGATTAATAGCATGTGGAAAACAATATACTTTTTTTGTCTAAATTATTTTATTTTTAATAAATTTAATTTAAGTATTTCAGTTAACATATCAAATTAAATGTTAACTTAAATCCATTTACAAATTATTAACTATGTTATTATAAATGACTTAAATTAAATTAAAATTTAGATCAAACTAAATGAAATCTACAATATCATTAAATAATTTTATTATTATTATTATTGACAAAACTTAGAAATTCATATGTAAATCATGTCACATATTAATATAAAATTCATTTTTTTAACATACATTTATTTTTAATTATATTTATCATTAGTAATAATTTAAAAACTTTATCATGATAAAAACTATTAATAAATAATATTTTAACTCAAATCAAATCAAATTCTAAGTAAAACGATTTATAGCCAAATATCAAGATTAAATTATGTAGCTTATAAACACAAAGTAACAAATTGAAAAATTAAAAATAACAAATAATTTTACGTAAATGATTCAAGAATTGAACTTAATATTTATTAATTTTAATATAATTCAAATTCAAATTTAAATCTAAATTGATTTGAATAATACAAAATTTTTAAAAATATACTGTTATTGTTATTGTTTTTGTAAGAAATACTTAAATGTCGTTTCTTAGATGCTTTTGGTATTTTTCTTCATTGTAAATAATGTCATGTATAAATACGAAATTCATTTTTTTTAACACAAACTTATCTTTAATTATCTTTTTCATTAATTTAAAGTTTAACATTCTATAATTATCACACCAAATTTTAACCTTTGTCTTCTAACTTTTCTTCTTTCTCTAAGATAGACTTATATATTTTTATATTATTTTTAATATGCTTTTTTAATTTTTATTTATTTTGCATCATAATCACAATAATTATATTCTTTCAAAAGTATTTCCCCTCTTTAAAAATATGTGTATATCAATTTGATTGTTAGAAAACCAAATCTATAAATGAATAACATCTTGATTTAAATCAAATCAAATCAAATAACAGTTCATATTCAAAATACCACAATTTAATTATAAAGCTAATTATACAAACAAAATAATACAGTAATAATTAATAAATTAAAAAATCAAATAAATTCTAAGTAAATCATCTAAATCTTTAAATTGATATTTCTTCATTTTATAATTGAAATTCAAATCAAAATTGACTTGAATAGTGCAAAAATAAAATTAATATCAAATTAAATTATGACTAAATCACATAAATGTATAATGTGATAGCATAATACACACACACACACACACACATATATATATGTGTGTGTGTGTGTGTGTGTGTATACATATCACATATATCTAGGGATGTCAATGGGGCGAGGCGGGGTAGCTACCCGTCCCGCCAAACAAAATCCGTACCCATACTCACCTCGTTACTCGCGCGGTATTCGTGGATAGTTTCAAAAAATAAAATAAAATAAATTTATTTTATATGTTGTGGACAATCATAAAATACTATAAATATCACTTTAAATTTACAAATTTAAATCTATAAATTAAAGAGTTATTGTTTAAAATAATCACTTTGAACATAACTTTTAATTATTTTAACAATTTTTCTTAAAAAAAATAATTTAAATGCTCATAAATTTATGTTCTTTTTCTCTTGTAATATAATTGTATAAGATTTCTCTCATAATAAACAATTGTTTTAAAAATTTTGGATAAATTTATATAATTTTATCTATATTAATATATAAAAGTATTTAACTAAATATATAATTACAGGTAGCAGGTATCCGCGAGTACGAGTACCATGATACCCGTACCCGCTCTGTTTATAAACGGGTAGCGGATATATCCATTTAAAATATCCGCAGGTATCCATTTAAGGTACTCATTTTTTACCCGTGGCAGATTTTATCTGCGGATATCCGCAGGCACGGGTTTTTTTGCCATCCCTATATATATCACACACACACACATATACAAGAGTAAAAACCTGTGCAATGCACGGGACCTTAGAGTCATATTGATACAAACATGAAATAATACTGTAAGAAGCAAAATAATAATATTTTCATGTGAAGAAAACACAAAAAAATAAAATAAGTTTAAAGATACAGTTTTTAATTGGTTATCTTATTTACCATATACATTTGGAAGAGAGTAAAACAAATTAAAATTTTTTAAAAAATATAGAGAATTTTTTTTAATTTTATTGTAAACTCTTGATCATCAATATAAAAAAGATCATAGCTACAAAAAATAGCAATGTAAAGCAAAAGATATTAAAAAACCAAAATAAGCTCAAGAAACAAAACACTAAGGTTATTATTGATGACGATTTATAAATATTGTGAAAGACTTCTCGATATACAACATTTGTAGTTGATGTACATACTCTTTGATCATCATCTAAGATCAAAATCTTGAGACCTAGGAATGGTTTAGCTCTAACATATTGAACAATTACAATAGCATCGTTAGTATCTCCTCTAGCGAGGAAAGAGTTAAACTCCTCAACATAGTTTCCGAACAATTTGCACTTAAAGCGTATATTATAATAAGGATACAAAACAATAATTAAAAAAATTATTATACTAAGTAAATGCTTTAAAATTGTGAAATATTACACTATTATTAATATGCACATAGAATTACTGCAGTCAAGTTGAATTTCTTTCATCTTTGTTTTATCACCATTTGCCACAATCTCAATTTTAGGCCTATGTGTGATAAGTATGCCCATGACATCTAAAAATATGAAATAGTTTATTAAGTTATGGAAAATTTCAATGTTATTATTATAATTATAACAAAAAAAAAATAATGAAGCATTCACCAACCAAATAATTGGTGTTATAGTCAATACAAAGAACTTTAGAGATTGGAGTAATTGTATGTATATATATGCATGTGTGTGTGTGTATAAAAGAAACTAAGACATGATCATGTAATTTTACGCTCAATGCATTCAAATTGATACTTAAAATCACATAAAGAATATAAAATTTGTACAAATAAAGTAATAAATTAATATAATAAATATATCATATGTAAATTATCAAAAATTTTATAATACAAATTTGTTATTTTCAATTAAATATAAATCTACAAATTTAAATCATGTCATATCTCAATACGAAATTAAATTTTTTTTCTATCTAGAATAATTTTATTTTCTTGTTATATTTCATTATTTTAATTTTCAGCATTTTATAACCATCTCATCAAATTGTGACATTTATACATGGTTATTGTTACTATTATGAATCACGTAATTCATAATAAATGTATTGATGTAATAAATACAAAATAAAATTACTTAATTTATATGTACCTACGAAACTTAACTCAATTCTTTTATCTATTCATTCATTGGACAAAAGGTTATTTGTTTTTTATTCTTCTTTGAAATATATTGAAGATTTAAATTGAAAAAAAAAATTGTTGTCACTTAAAGTGCATTTTGGACAACTAATGTGTACACACACACACACACACACACACACACACATATATATATAGAAAGAAGATTTTTGCCATATGGTAGCATTTCAAAATTATTTTTCTACTGAAATATAAAAAATCTATATTTAATTCATAAAATATATGATTAAATTTATTAAAGTAATTATAACTATTATTACATATTCAATTGAATTTTTTTTTGAAGATTCAAGTATTATCATGATTTCAATTATTGATTTTTATGAATTGAATATTGAATTCAATCAATCCATTTAAAAAAATTATTTATAATTATAAATAATTTTTCCAATTAAGACTATATATATATATATATATATATATATATATGTATAATTTTTCCAATTAAGACTATATATATATATATATATATATATATATATGTATAATTTTTCCAATTAAGACTATATATATATATATATATATATATATATATATATATATATATACATATGTATATACATATATATGTATATACATATGTATATGTATATACATATGTATATGTATACATATGTATATACATGTATATACATATGTATATATATATATATAATGCATATATTCATGCATATGATTAGAATATTGGAAGTTGAATGACAACTAACAGTCTTAAAGGACCTAATTATTTTCTATGCGTAAGGATGTTATTTTGTTACATGAAAATAAAACTATAAATGAACTAAACTAACTTGCAATCACTAGAGAAAAATTATTACGTAGGGATCATTTTAATATTTAATATTTCTTTATTAAAATTATGTATATATTTAAGTTATATACAAATATGAATATATTTATAAAGATAATATTTTCTAAAAATTCATTTATATAAATTAAAATAATATAAGACATGTGTGAGTATAAAATTATTTAAATATATATTAATATTCATTATTATTTTATCTATATCTTAAGTGTTTATGTACATATCTACTAACACATATTTATAAAACATTCAAAAAAATAATTGATAAATATATTAAAAAACTTATAATAAAATTATAGATTGTAAATTGTAAACTTAATACCCGTGCAAGGTATGGGTTTTTATGCTAGTAATTATAAAATAATAGATTGTTCAAATTTGAAACTATCTCTTTTTCAGTCAATTTATGTTTTAATGAGCAGTATCTTTATTTATTTATGTATTCAAATTCAAATTTGATTTGAATTTATTTATTCAATTTTAATTAGTTAATAACGTGGATGTTTATTTATTATATTATTCAATAATTTCAAGTAATTATAAATAATTATTATATCCATTTACATTTATATATTATCCTTAGGGTTTATTGATTAGAATCAGTCAATTATTTGATTTCAAATTATAATTTCAAATAATTATGCAATAATAGATTGTTCGAATTTGAAAGTATCTCTCTGTCAGTCAATTTATGTTTTAATGAGTAGTATCTTTATTTATATATTTATTTATTCAAATTCAAATTTGATTCAAATTCATTTAAATTCACTTATTCAATTCTACTTAGCTAATAACGTGGACGTTTATTTATTATATCATTCAATAATTTCAAAATAATTATAAATAATTATTATATCCGTTTAAATTTATATATTCTACTTAGGGTTTATTAATTAGAATCAGCCAATTATTTAATTTCAAATTTCAAATCTCTATAAATAAAATCATCATGAAAATACTAACTAATGATTCTTTAAAACCCTAATGTTGCTCATTACTACACCAAAAATCCTAATGTCGCTCATTAATGGTTTAGAAACCCTACAAACCTTACTTTTATATATATAATGATATAATAATAAAGTTTCAAATAGTTACAAATAATTATCATATCTGTTTAAATTTAGAGTTTAATGGTCATGCACTGTCAGTGTAAAAAGTTTTACGCTATCATCCAATCAAAAATCACCATTAATATGACTTTTAAAGTATTTATTATAAAAATCAACAAACATACAATAAATGGTAGTTTGTGATTGGATGACAATGTAAAACTACTTTACATTGTCAATGCATGATCATTAAACTCTTAAATTTATATATTCTATATAGGGTTTATTGATTAGAATCAGCTAATTATTTAATTTCAAATTATAATTTCAAGTCTAGATAAATAAAATCATTATGAGAATATTAATTAATGCACAAAAAACCCTAATATCCTTCATTAATACACCAAAAACCCTAATGTTACTCATTAATGCTTCAAAAACCCTACAAAACCTACTTATATATATATAAACATTTTTTGTAAAGTTTATTAATGAGACACTCATTTATTTTTCATGCAAGTGGAAGTATTCATTTGTCTATTAACTATATAAGTTACACTCATTGGCTGGAAAAATATCCCTTTAATTACAAAAAAATATCCTATGAATTATGAGTTGTGCCATTCAATATAACCAACAGTTAAACTATTTAATTCTATGAATACTTTTGAAAAAAAATAAATTTATAACATTGTTATTAAAATTAACTAACTTTACTATTTTTCTTGTTCTTGATTAACTAGTTCTTTATTTCTTGGTTAAATTGTACTTTTGATCCCCTATAATTCTCAATCTACAATTTTAGTCCTTTTTTTTTTTATTTTAATTGCAGACATTTAATTGACATGAATTGCTAATATGGCAATAAGATGACAATGACATATATGGTTTAGAAAATGGTAAAATTGTTAGGTGGGGAGAGAATAAAACCCATGATCTCTTGCACAATAAAGGATCCTTAACCACTAAACTAATTAACTTATTTGGTTTATATGGTAAAACATATATTACATATAATATTACTACATAATATAATTGTAGATATTTTGCCTCCCAAGTATTATTAATGTGCGAATTTCATTTTTATTTAATATTAAATTTTTGTAAATAATTTAAAATGTGATGTAAGTGTTATAATATTTTATTAAATAATATAAACATACAATCATTTTTTCTTCTATTTCCTTTTTCACCCAATTTTCTTCTCACATCTTTATTCTTTTTTCTATCACCCCACTTATACTATATTAACAAAACATTATAATAATTACATTATTTTCTACATTAAAATAACAATATTTAATATTAATGAATATTTAATATTAAATAATAGTTAATATTAAATTATACAAACTTATCAATTATACAAATTTATAAATTTAATTAAATAAATTATGAACTTATATATTAAATTAAATTATGCGTACTCCTAATTGAATTTAATTAAATATTTAATCAATTATATAATTTATAAATTACTATAAGTTAATAAATTTATACAATTTATTAAATAAATAAGTATATAATTTAGAATACATAGAATTTAATTTAATTTAATTTCTATCATATAATTTATAGATTTATAAATTATTGTCATTTAATAAATTTATTAAAAAATAAATATTTAATTTAGAATATACATAATACATTGAATTTAATTTACATAATTTAATTTATAAATTCATTTGTTTGTCAAAAGGAATCAGCAGAATCTGATGGATGACAACATGATGATATTGCGTCCAGAGCCTCTTCCAGAACTTGAATTCGGCTTTGACTATTCGCCGCTTTCACTTAAACCTTTTATGGAGGATTATGTTCACCAACCATCTGTTGAGTATCTGGCTCTACCTCCAAGTTCAATTGAACTTTTTCCACTAAAGCGTTTCATTAAAAAGAGGTATCCAATACTTGTGCGAGCATAGCGCTTTAATGCACACCTTCCTGGAGTACTTCAACATAGAGTATCTCCAGTTGAGGAAATTGAACAAGCTCTAAAACAAAGGCGTGGCCAAATGCCAGAAAGGATCGTCCACATCTAGCTTGCAGATTTGAGGTTTAGGCCTTTGGATCCTTTAAAAGCTGGCTTCTTCCTTTCATCTTTCGAGTAGATGTTTTGCACTTCTTTGAAGAGTTATACAGACTTGAAGTTCCAGCTATTCATCTCTCCCTCTCAACACATTTCACCATCAACAATCGTCCACATCCAACCGAATCGCGTTTACCCATGGCTTCTAACCTTGGATGTAAATAGCAAAAAGAAAAAGTTGCTGACCAAGCCACCTTCCTTGCCTCTACCGTCCAGAGTCGAGTTTCAACAGCATCCAAACATTACTCTAGAATGGTACATGGCTTAGCGTCTAACGCAAGAAATGGACGAGGAAGACGCTAAACGCTTCTGGTGTCATCACATGTTCAAATGCGAGCGAGAAGTATCCGACAATGGACTCTCTACGGATGACAAAGTTGACACTCCAACGATGAAGACTTGTAAGTACACACAACGTCCAGCTTATGTCTTTCATTTCTCTGATACATCAGCTGCTTTTGTCCGTCTAGTAGATGAGTGCCCTCTTATTGGTACAGAAACTTCTGTCATCTATGCCATCATTGCTATCATCACACACCCAAAATCCTTCAAGCCGCCATACCCTTGGGAAACACCATGTCCACACCAACTCCAAATTCCAACTCTGAAGTTTTTGGAAGCACCACCTCCACCCTCAGATGTTCAACCACCAACTCCTTCTCAACCACTCTTACCAACACCTCCGCTCCCTCCAACTCCCGGTTTGCAAGCCTCTGCAAGCCTTCCCACTGCCCTTCTTGCTCCTCCAACCCTTCCACCCGTTGACCCAGCAGTTCAACAATATGTCACCTCACAACTCCAACCCATCATGACACTCCTCCAATAGATCCTCCAAAATCAACAAGAACTTATCCGCACCCCACAACCATCCCAATCTCCACCTCCACCTCCCTCAACACCAAAGTGATAGTGATGTCTTTTTTTTGTTTTCTCTTTATGTTTGTTGTTTGATAATGACAAAAAGGGGAGAAATAACAGAAATAAAGTATAAGTTTTCTGTATACAGTTGCTTTCTATTTGCTGATCTTTGCACCTTTCTGTTGCCTTCTGTTTGTTGAATTTTGCATTACATGACATTCATGCATAAACTTATATGAACTGAGTCTTGTCAGGATGATTATTTGAACTAATGTTTTATGCAAACTTGTTGATATATTAGACTCAAGGGGAGATTGTTGGAACCAAAGATGTATGAAGCGTCTAGTCCCTCAAATTTTGAAGATAACAAACTTATTAAGTTTTAAGTCTCTATTGAAAAAAATGTTTTTATCATACGTCCAATGTGTATTCTATATCACAGCGTCCAATGTGCCAATTTTAACGAGCGTCCAATAGACTTGTATATGAACGTCATCTAAGCATAAGTGTATCTCCAAACAACTAAGTGTTTAAATCTTGCCTATGCGTTTTTCACATGGATATCTTGAGACTAATGCTTTACCTATTTTGAGAAATCTAAAGTTCAAATGTCTAAGCATTAATTGAGAGACAAATATATATTAGTGTATAAGCGCAGTGTTGCAGAAAAAAGAAGTCAACTTATCAAGCTGCCAAGCCGAATAAAGAATGATAAAAAAAGTAACCCTCTAACGCAGTCATGCACTTTCTATTTTAATGCAATAACAAAAGCCACTTTTTTGACCTTTCTAAAAGCTCAATACATGTGCATTTTCTTGAAGACTGAAGCTAAATCTTCAACGGCTATTTTGAAAAGGCTTTATATATCAGCTTGAGAAAAGAAATCGAGTTAAAAAAAAGGCGAATACGAAAAAGAACAACTACTTTCTTACGTTTACTGGACGACCTTGAAAATTCTCTGAAGAGATTTTATCTTTTGTACTTAAACTTTCATACTCTCACGTTGTGAGTTGATTTCTTTGTAAACAACTATTTTCTGTTGTGAAAGCCTAGAAAGGCTTAGTGAAAAAGAATACTTAGATGGTTCAGCAATCTGGGTTGATTGCATTATAAAGCTTGAAGAGGTCGTGAAAAATACTTGTGTATAACTTAAGGTTGGTTAGTGAACACCTTTAGGACGAAGGGACTGGATGAAGCTCAAGTTGAGTGAACTAGTATAAAATCTCTGTGTTCTTGTTCTTTCTTTATCCTCTCCTTAAACGTTTTTTAACTTGTTTCTATTTAAGATTAAAAGAAAAGTTTTTTTAAACGCATAATTCAACCCTCCCTTTTTGTGCGATCTTTGCTCTTTCAACATATATTTATATTTTGGCTAAATTGTACGTTTAGCCCCCCTATAATTTTTAATTTGCGATTTTAATCCTCCTATTTTTAATTTCATGACTTTAGTTCTCCAATTTTTAAAAATTTGCTATTTTGATCTCCCTATTTTTATTTCTACAATTTTAGTTTCCTAATTTTTAAAAATATGCAATTTTGGTCCAACGGTCAATAAGATATATTATCTTTATTATTGTCAATTTTCTTATAATCTAATCTGTGATTACTTCTAATTTCCGATTTCTTGTATATCAACGTCAATCTATTTTATAATGCCTATAAAAATATTTTGTGTGTAAAAGAAATTGTATAAATCCGTTTTCTCCCTTAGAGATTAAAGACCCTGTATGATGGTTAAAGTAGTGTAAAGAAATAACTGTCAGAAATTTGTGTGTTTGTGTTTTTTTTTTTCAATTTAAAATAATTTAAATTTCAATTACTTCTTTAATTTTAATTTGATTAAATTAATTAATAGGTCCCTAAACTATTTGAAAAACTTTAATTAAGTCTCCATACAAAAAAAATTTGTAATTAGATCTTTGATCTTGTAAAATTTTTGTAATTAAGTCCCTAAAATTTTTAAAACTATCACAAATTGTCATTTTATAACAGTTTCAAGTTGTCATAAACTAACATCAGGGGCTTAATTATAAAATTTTAAAAGATCAAGGACTCAATTATAATTTTTTTTAGTTTAGGGACCTAATTTAAATTTTCCAAATAGTTCAATGACCTATTGATTAACTTAATCTTTTAATTTTTAACCTTATGTAATTAATTCAATGAAACATATATACATTGCATAAGGTAATAACTAGTTTTTTTTTTTTCTAAAAATCTTATCATTAAATTAGTTTTTCAATAACTTAATTTATCATCAAATTATATTTTTAAAGATTCTTTTTGCCACAATTTTAAATAAGGACTTATTCAGTAACATTTAAGGTCTTTGACATACTAATTATATTTTATTGGATTAATTTAATAACAATATCTTAGCTTTAAAAGATTAATATAGTGACCTTTTAAATTTTCAAGAAACTAATTTAATGACAGTTTTAAAAAAAAAACTTGAAAGATCAAATTAAGAGTTTTTTCTTCTAAATTTTTTTGCAACGTCACTAAAGAACATAATTTTTATATTACTTTATATTATAACTTCAAGTTCTTGTTTTTAAAATTGAGATGAGGTTCCAACTTAGATTTTTATACTGTCAAATATTTTTGTTATTTTATGGAATATATATTTATTAATTTTTATATAAAATAAAATCAAGATTTTTATTAATTATCTAATAAAAATATAATATTTTAATCAAAATATAATTTATTAATCAATATTAAGTATTATAGGGTATTTTATAAATTAATATTAAAATAACTATATTTTTATATTTTAATTTTAATTTTTATTATCAATAAAGTAATTTTATAAAATGTTTTAAAATTTATATATTTTCAGATTTTACATTATTTTTAAATATCGACGTAATATAGGGATTTTTTTAGTTTATATATATATATATATATACACACACACACACATAGAGAGAGAGAGAGAGTGTAATTCACATAATTTTAATAATAGAAAAATATGTAAAAACGGTGTGGGGATAATTTTGTTTGATTCGATCAACATGTTGACTAGATCTATTTTCTAAATGTGATTTATATGTTAATCTTTCCTTTAATAAAAAATAATTGATTTTTTTAATAAAATTTACAAACCTCTTGTATGCTTATGTAATATCGTATAACAAAATGATTGGTAATTTCAATTATTTTTTATAATAAATTGAAATATTTTCTCACTATTTAGTGTTTTCATAATTTTCATATCATAAAAATTTCATAATTTTCATATCATAAAAAAGATATAAAAATAAAGTGTTTAATGACTATGCACTGTCAGTATAAAAAATTTTATATTGTTAATCAATTAGAAATTATCGTTAGTATAACTTTTAAGTAATTATCGTAAAAGTTAACAAATTTACCAAATATGATAGTTTATGATTAGATAATAGTGTAAAACTGTTTTACACTCTCATTGTGTAGCCTATTTTCTCAACAATAAAAGAGTTCAATGACTATGCATTACCAGTGTAAAAAGTTTTACACAGTCAACCAATTAACAGTCGCCGTTGGTATGATTTTTGAGATAATTATTGTAAAAATAACAAAGTTACTATACATGATGATTTGCGATTTGTGATTGAATGATAGTGTAAAAATATTTTATACCGTCAGTACATAACCTATTTTCTTAATGTTTAATAAGATATCTCTTTATCTGTTTATCACTTTAATAAATACTTGACTGTAAATAATTCAGTGATAAAATTAATTTAATAATTAATCAAGCACAAGTCTAGGAAACGCCTCTGAACAAATAACATGAGCCATATAATAGCAGACGGGCAATGCTGCTGCTGGTACTGACTGGGAAGGGAAAGCGATGGCGTTGAGTAATCAACCGAGTAAGGACATTAACGAATGAATGAATGGCTGTGTTTTGATGAAGATGGTGTGAGAAAAAGATGGTAAGTTTTGGTGCTATTTATGTTTATCCTCCGACGACTTGACTTAGCTATAGATGGTGATGATATCAAGACATTGTGTCTCTGTCTCTGTCTCTCTCTCGTAGACTTGGTAAAAGACCCCTCTGTGGATGACACTGTCAATTCTATAAACAAACAATAGGAGTACTTTTTCTAATTTGCTTTTTGTTATTAAAAAAATATTTATATGAATATTGTAGAGAATATATTTGAGTAACTAGTTTATTAAGTAGTTGTTTAATAAGTCTTTATTATATAATAATTTATGCTATAAAATTAAGTTTTAAATATGTTTTTAATATACCAAGTGCTACTATGTGTTCTTCAGCGACTGTGCACATGTTGATGAATGGCTTCTTATCTTGATTTAAATATTTGCACTTTGCAGGTATGTATGCCCAGTTTGATCAATGTCTTTTTGCGATTTGTCACATGTGTGGGAGATATTGGATGAGGAGATTCATAATTTCTTTACTTTATTTGTAACATTGTTAGTAAAATGTCATCCTTTTTTTTATTACAATCTTTGTTGAATTGTGATTCATAATAATGCTCGTGATTTATTTTTGCAATCCTTCCTTTACTACAATCGTAGTGGCTGCTGATTGGAATTTTCCCACATGAAATTTTTTTTTTTGAAGTAATGTTGTTTGTGCACCAGCCTTCAAGAATGATGTGTTGAATTTGTGTGATTTGTTTGATGAATGTTCTTATTGACTAACAAAGAATATGTGAATTGTTATGGAATCTAATTAATGGTTATTGCAGACTAAATAAGTTTCTTCCTTTTATTTTTCTATGCCTTGACATAATAAGAATCTTCAACTGAAGGTCATATTTTTAGGTATTATTAAAGAATCAATTCGATGTTAGCGTGTACATTAATAGTTTTGTTTAAAATTTAATTTGATTATTGAATTTACAGTTACATTCAATGTAATGGCTATAATGGTGGTAGGAAAAAAGCTAACTTAGACGATGAACTGTGATTCAGTTGGGGTAGCAGCTAGCTCCTGTTTGGACTGAAATTGGTGTTGTAATTGGGAAGTCATTATGTTTATATGCTTCAATTGTAGATGAATTCTTTATAAACATAAATTAATATTTGTGGTCTATACAAAAATAAAATAAAATGAAAAATGTAATGAAGTAAACAAATGATTTACGCTGAAATGTTTTTTACTTCTTTTTTAGAACACAAGATCATGAATTGCTTATTTGTAGATTATAAACATGGTTTATCTGATTTAATATTTTATTTAGAATCTTGATTTGCCCTTGGTCCAATCTTTATCTAATATAAATAATTAAATACAATAATGTGTTTTTATTTAATTGGCTTTTATTTAAAGTCAATGAGCTAAATTTTGATTGCTATTATAATTGCCTATTATCTATTATTTATTATCATATAATAAAACAAAATTTCATTTAAACATAGTTAGTTTTTCCTAAATTATTTCACGCTTATTTTTTACTTCATCAATCCTTTGCCAAAGGGGAGTGACTGCTCATTCGTACAACATGATCCCATTTCTCTTTTATGGTGCAAAATTTATGTTCGGATCAATGTATCGTGTCTCAACCCACTTCAATTGAATTTAGGTTTTGAGTTATTTTTTAAACATTATTAAAATCTTAAAATCAAGTTAGACATATGATTAATCCTAATCGCATTGATGAACTAGTGTAGGGTTGTTTTAGCTTAATCAGTAGTTTCAAGTTAGAGTCTTAAGTATGTAGCTGTGGTAAGTATTTAAAGAAAGAGTTTTGTTGCCCATAGTGATCTTATCCAGCTTGAGCAGAAATGTCTTAAGAGAAAGATAAATGTGGTATCTAACCAAAAAAAAAAAAAAATGAATTTGAGCACAACTATGTTGGGCTTTGAGATATAAAATAGGTGCTTTTCTTTTCTTTTGACTACAAAAAGAAGATTAAGGACTTTGATATAAAATAATGAAACTTAATTGTATTTTTTATTATTTAATTTGAATTGTATAAGATTTTGATTTCTTAATTTCTTTTCAGACAATTAAGTTGTTCTATTGTTTAAATTAAGTAAATTCAATTACTCTTGATAAACTTTTTCTACCAAAATCTTTTAAATTTTAATTTTTTATCTAAATATTTGAGCTATATAGTAAATTATAGGTATAAAATAATGTTAAAAATTTAGAAGTAAAAAAATTAGTAAAAATTTAATAAAATTCTATGCATGCAAAGTACGGGAAATATATGTTATATAATGTTCTCATAAATTTGTATTGATTTACTAAATTTTTACTTATAATCATATCGAATTACAAAAATATATAAATTTTATCCATTATTAATAGAAAGGGAAATTTATATTGACCATTTTATTATAAATAAAATTATCAATAGAAAGAAAAAATTTTAAATTTCAAAATCAATATTAAAACTCAATCTATTGATATATAATAAGAGAAAGTCCTATATGAACACATGACAAGTTCTCCTTAAATTGTTTGTTCCCCTCCCCCTCTATTTTCTACTTCATCAATTATAACTCCACTTCACTCAGCTTATAACTATTTTTTGCTCTACCATTTTAAACCTTGTTGTGTGTGAGTTTTAGAATTTAAGAACAAATATGTTTGAATAAAAAATGTATATTAAAGTTGACTATAAAAGCTAAAAACTATAGCAATGTTTATATATTTTATCATCAAGTCTTTGATTTTAGAAGTCCCACTTGATGCCTCATGTTAAGTTTTGACTTTAATATGTGTTTAAATTAATTTTAAAAAACAACTTATTTAAAAGCAATTTTTTCAAGGCTTAAAATTTATAAACATTGCTTTAGCTTTTAGTTTTTATAGGACTGTAGCTGTAATATATACTTCTTTTGTTCGAGCATGTTTCTTCTTACAGAAAATTATTACATTAAAATACAATAATTATTACAAAAAATATATTTTGTATAAACAAATATTACAAAAAATATTTTCATTTTACAGTATAAATATAATAATCATCCTAAATTTTATTTTTATTAATTACATTTACCTTAATAATTATAAAGATTATTTCAAAATTTTAAATAACAACTCAAATCTATGACTATATAGTAAAATAAATTTCAATCTAAGCACAAAACAACCTTAATATCCAAATTATTTTGAAATGTGCGTGAAAAATCAATATGACCAGTACAATCTCACAGATACATACTAGTTTATGTTTATGCTCCGGTGACTTGACCTAGCTACAGAAGGTGATGATATCAAGACATCGTGTCTCTGTCGCTGTCGGGGACTCGGTAAAACACCCTTTCATGTCACTATCAACTCTATAAACAAATAGTAGTAATACTGTTTCTAATATACTTCTTGTTATTAAAAAATATTTATATGAATATTATAGAGAATATATTTGAGTAACTAGTTTATTAAGTAGTTGTTTAATAAGTCTTTATTATATAACAATTTATGTTATAAAATTGTTTTTAATCCTATAAATATAGCAAATTTTAGTTTTAATCTTTCAATAAAAATGATTCTTATAAATTTTTTTATACGATCTTTATTATTATTTTGAAATGATATGACATGTACACAAGCAACACCTAGTACATAGATCAACTAGCACGAGATTGTTACAACTTAACTAGTGATCTCGAATTCAAATCTTAAATATGCAACTGTGTTAAATATTCGGAAGAAGAATTTGCTGCCGATAGTGATCTTGCAAGTAGGGATGGCAACGAGGTAGAGCGGGGTAGTACCCCTTGCTACCTACCCCACCTGATTATATCTGCCTTGTGCCCATCCCCATATTTGCTTGGGTATTCATGATACTTGCAAATTTTTTAATATTCGTGAGTATTCACCGGTATTCGTAAATATTTGTTAAAAAATAAAAATAATTTAAAAAATAATTTAACCATAATTTTTAATTATTTTCATAGCTTTTTAAAAAAAAATACTTTAATAGTTGGAAAAATAAAATTATTCAAATATTCTACACAATTACCATATACGAATATACTAAAATTATTCAAATATTTAGACAAAGGTTGTGTCGTATTATATATGTAAATAATGACACTTAAGTAGTTTTACTTAACTGGTAATAATGGGTACCTACAGGACAGGTACCTTAATACACATCTCCGCCCAACGGGTACGAATATATCCATTTAAATTATCCACAATTACCCATTTATCCATCCATCTTCTACTCATTACGAATTTTATTGGGTACGAATATTTTTGACATCCCTACCTGTAAGACTCGAGCAGGATTACTCCCGTAAAAAATACTTGTGGTTGATCTATACCAAAAATGACATGTACATAAGCATGTTACATTAACAAACACTTTAAGGTAACACGTGATGTGATGTGTCATGGCTAAATACAAGTCACATAATCAATAAATAAAAATAAAGACTATTTACAAAACTTTTAAAATTTATAAGAACTAAAATTGAAAAAAAAATTGCGGGAATTAAAACCTAAATTTATATTAACAGACATATTAAACATAAAATTAATTATGAAATTTAATATAATAAGTTAAACAATTAATTTAATAAATTTCACTAATAAATTCATTAGAAATAAATCTAAAAAATTATAAGAATGATAATTCATATTTATAAAACTCACTATAATTGGTCTAGTGGTGGGAGTTTGGATAGCTTACACGGGATCTTAAGTTTGAGCTTAATTGTTGTTGTTGTACACCAAACAAAAAATTCATATTCATAAACTATAATAAGTTCTTTAAAAGCTCTAATAAATACCCTTAAACAATAAATCCGATTTATTATATTTTTTTTGGTAGAGACCACATATATTTTCCCCTAGAGACAATTTTGCTCGAGCCAGGTAAGACTATTATGGACAACAAAGTTCTCCCTTTGAGCATTTAAGTAGTTTCATACCTAGGACTCAAATGATATAATTAGATTGATTATATAAAAAGTAAGAAGCATATATCAGCAAGTATATAACTATTACATTCTAATACTATTTTTTTAATCCCTTTTCTAAAGTTGTTCTACAAAAATTTAAAAAGTTAAATAATTTTAACTGTAAATAAAATAAGTTGATTATACACTAAATAATTTTAACCTGATAAATTTAGAATAATTAATTAACGTTTTAGCAACTTTCTAAAGAGACCGATTGAAATGATTTTTCTAAAAAAATAAACCAAAAAAATAGAAAAAAGAAGAAGGAAGAATTTATAGGCACCGTGCAATTAACTTGGAATTGGAAATATAATACTTAAAGGCTATAATTGACAAAGCCAAAACAAATTAGTAGGTTACCTTAAAATTTATAAGGTTTTTTTTTTTTTTTAATACAAGGGGAGGGCAAACCCAACTAAAAACCACCATAGAAATTAATAGAAGCTAAATCACCTACAAGATTCAAATGAAGCAAAGCAAGAGCTGAATCATAAATATTTAATAAAATTACTTATTAAAATAGTAATAAATATTAAATAACATAAAGAATATATTTATATATTTTTTAATATAAAATTTATTTTTTAGTAAAAGAATATATTTTTAAGTAATTATATTTTTATATTTTTTATTAATTCTTTAAAGATTACACATTTTATCAAAGAATAAATAATGTAATAATTAAAATAAATAATATTGTATGAAAAATAACCCTAAAATAGTAAAAAGAGAATGATAATTAAAATAAAATATCTTTATTTTATATACATATTTTTATTCTTGAAAACCATTAAGATAAAGAAAGGATAAAAAGAAAGTGTATTGAAATAGTAAATATAAAAATGAAAGAAAAACTACGTTACATGCATGGAAGGTGTAAGTTTAATAAAATAGCTTATAGCTTATAAGTTACAAGATAGTAAAGAAAAAAGTTTATTTATCAACTTTTTTTTATCTTGTGTAAGTTGCACAAGTTAAGGCTTATTAATTACCCACTTTTAATTAATTTTGACTAGTATATTAATTATGATTCTTTTAATAAAATTATTTTTCTCCTATTTATTTTATATTCACTTTCAAATGATCTCCTCCTTTCCACTAAAAAAAATAACTATTCGATTTTTATTTTTTTATGCCTGTGTTTCTCTCTTTCAAAGACTCTCCCACAAGTTGAACATTTTTTTTCTTCAATTAATCAAGTCTTGTACAGCAGTAGAAAAAAAAAGTACTGTGATTCCTTTATTTTTTTTTTCAGAAAAATATATTTTAATTTATCGTAGTAAAAAATCATAAGTTGTAAAGCAGGCAAAAAGGTATTATAGTTCCTTCTATTTCTCTTAAAATAATTATTTTTTTAATAATTCCAACAAGTTATAATATTATCTTTACAAGGCACATTGGAATTCTTGCTGCAGTTGCAAACAATAGTCCCTTCCCCGTCTTTTATAATTCGAGATACAATATTTCTCATAAATTTTGTCACAGGAAAGTCTTTGGAAGAGAGAGATGTGTGAGCTTTAAAACGGTGAGAATCAAATAGTTATTATTATTATTATTATTATTATTATTTTGTGAAAAGAGAGATTATAGAAAAGTGAATCTATAAACTAAATAGGAGAAATATAATTATTTTTTAAAAGAATCATAATTAATATATTTGTCTAAAAGTTAATTTTAACTTATGCATAAAGTAATTTTAATTTATGTAAGAAACTTAATTTATTTTACTTTTTTATTTTATTCTTCTACAGGTGTTTAATGAGAAGTTTATACAAACAAAACCCTACCTTATCATGTTATAAATTTAAATAAACGAAATAAATTTATCTTGTTATATCTTCTTTATCTTAATCACTTAATTAAACTTCAAAAATTGTTGACATACTAATGTGCAATATGCAAACAATTCTAACCTTACTTGTGACACGGGGAACGAGTCTAGTACTTGTGCCCCGCATGAAGGAGTAAGTTGGATAATTTTACTTATTCAAATAGCTAAGCCTATCTGACACAGCCTTCTCTCTGTACCTCTTAAAATAAAATATTGTTTTAATTTTTTCTACCTTTACACTCAAACTCTATGTATATTTATGCTTTGTGATAATAATAAAAATCAAAGGAAAAAAGATAAACGCTACGTGTTACATGAATAATTTTAGTCTTTTATCCCCTGTTTAGTGCCACCGAAATGCACAAGAAATAAAAAAGGAGAGCGCTGAAATGGGTAAAAAAAATATAAAAGTGTGATTGTTTGGTGGTATAGAAATAAGAGAGCGGAGAAATTTTATTTTTCTGCTGAAATGCATGGAAATAAACAGTAGAAGACAGTGGTTTTAATATTTTGTAATGGTTTATTTTGTGGTGGTTAAAACTCATCACAAATCAATATTTTATGATTGTTTTAACATTTTATGGCGATTTAAAATTGTCACAAAGTTCAATAATTGATTATCAAAATAGAATAATCGACTATTAAATTGAGTCAAATATAATAGTCTAGTATTAATGCTCAATATTTTACTATTGAGTTACAATAGTCGATTAAAGTATATTATTTATTTATTTATTTTTCTCTTTTTTTATTTATTTTATTTCTCTTAAATTAAACACTTTTATTTTTACTATATTTCTTGCATTTTTTTATTCACCTGTTTATCTCTTCTCTATTTTTATTTACGATATTTTTTTATTTTTATTTTTTTCTTACCAAACTCACCCTTAAACGTTTTCTTCGAGACTTGTACGTTTTAATTTTTTTTGGAAAAATGGTATTGGAATAGTTTTTTTTTTTTTATAAGCCAAAAACGGCGTTGAAATAGTTAATTTAATACAAATAATTGCCTGATCATCTACGTTTATATACACAAGTTTTGTAAAGCGAACATAAATGTGGAGACATAATTTGAATATTTGATGCTTTCGAGGGGATGTGACACCCACTACAGATGTTACATTATTTAGAATATCTTTAACGCCTGTTTCTTATTCAATTCTTAGAGTTAAGAAATCATTTTTTATGGATTTTTTTCATTGAAACACTTTTACATGGAAAGTCAATTGTAAGCAACTCTATATAAACAACGGTTGCTTAACATTAAAAGCAATTTTTGATAGTCCCAATAGTGTAAAAGTAACCAAATAAATAAGAAAAATTACAAAAATGAAATTAATTGTAGGACTCACAAAAATAGATTAAGAACCCTGTCAAAAACTTTAGCATTAGAGCAAATTTTGTTAAAAATTTTAAATCTAATGTGACATTATAGGATCCACAAAATTTAGTTTAAGAACACATTTATGCACTCTATCATTAAAGATGCCCTTACGAGGGAATGTGAAATAGCTAATTTGAATATTTGATGCTTACCTCGCTCTTGACTATGACATAAGAACTAATCTGTACTCAATGATGTGACCTTTTCATTTTCATAGTGACACGTATCCATCATTCCTGGAGATTGATTTGCACAAACTCTTTCATTATAGGCGGCTAATAGATAAAATAGTTATCCCCAGTGCATCTTAAAATAATATACTTAAAATTTTATATAAATTGCATTATAATTTATGCACAATAATATATAACTACGGAATGTTATCTATATTTTAAAATTAAATAAAAAGTTCTAGAATGAAAAAGAGCCATTTCAATTTTTTTTTTAAATGACGATTACTTGCGTCTCATTTGAGTAACATGTCATCAAAATTAATTGGTTAAGACAACAATTTTTTCTTTTTGTAGCATTTTTTTTTAAATTAACTTTTGTGTAAAAGCACACCGTTTCATTTAGAATTGACTTTTATTTTTGTACCTATCTAAAAGCTATAACAAACAAGTATCAAAGAAAAGTTATACATTAGGGACGCTCGTTTGGATAAGTCAAACTCTCTTTTAAACATGCACATCTTAAGCTTTATTTGTTTGATAGGTCAAACGGAGTTTATACTTTATATACTTCTTTATGTAAAATAACACTGTTCGATGTAATTTTTGCAGAGGAAATAAATTCTTCTATGGAGTAAATTTCGTTTCAAACTACATACAAACAGGCAATTAATCTATTATTTTTGTCGTAATCTAACATGTTTTTATAGTAAGGCGCTCAAAACTTATTTAAGCCCAAAGATAATTGAGTTGTGATTGATATTTTTAGTCTGATTCATGTTATAATTTAGGTTGAGTGAACCCGACTCAACTTAACGTCATATAATATTGTAAAACACATATATATTTTTTAAAAAAATAAAGGAAAAATTTATAGAGTTAGTCAAATTACACCTTTAATAACTTTTTGAATAATACAAATTTAACCAATCCAATCGTTGAATTTGATGATATTATCTTTATGATTATGTATATCAAATTTCACATCATTTGGACTTTTCTAAATATGTAGAACACTTCCTTATATGAGAACAACTAATTATAACTCTTAGATCAGGAATAAAAATAATAGACCGTTAAAATTAAAATCCTATTAAAAATATCTCTTATGAGACCACCAATGTTGTGGCCACCACCGTCACCAACTCTACCACCACCACCCCCTCCCTACCACCACCGTCCTCCCTACCATCACTATCATTACCTCCACCACCATCATCGCAACCCTACCACCGCCACTGTCATCGTCATTGCCCCAATCATCGTCGTCACCATATGGCGATGATAGTTGGGGTTGTGGAGGTAGGGGGAGTGGGTGCAGTGGTAGCGGTGGCGATAGTGATGGTGGTAAAGGGTGACAACAACAGTGGTGGAGGTAACGATAACGATGGTGATGGTGATGGTGGTGGTGGTGGTGGTGGGGTAGGGGTGATGGTGGTAAGGGTGGTGACAACAATGGTAATGATATCGATGGTCTCATAAGAGGTGTTTTTAATAAGATTTTAATCTCAACAGTCTATTATTTTTAATCTTGATATAAGGGTTGTTATTAATTGTTTTCATGTTCTCAAATAAATAAGTGTTCTCACAGGAGTCGCTTCCTATATATATATATATATATATATGAGTCATATCTAGTGAGAGGGTCATCTTTATATAAGAGTGAGAGGAGTAAATTCGGGTCGTATAACTATACATGGATGGTCATGATTTTAAGTTAGACCATGGCTCCAGGAAATCAAGTGGTTTATGGTGGTCAAATATGTGGTGACCATTAGATATATTGATAAAATATTGAAGGGTTTAGATTATTTGAAGGTAACCTTCGCAACCGGTTATTTCCATTCAACATTACTTTTAAAATATAAATTTATTTTACCCATTTGTCCTCATTGTAAAAAGTAATGTCCATCGACCTTTTTATCGTTATTTTTAGAAGGAGGGATTGTCGAGTGAAAACGAGGCTTATTTGCGGAGTTGAATTGAGAAGGAAGAAAAGGACGATTGGTTGAATGGATAATTTTGTACATTTTGGCATATAAGGAGATGAGATGGATATAAAATGAACAAACCTCCCAAGTTTATGTTTTGAGTCAGAGATGCATGCTATGAAACCAAGAAAAAGAAATCGACTATACTCTCTCTCTCTTGCATTGCATGGTGTGGTGGCGTGAAAACAAGTTTTTGTTTTCAATTCCTGGGTCCTTAAACTTGTTCCCATTTTACACTTCTCCCAAGACTTTCACCTTCTCTTCTTATTGTGTTACAATCCTATTGACCAAAAATAAGATAAAATTAACCACCGAATAACAACATAGTAGAAACAGACCTCCGAATATTGGTGAATACAGACACGATCCGACCTCAGTAGCTCCGATTTCAACCTGCTCAGCGTTAATGGTCTTCGTTCGACGACCTTTGAAGCTTTCAACTTGCAGCAAACCCACTTTGTACTTAGGTTTTCACTCACCTGAGATGTCTTCAATTACGTTTTACTAAGGGTTAAAATGTAAATAATTATTATAGGTAAAAACGTAAATAATAATTTAAACTAAAGAAAAGTCTGACGTGTACCAAAAAAAAGAAAAAAAACCCAGTGGAACTCACTATTACAGGTTACAATTCATAGTCCCCCGTACACCATTTGCTTACGTTCCCCACTGTAGACGTCCTCTTTAAGTTATGTAACCATTTAAAAAGTCATGTAACTTTTTAAAAAACTCATGACTTTTTATGTTTTAATATTGATCATTCATGACAAGATTTAATGGTTAATATTTATTCCTCTCACTCTTATATAAAAAAAGCTCTTTCATTTGATATGTTATATATATAAGATGATATATATGTTGTATATTTTAATATAAAAAGGAAAGAGGGATGAATATATTTTAGGTTTAATACATCAGTTGGTCCATAAACTTTTGGAGTTTTTTTTAGGTCCTTGAACTAAAAAAAATTATAATTAAGTCCTTGATCTTTTACTATTTTTGTAATTGAGTCATTGGACGTGGTAAAATAGTCACAAATTGTAAATTTTTTTGCAGTTTCAAACCGCTAGAAACTAAGTCTAGCGACTCAATTGCAAAAGTTGTTAAAGATCAAAGATCTAATTATAATTTTTTTTAGTTTAGGACATAATTAAAAAAATTTCAAAAATTTAGAGACCAACTGATGTATTAAACCTATATTTTATTAACTAAAAACATAAACACACAATATGAGAGAGGTAAAGAAGATATATAAAGGAGATGGATAACAAGCTGCGTTGCATAATTTGGCGTTCATAGACTCCAATCATAAGTGATTTGTTGTCCAAGTTTTCTTATTTTCATAAGTGATTTACTGTCCAAGTTTCCTTATTTTGTTAGACTAACAATTTGGTTAATTTCGCGGTTTGATTTGCTGCTTTTGATGCACTTTTATACTCAACGACTCTCCATTGATGTTGATACTATTATGGGGATTCTCATCCTTATCTTTGCAGCAGCTTTAAGTTTCCTTATCTGTCCAATAAGTCTCATAATTGTTGTCTGAGGAGAGTCGAGTATTGCTAATTCCTCCCTTAAACAAGGTTGAGGTTGGAAGCAAAGTTTGCTCCGAAAATGCATGACGGAATCCTTGACATGGGTTTAGTGAAAAGATCGTCAAATTGGTCTTTGATGAAAATGTGACAAGAGATAAGAAACATAAGTGCAACACGGTTGTGTACGAAATGACAATCCAATTCAATGTGTTTGTTACGGGGGTGACAACAGAAAAATATATACTTTTATTCATTTGCATGTAAAACAGAAAAATATACGATTTTATTTAATTGCATGCATTTTAATTTTCAATTTAAAAAAAAAAAAAGAATTTCAAACTACCATATAGTCTGTAGAAGATTTTAGGGTTTTTAAAATATCAGAAAATCTGACTTAAGGTTCTATTGGCCAAGTTTTAACGAGAATTTATTCATTATTTGTTAGTCAGTTATATCTAAGTTACTTTCAGTTGAAAATCTAAAAAAATAAAATAAAATGACGAGAAATGTATCTAACTATCTATACACTTCTCTTTTGCCCAGATGCTTCGTAATATTTACTTCTCTAATACCAGACTTAAGTGCGTTAGATAAGACAGAATAAAAGAAATAAAAATACAAAACGTAATAACATATACTGTGTGCAAATACTGTTTTGCCTTTCTTTTTTACTACTTAACTCCATTAATAAATTTCTGACTAATTATCGTGCACAACCAAAGGCACCAATGTACTTTGCCTCTAAGAAAGTTTTTGGATAAATATTGCCCATCCTAATTCCTAACTTCCTACACACATTCATTCTGATTTAAGGTGCGTGCACAACGAATCCCACGAGTCATGAATATGCTTCAAATTTATTCAAGCGATGTCAAATGCTTATGAGAAACAACGCTCATCATGTCATGAATTTCGGTTTTCTAACTATAAGATGAAATTTATTCCTACATTAAATTAAAAAATATATGTATAAATTTAGTCTACTCACAAGGAACTATAAGCACATAACTTTTGCAAATTTTGGAACTAAAAGCAAATAAAACTTAAACAAAGACTTATTTTAAAAGAATCGATACATTTTCAAGAACTAAAATTATATTTTAAGCCTTATTATTTAGCCTCATTCGCTGAAAACCAGAAGAAAATCAACAGACACGCTGGGGTCACGTTAACGTGAGCGACACGAGAATTGAGCATCAGGAAATTTGCGCTATAAAAGAAGTGGGCCAAGCAATCAAATCAGTACTCCAAAAAAGTAGGGAAATAGAGAATGGGCCAGACGCTAAACGAGGGCCAACACATACGGTTCCCACCTGCTAAGACACTGTCCATGATCTGGCCCAATGATTATTTTGCATGAGCAAGAACAAAAATTGGATCGAGAAACGGTGGGAACAGTTTCGATCCTCTGAAGCAAATTTGGCATCCCCCACCAGACAAAAATAATTTCAAATTCCGTGCCCTGCCAGAGAAACCTCCCGGGAACAAAGATCATAGCCGCAGTGTGTGCTGTCAGTACATGACTCCATGGCTTGCTCCATGTGAATCATTAATGTTGAAGAACCATTACAACAAATCAAACCTAGCTCCTAACACCATATAATAATAAAATACCAATAGTTATAATTAATTAATTAATTAATTAATTAAATAAGCCTATTCAAACCGGAAGATTCTCCAGACTACACGATTAATTAATATATGTAATGTAATGTAATGTAACATGGATGAAATGAAACTCTCTATTTATTTATCAACATAACTTGAGTTGTCTGTGAGCTGTAATTAACTGAGGGGTAAACTATCTGGTGTGGTGCGGGAGCACGAAGAAGCATGAGGGGCACCTGATCAGGCCGTTGGGGTTGCAAGATGAGCAGCTTCTGAACCCGTGTTTTTCGGTGAACACTTTGTGGCTTCCGTTGCACTCATCGCAGACGACGAATCTGAACCCTCCGCAGCAATCGCAGGTGTTCTGATTCGACCTCGGGAGCCGTTCGATGAGGCGCTGCAGCTCGCCGGTCTCGTGGAGCTGCCGGACGTCGTCGGCGCCGCCGACGTAGACGCCGCCGACGAAGACGCGCGGCAGCGCCAGGTTGCGGCGGCCGAGGATCACGTGGAGCTCGTCGCGGAAGCGGTCGTCGATGGAGACGTCGCGCTCGTCGACGGCGACGCGGAGGCCGCGGAGGATGGATCGGACGGCGCGGCAGTCATCGAAGGTGCGGCGGACGACGCGGAGGCTGGTGAAGTAGACGACGACGCCCTGGTCGAGGCCGGGCGGCAATGCGGCGGGGGCGGAGGCGCGAGAGGCGCCCCAGGCGCGGAGGACGGCGGTGGAGATCCGGACGCGGCGGAAGAGGGAGGGGGATTTGGGAGCGGCGGGCTCGGGTTTGTCTTGGAGGAGGCTTTGAATGTCTTTGAAGGAGGAGCAAGAGAAGCTGAACGAGCGAGATCGAGAATGCGACGGTGACGGTGACGGCGGTGGAGTGTTGCGGAACCGGTTCGGTGAATTGAGCCACGGTGGCCACATGAGAAGTGGTGAGGGAAAGGGAAAACGGTTTTGATGGTAGTGAAGAGAGAGGAGAGGGCGGCGGGCAAAGGTAAAGAAACGAAAGGGGTGGGGGTTATAAATGGAAAACGGGTTATTAAAGGTAAGTGTCATCCATGATGCATCATCATCCCTAATCATAACCCTACCTACAGCAGCATGTGCGTTTTCTCTTCCTTTTTTATGCCTTTTTAAAAATATTTTTATTGGGAAGGTTTTTATTTTTTGACATGCTTTCACACGTGAAAGGTAATAGATTACGGAAAAGAAATAAGAAAGAAAAATAAAAAATTGTAAGTGTCGTTTAAGGCCTGTTTGGTAGCGAATATATGATAGGATAGAATAGAATAGCTATATTATTTTGTTGTAATCTGTTGTTTGTTACACCAACAAGATATAATAGCGTTAGTCTATCCTATTGTTCCAGTGTATTTTTTATCTTGAGGAGAGAACTGGATTAGGAAATAATAAGATAAGATAAGCTCCTCTCTCTAATTTAATTATATACAATATATAATTATATATACACAGATATAACATTATTATGAAATAATTATATATATATATATATATATATTATATTTATAATAATTTTGACATGTAAATTTAAAGTATTTTACTAATAAAAATATTTAAAATTAAATAAGTAATTTTTAAATATTTTTTTAAAAAATATTTGAATAACAATTATAATTTTAAAAATATTATATATATATATATATTTTATAATTTTAAGAAAAGTAACTACATAAATAAAAAATAATATTGTATGCTTTAGTTAAAATTATAATTTTTTTGTAAAAATTAAAAATTTAAATCAGTAGTTACTTTTTAGAAAATTATATGTAATTTTAACAAAATAGTAATTTTGTCAGTTGAACATATTTTATATTTTATTTTATCATTATCTAATTTGTTAACTGATACACACTAAACATTAGATAAGATTATAAATGATCCTACTTTTATCTTATTTTGTTTTTATCTTGTCGTCATATCCTATCTCATCTTATCATGTTTTGACCACCAAACATGCTCTTAATATAATGAAATTGAACAAGACATACGAAAAAAGATTTGTTTTATTTTTTAGATTGGTCTATTGTTGAGTAATAAATATTTTTACGGAGGTTTATTTTCGTAGTTAGAAATAGATTGTGTGCTTTTTTATTGACAAAAGAAAAGGTGCACAACACTTCACCTTGAAGTCTCAACTCTCGAGACAATGTAAAACACTTTGCCAGTGAATGGCCATAGTAAAGTCACTTGGGTGCCCGAAGAGTTTGGGTAATCTCAATTTGAATAATGTTTTAGGTTTAAATTTTATTATCATTATTGTACATAAAAAAAGCATAATACATGTGTTAATGTTATCTTTTTTTTTTTTTCACGTGTTTCCTTTTTCTATAGTAATCTTATTCGAAGTATTATTAGATATTAAATATGAACATATAATTTGACTCGTTGTGAAAAACTAACTCTTCCACTAAACCTAACCCTGATCTAATACCCCTATTCTATGAAGTAACCAAAATGATAAATAGAAATAACTGAAAAAAATTATTGCTCTATTCTAAGCTAATAAATAATTAAATTAAAATTATAGAAATCGATCAAGTAAAGGACAACAGCTACAGAATTTAAACAAAATAATAAAGGACGAAACCATTTTTTAGAGAGGTTCAATAGGGATGATAATAATTAATAAAAACATGTCTGATCAATTAAGATTGAATTATATATTAATACTTGTATTTAAGTTTATTTTATTTATATTTTTAAATTAAAAAGTCAATAAAAAATTGATTTGAAATATTATCATATGTGTATAACATAGTTTGCGATCGCTTTTAGTTTAATGAAGAATTTTATAAGTAGTTTCTTAATTTAATTTATTTTGTACTTAGTTTAATTAATTAACTAATTATTTTTCTCTTAAATAAAAAATGAATTCATCAAAATTTTATAAAATTTAATTAACAAAAATACTATAATTAAAGAATAAGGCAATAAAATTTGATGAAAAAGTTATTTTTTTCACGTGAAAAAAAAAATGAATAGAATTGTTTTTAGTGAATGAAAAATGAGGGTAACAATTAGATAATTTAAATAGTATAATAAAAGGATGAAACTAATTAATTAGAAAAATTGAATATAGATGATAACAATTAATAAAAATATGAAATAATCAATTAAGATTAAATTATACATTAATACTTCTATTCAATTCTATTTTATTTATATAGATAGATAGAAATGGACATATTTATTGCATTTTTAAATCTACATGCTGTTTTTGAAAGTAGACAAATAAAAATAAAAGTAAAGTATTTAAAAAAACATTTATTATAAAAAAATTTAATTATTTGAGTTTTTTTAAGGTAATTTAAATTATTTAATAAAATGTATTTAATAATTTTACATTGTGTGTCTATCAACACACCATGGACAATTCCTTGTTACATTCACCCTATATATTAAATGAAAATAGCTATCTTGAACGAGAGCACTTTTAGCTGCTATTCTTCAATGAGAGCGTTTTTAGTTGTCATTATTTAATGAGAGCATTTTTAGAAATTTTTTTAATCTCTTATCTCTTTCAATCTGTCATTTTCAATATCATTAATTCTAAATTAAATTTCAATATTTTTTTAAAAGAAATTATCAATAATTAAAAATTAAAATTGTATTACAATAATTGTTTATTATAAATTTAAAATATAATTTACATTTAAAAATATTTATTTATTACAAATTTTAATTATAATATAATTTATATATTCAAAAGTATTTATTTATCATAAATTTAAGTTATATAAAATAAATATTTATTTTATATAATGTACATGTTAAAATACTAGTTTTCTTTTTTATTATTTGTGAATTGTTACAATAGCGATTCAGGGTAGGTGTGGGTGTCTTCCTTTAACCGCCTTTAGAAATTGCGCCAAAAATAAATTTGAACTTGTTTTAACTTTATTTTGTGAGATGACTTATTTTATTACGTACCATATACCGTGATGGATAAAATGTGAAATAAATGAACTAATGGTTAAGATGAATAAAAAATATTAGCTGTTCATATAATGTTTGACAAAACTAGTGAGCAAGTTAGTTGAAAGTTGCAAGACTAGAAGAAGGCTGAATAACAAATTAGCTATCTGAAAAAAAATATTTGGTAAAACTAATTGTTGAACTAAGTAATAAATCTAAAATGATAGAGAAAGATATAATTAATTACGTGGTCAAAATTTGAAATTTGATAATTATATATTTTCAAAGAGAAAATAGGTTATGCCCTAACAGTATAAAATAATTTTACACTGTCATTTAATTACAAACTACCGTTTTATGGTAAATTTGTTGATTTTTATAATAACTACTTAAAAGTCATACCAACGATAATTTTTAATTAGTTGACAGTGTAAATTTTTTTACACTAACAATACATAACCATTAAACTCATTTTCAAATACTCAATTTCTCATATTTTAATTTGTATCAAATTATTTATCAATGGGACAATAAAATTTTTGATTTCATTCTCATTAATAAATATTTTTATTAAATATAATAAAATGAAATAACAAATAAAATTATATTATTTAACAATTTTATAGAGAATGTTGTGATTTTTGTTTATTTTTTATAATTTTAATTTTTATAAATGAAAATATATGTTCTTAACAAATTAGAATAAACAGTACAATAATTCAAATAAATAGCATAATGTTGAAATAATAATAATCTAAAAAGGTACTTTGGCAACGACAAATGATGCTATGACGCGCTGGAGCATGCATGAGAGTGATTGTGGGAGAGTGATGACAGAAGTACTTACTGAACGTGAGAAGTGAGTGTAAGGTTTCAAAAAATATAAGAACAGACGAGAAATTATGAAATAAAACGGAAAAAATACTTTTAACTAGCTGTTAAAAATCTGAAACACTATTTAGAATATCGTTTAAAAAAAAAGGGCACAAATCATTAAAATAAACTACTTTATCAAATCAGTCTATTTTGTTTAAACAATTTTTCTAACAAATAAAATAATTTTCAATTAACTTGAAAGTGATGTCAAGCTCACTCTTAATCATGAAAATTTTAGAAAACAATGGACAGAGGAATGGAGAACTCATAATCCCATGAAAATTTCATTACACATAACCCCATTGGACATTGTCGGAGAGAGAAAAAATCTTCTAACATTTTAAATCCTAGCAATGGCTATTTGGATAATCCAGACACATTGCGTATATTTTGAACGAGTAAGTAGTAACTAATGATTTTGCATAAGAACGAACCGTTGTCGTTTCCTAAATTAAACATCAATACCTCTTGCTGATAGAGAAAACAAGCCGCTTTAGTAAAACTCTTTTAAGACTTCAAGGAGAAGAAGCAAATTACAAGAACATACATAACTGAGGGGGAATCAAACGTTCATCACATCTTTGATCCTCTAGAGAAGAGAATCTCCCCATAGGATACCTTTTGCTCAACTTTCAGCACATCGCGGGAAGCAAGAACTATGCATGGAAGAATTACAACAGTCATTGGAACTTGTTTTGATATATGTATTAATTATTAAAATATTAATATAAAAAGTAATTAGAATGACTATAAATAAATACCACAAATTTGATAAAAAAGTTGCGCTGCTGATGTCCGGGTCATTCCAGTAGCTAAGTTATCAAGGGATTCAACTGGAGGAGCTCCAGGTGTGTCAAAATATGCCTTCATCTGCCTGTTAAAGTTCAAATACAAGGAATATGCAATTTTATTACTGAAAATTGCCTTTAACGAAGGTTAATAAATTTCTCAAAATGATTCATACGCTTGGATGGAATCAGTTATCTTGTCATTGGGATGATTGATGTTTACTTGTGTCTGCGTGGGTCCGGTTTCGACAAGGAGTTCTGAAAAGAAACTTATGAGACTGACATGTGTGTTGAGTGAATAAAGTATATTCCGTTACAAGTAATATACCTTGATCAGGTGTGGGACCATCTTCATACAGCCTATCTAACTTGAAATTTACATTCTCAGCTAGTGGTGCAAGGCCTCCACTGCTGTTTCCAGATGATGAATACCTTTTCTTTTTGAATCTGTTAATAGTTCCGAAGCATCAAACTACCACAAATCTTATTCAACAAGATCAAAACTCTCATCTCTATTTCTCCTTCACATATCAAGAGGGTATGGACATTTGAAACTGTGAAGAGCAATTTACATAGTTTTGGTTCGTAATTGAACAACATTCAATAGGTTATAAATTGAATTACCTTCCCGAATCAAAGTCTGAATGTGAGGCAGGACCATGTTCAGACGCTGGTCTCGGAAAGGAATGCCCACTGTCTCCTAAAATATCACATCCAACAACAATTATTTTGTATTTCCTTAGTCATAGGCATATATTAGAGAATTGAAAGATCCAACAAATAAATCAATGAAAAATATACCAGCTTTCACTGATGAGACTTGTGGAGTAGCTTCAGGCCCTCTAAAAAGGCTAGCCGTAAGTTCATCCATGAGGATATTTTTCCGCTGCTTCTCTACTGGAGGTGCCTGGTAGTCTAGCCTACTGTCAAAGTCTTCAAAAGGCTTCACATTTGGACATTTTATCAGAAATAAGTTACATATCCTCCAAAAATAAAGAAAAGCAAACCAAAAGATAGTGTGTAAGACTAACAAATTGCATGAAATCTTCATTATGTACTCGTGGAGGTGATGAAAATGATGGTTCCGGAGGATGGTGTGCTGAAATCCTTTCTGCATAAAATTGTGAGTTTGTTACTTTCTACTAAACCTTTTCCATATAAAGGTTGATTAATTTCTCAATAACAACTATTACTCTATTCTGACCTGAAGGTGAATCATGGGGTGGTTGAATGCACTTAATCCATAAGTCAAGAATAGGTTTTGGATAATATACATCGTTATTTTCACGAGTAAATAAATCACCAATTAGCACAACGGGTGGTAGCTTCATGAGGTTGGCTATCTTTGTTGAAGACATAAGATTAGTTTGCTGCAACAGAGAGAAGTAGTATTTTGTTGTGTGAGTATGTTGTTGATGATATAATTGGATTACTAATTTTATCCGCTTCTCTTTTCTTTTCTTATTTTTTATGATATTAAACTCTCCATTCGCTTTTCCTTAAAAAGTTTTCTAGTTCACAAAATATCACTATGCTTTAAATGAAAAACAACTAAAGATGCGTTAAGCATTCCATGATCTGTCTCTTCAGTGTCTGGTTGATAACATACATGCATAATGCATTTCATTCAAAATACATGGATTGCTAGATGCATAATGGATATCAAAATGAAAACCTTTTTCTTTCTTCCTCTTCGCGAGACAATATCAGAAGAATTCTGAAGCCAATGTTGGTATATGTGATTAGGAATAATGGTTTGCTCAAAATCCATTACAATAGCCAATGGTTGTCCTCTTTTCCTTTTATTTGGTCCTCGCTTTCTAGGTTCCTGTTGCATTTCACTTCTAAGGTTAGTCATTTCTTTTCTCATCATCATAATGGTCATTGTACTGTTGAATAATTATGGTACCTGTCTAGGTGTCATGCCTTCATTAGATTGCTGAATGACCGGGCGCTCAGGATGATGGTCTTGAATTGTATCAGCTGCAGCAAAATAGTTATATGTCAGCAAACAAATAGTTATATTTTGATATTTTTAGTCTCACAATCAGTATATTCTAATAATAATAATTTAGTTTCTATGCAAAGAAGCCCTTTTATGAGTCACAACTTAGGATACCAAACCAAAATAAACTTTTACCAGCACGCCACCAACTGAAAAAATTAGAATTGCTTACCTTCCACTGTAATTTGTCAAGACTGAACCTCTTCTCTGGTAAGAAAGGTAGAGCAGGACGTGGAGATATACAGGTTGTATATTATGTAATGCAGTAAGGACACTCCATTACTCCCCTACAATCCTTAAGCTATATGTACTATGACACTCCATTACTCCCCTACAATCCTTAAGCTATATGTACACTTCAAGTTGTAGCCAAGCTCAGTCCGGACGACACACAACTTTCCAAGCTTCTAAGTTAACTTACGAGGAGCAATGGAATTTGATGGTGTTGTCAAATCATACTGAGGTCGGGTCATGGCCAAATTTGGTCTAGATGGTACAGTACTCTCTTCCACCAAAATCCCAGTATTGGCATAAGCTACATGCATAGGGTACAGACTAGGGAAATGAGGGGAAAGAAAAAGAAATGCAATTAACGTGGAAGGAAAGACATGTTATCAAATCTACCAATAGACAAAATGTTAAAAAAGAAAAACAACATTATTTAAAATCTTAATGTTTACAAGCAGACAAATGATTGCTATCCTCATTACCTCTCGTGGGTTTGTCTTGATGAGGTGGGGAGGGTACAAGCATGGTTGGAATTTGATCTCCTGAAGTTACGTGTACCTGTGTTTCCTCGTCTCCTTCAATATCAAACCTGCCACAACATTCACAAACAGAAAGAAACGGATAAGATGATAATAATAAGTTTACTTGTGAAAATTACTAAATGGAATTTTGTTAGAAAGAAAAACAAGTGTACAAAATAAGGACGACTGAAACTAAAAACCTCTCAAAGCGATTGTATGGATCCACATTAGCTTGGAATGTTTCAAAGCGTTCAAATAAGGTAATATTCTCTGCGTCAGCTGAGAATGGTAAGAGTTAGCAAAAGGACATTTGCATGGACTACACTCATGTATATGTTTAGCAAGTTCAAGGACGAAAACCTTGATGGAGAAGTTCTGATGGATCATCGTCCTCTCTCGCTCCATTACTAATGAAGGGTTCATCCACATTATCAAGTCGCTGCAATAAACAAAAGAGTATGGGTTAGCTCAACCTTATATGTAATGTTTTTCACACTTCTTAGTTTTGGAAAAATTCATTTACCTTTGTGATCAAATCCAAAATACTCTATTATCCTTTGCAAGACAAGGTAATTAATACGATCTACCAATGCCCTAAAATGTAGATGGTTACGTAACTATAACCATTTAAATTAAACTCCTTAATTTTGTGTCCAATCCATCTAATGAACCATTTAAAATGCAAGTAGGAACCATTTTGCATACAATGCAGTGAGACCAGTTGCATACCATAGTAAAGTAGGCGTTATGTTGGAATCCCGTAGTGGTGCCTGTGTTGGAAAACTGAAGGGACTGCTCAATATCTGCCACTTTTGTCTCACCATTTGCTGGCAGAGTAACAGCCTCTTTCCTGTCAAAAAGAAAGTAAAAAAATGTTAATAAATGGAGCAGAGGGAAATTAAATCTTTGACAAAAATGCAAGAGGAACTTCCTAGTTCCTTTTCTGACATTACTTATCGAGTCATGTAGTTATATTAAAAGCTACATATATTATCCATAACTGAATAACAAGTTAAAATGGAAAATAATTGAAAGCAAATGTGACTAACTTGGCCTTAGATTTTCCCTTGGGGAGCAATGTAGGATCTGGGGCAGTCTTTACCTTCCAGGCATCGTTTATCTCAACCTTACACAATTGAATACAGAGAAATGTAAAGAAAAGAACTGAACGGAAAATATAGCTCAGGAAATGTTGAAGTTGAGATTTATACCAGAAAACGGGTAACATCATCTGCAAAGGTAAAATTAAAAAATAAGGAGAGAATTCGGAAATGGTCTTCGACTCTTTTAATGTTACCACAATAACGAAAACAAGGATTCAAAATTTACCATAAAGGAGCTTCACTTTTCTCTCGTAGACAATCACTACTCCTCCTGATGAAAAATATAACAACCATTAAACAGAGGCGCAGATATATCCTACAGTGCTGCCTATTAATTGAAATGGAAAATGAAATTGAAAACAACAGAGGATCAAAGATAGAGAGTGCACCCATGAGAATTCCAGAGAGTCTAAGAGCCATAGGAATCGATGGGTTCAGAATCTCTTCGCTGTAACCAAGCAAAAGAAACAAAATAATATTACGAGTTCGTTTAGGTGTAATATAACTCTACACAACAACAAAAAAAATGCGTATATGTAAGTAACCATTACCAGATCTTGATTATGTTGAGTTTGTCCAGCTTTCTTCGGTTTATCTTTGCGTGCATGGTCGCAGCCATCCTTCATCAAAGACAATGGGAAAGCAATTACAATTCTCATGTCTGATTTTAGAAATAAACGTTGAAGTTAAAGGAAATTGAAATCCAGAATACTGATAAGGTTACACGGAGGAAGAATAAAAAACGAAATCGAAAAGGCATTCGCAAATTAAAACAACGAATTATTTGGTTTTGCATAAGTTCATCACATTCACTGAAGTTCCACATTCGATATTGTTTCTACAGAGAGTAGCTATGTTAGATGCTTTGCAGAAACTGAGAAATGAACATGCACGGTGGCCAAAATTTGAAATCAGATGTCACAGAAAACAGAGTGCCGTGCGATCAGAGTTGAAACAGATGCAAAACAGAAACAAGAGCGCCATGCGATCCATGAAATGAATAGAAATGGACTACCATATTTGGCCGAGTGGAGCCTTTCGAGCAAGAAGCTGGTGAGAATAAAACATCTTCAAGCCAGAGAGAATTTCAATTCAACTATCTGTATTTACCAAGTAGCAAAGACTCGGTTTATGTTAAATTCAAAAAGCGCAAAGGAAAGAGCGAGCGAGAGCAAGCCTCGCAAAACTCAGCACTCTCTACTCGCCTCGCCTTGCAAAACTCTCTACCCGCCAAATGCAATATGTAATGCACCAGCAAGCAACAAACACGCCTATCGCAACGAACGAACGTAGCAAACAAAGAGCTACCCGAAGGTGCACCAAATCTCCCCGTGCTACGAAGCATGACTATAGCACGTGTCAACGGAGTGAGAATATACTCGAGCAGCAGTGTAGCGCCGTTGTTTAGCGCAGTCCTGGCTGTTAGAGTGGGCTCCACACCATCAACGATTTTTACACTCATGGTGAATCCGTTAGAAAAACCACGTCAAATTAAAAATCGAGACCACCTTTGTCGTCACCTCACGATTTGTGGGACATTACCGTGTCACGTGACTCCCATTTTCTTTTCTCATCTATACCCCCACCACACCACCAGGCCCAATCACACACACAGACTTGAGGGTTGGTAGATGGAGGGACTGGTGGAAGTGTGCGAGCCCGCAGAGGTGCGGATAGAGTTTGCGTTGAACTGCAAATGTCGAGCCACGGCGCGGCTTCGGTCTCTGAGTCCAACCACACCGGTGGCCTTCAAGATCCAAACCTCGTCGCCGAACAAGTTCCTGGTTAACCCGCCGAGTGGACTCATCCCCCCTTTATCCTTCGCCACCTTCCAAGTCATATTAAAGCCACAGTCCCATCTCCCTCGCTCCTACCCTCGCTCCCCTTCAGACCGTTTCCTAATAAAAACCGCCGAGTTCGTCCCCAGCTCGTCCGGTTCGACTCACCCGGAGTCCGTCAACTCGTGGTTCGCCTCGCGCCCCTACGGGTTCTCCACGCGGGACCTCAAACTCAAGGTGGCCTTCGTGGGCTCACTCCTCCTCCAAGACGCCGTCACTCGCGGGGATTTAGACGCTGTTAGGAACTTGATGAAACGACAGCGTTCCCTCCTCGCCGATTTGTCGCCTACCCAAGCCGACTCGCTCCTCGGCGCGGCAACACAGCTGCTCAACCCGGACGACATGGTTCACCTCCTCCTCGAAGCCGGCTTGAGAATAACCCAGAACCCCAAGGGTCCCTGATGAGGTACACGTGGCAGACACAAACACAAATGTAAGTAGAAGCCCAAGCCCAATTTAATGGCCCATCAGATTCTACTCTCTTTGTTGTGATGTTTGATGAGATTTTTCTTTTTGGTTAAACACAATTTAGTTTCTATAGGAGTTGCACATTTGTAATTTAATCTCTATGTAAAACTTTATTAAATAGGTCTCCATAATACAAACATTACCGGTTTATTTCTGCCATTATAATATCATTTATAAATTCTTAATTTAGTTTATATAAATGTAATTTATTCTTAATTTAGTCTTTATATATATATATATATATAAAACATATTTTTAATTTGGTTTTTGTAAGAATTAAGAATGTGTTTCATATATAAAAACTAAATTAAGAATATAATATATGTATGAGAATCAAATTAAAAGTGCATAAACATCATCATGAGTATAGGACTAAATTCAGAATACCTGATTCGTATAGGACTAATTTAATAAATTTTTAAATATACGGTGACAAATTAAGAAGACACGGACTAAATTATGGGTTTTTTTTGTGTATGTGAAGATTACGGAGCTGGGAGAAGCAGTGTTTGAGGCTTCGAGGCGTGGAGACGCGAGGCAAGTGGAGGCACTGTTGCGGAGAGGTGGGAGTGGGAGTGTCAAGTACCGTGACCAGTATGGTTTGACGGCGGTTCATGCTGCGGCTTTTAAAGGGCACAAGGATGTGGTGTTGGTGCTCAGTGAATTAGCGGGGTTGGATTTGGACTGTGAGGACGAGGAAGGTCACGTGCCGCTGCATATGGCGGCGGAGAGTGGCGATATAGGGACCGTTCAGGTCTTGGTTGAGAAGGGTGTGAACCTTAATGCTGTGAACAAGAGGGGTGCTACCCCGTTGTACATGGCTAGAGTCTGGGGATATGATGATATCTGTCAGTTGCTCGTTAGCAGGGGAGCGTTGTATTGTCTAACTTCGACTTCAGCTTAAAAATGTATCTGTCATGAAAGATTGTTCCCAAATTGAGCATGAGATATGTATAATAATATAATGATTTTGGCCACAGAGTCGTTAATGTTGTTACTTGTTAAGTTATTAGGACTTGGGAGTTTCATATGAATAAGTTTCTTCTTATTTTTTGATTCTTTTGAATAAATTTTTTTGGTCTTGCGTTGACAAGATGATAAATCAAAGTCTTATGAAAATTACTATTTGATAGAGGTAGGGAAAATGTATAGGGGTCTTCTTAAATTTTGCTGTGCTATGGTAATTTTTTGTAAAACTTTTTTATGGATTTAGAAGCATATAATAGTTACTACGGTACTGGTTTATTAATTATTAGATTTTTTTTAGGAAATAGCAGAATTAATCTTGAAAAAGATATAGCGTAGTAATTATTAGATTGTTTAGAATATAGCTAATCAAACTTTGAAAAGATGCGGTTTAGGTTATTTTCCACCACAATCTCGTGATTACACGAATAAATATTTATCTTTTTTTTTTCTTTAGGAAATTTAGTTTTAGACTGCCTCAAATCCTTAGGTGCAGTGAGATAAATTGTATGCAAGCAGACTATTAGCCTTTTAAAAAATTATGTTGCAACTTTTACTTTTCGAAAGTTATTACGATAAATTTATTTTTCATGAACTAAAATACTAAATTGATGGTTTATTGTATTTTTTTTAACTTATTGTTGGTTAGGGATGGAAATAGGCCAGGCCACAATCAGGGGCCTATGGCCTGGCCTATTTAAAGTCTGGCCTAGCCTTTTTAAAGCTTGGTTTAGCTTGGCCTTTTTAAAAATAAAAAGGTTAGGCTTGAGTTTTTAAAAAAGCCTGTTTATTTAAATAGGTTAGGCTTGGCTTATAAAAAAGTCTTTTAAGCCTAATAGGCTAGCATATTTATTCATTTAAATATAATGAATTCAGAATATCATTAACACTAAAATAAAATAAAATATTTTTATACTAAAATAAAATAACACAAGATCCTTACTTAGTTACTTCACAGTCTTCACTTAAAATTAGAAATATGTCTATTGCATATAAGTAGGCCTGCCGGCCTGTTTACCTTATCCGGCCTATTTACAATTAGGCTTGTTGGCCTGTTTAATAAGTCAGCCTCTTTATAAAGAAGTTTGTTGGCCTATTTAGAAGCCTTAACATAGATAGGCTTTTACATAGGCTAATAGGCTAGACCAGGTTTTTAAAAAGGCCAGACCAGGCCTAAAAAAAAGCCTATGATAAATAATAGGTCAGGCTTAGGCCTTAGCTTTATAAAATAGGCCAGGTCTATTTATGTAAAGCCTGACCTATTTCCATCCCTACTGTTGGTTATATAATTACTAGTTTGATCTCGTCTCAATAGAAGTAATTAAGTAAACAAATGGGGTGTTTGCTTGGGTGCTATCTTATTTTAAAACGTTTTGGTACCTTTTTCAAATAAGCAATGTTATTTCTTTTATTAAATCTTTTATAAATCTTCCTACTTTTTATAATTAAAGTTTTAAATAAAAAATAAATATATTTAATGTTTTGAAAATATAAAATATATTTAATACTTATCCTATAAAAAAATGGAAAAAACTAATAGGAAGATATTATAAGAAATTTAGAATTATTCTTTTCAAATAGACCAATAAAATTGAATCATTTGTACAATATTTGTCGACATCATTTTTGTTTCTTAATTTAAAATAAGTTTTTAATTTTTGAAATATTTTTAAAAACTCCTTAGGGTTTATAACATAAAATTAGAAAGATTGAGCCTATATTGTTTTTTTTATATTCCCTTATTTGTTTTTCTCACAAATCTTAATTAGTACATTGGGTAAATTTTAATTTTATATATATATTTTTAAGATATTAAGTGTGTTTAATTTTTTATTTAATATTTTAAAGTTTAATATATCTGTACCTCCTTGAAATTTTTGATAATTTTTAATTAAGTCTCTAAATTAAAAAAATTTGTAATTGAGTTCTTAATTTTTTATAATTTTTGTAATCAAATATCTAGAACTAGTAAACCTAATACAAAGTATAAATTTTTTAGCGATTCTAATTATAAAAATTGTAAAAAAAAAGTACTTAATTATAAATTTTTTTAATTTAAATACTAAATTAAAAATTACCGAAAATTTCAAAACTAACGGATGAATTAAACCTTTTTAAATTAGTATGTAGGAGAATATAAAACTTAATTTAGATTCGTCCTACTTTCAGGTCTAAATCAGGGCTCGGTCTTCTGCTTTTACAGAATGCGAGACACGACATTGTTCTACCGTTGAGTTGACATTATTGAGAAATCAATCCCGAGAGTGGGAGGAAACTTAGTAGTCACAAGTTTAAAGTTACCTTAAATGTAATTTTCTTTAAAAATTATGTTTAATTATATATAACATGAACTGGGGTAGGTACCTTCTTAAATCCTGCAAAACAAAACAAAGCACAACGCTGCCGCTGTCGGTGTCAACGCGTCGCTTGGAAAGTGCGAGTACCTAGGATTGAATTGAAGCTGCGTTCTGAATTCTGAATCTGACCACCGAAGTACGCAGTCTTTAGGATCCGAAGGACAACCACACGATCCAGAGATTTCTATCCTTTGATCTTGTTCTGAGAACGACATGTCTCCTTCTTCCTCGTAAACCCGTGTATCTTTCTGTGTCTCCCAGCAGAGTGAAAGAAAGAAAAGAAAAAGAAAAAAGAGAATGGCAATTTTAGCTGAAGACTTCTTTAAGGAGAGGAAGTACCCTTTCATTTTCACTCTCTTAATCTTGCTCATTTGCGTTACGCTCTTCCTCTTCACCAACACCACCTCGAACCCTGTTGCATTCTATTCTGTTATCAAAGAGCAACCACCCCTCAACCCTTCGCATGCACCTGTTGATTCTACCGCAAATCCAAAGGAGCAAGAGCTACCTCCAAAAGTGACCAATGTCTCAGCCGAGAAGGACCAAGTTTTGCCCCCAAAGGAGGAGCCTATGTCCGTTGATGTGAGGATCGATTGGAAGCTATGTGAGGACCCGGTTAATGTTGATTTTATACCCTGTTTGGATAACCTTAAGGCGATCAAGGCTCTGAGGTCGAGGAGGCACATGGAGCACAGGGAAAGGCATTGTCCTGAGACTAGTCTGCACTGTTTGCTGCCCCTTCCGAAAGGGTATAAAGTCCCGGTTCCGTGGCCCAAGAGCAGGGACAAGGTGAGATTGATAAAAATTGAATAAATTGTAGTACTCTTTAATCAGTTAAATATTCTGCAGCTAATTGAATAAATTGTTGTACTCTTAACTGTACCTGTATTCTGGACAGGTTTTGCTTTATCATTTGTCACATCACATACCAATTTCTTATTATATACTTATGAAAGTAGTGTTGATTATTACTAGTTAAGTATTTGATTTTTACTTTTATCTAGTCATGAAATCAATGTAGAAGGAATTCTATATTTCCTTTATTTTCAGATTTGGTATGATAACGTCCCTTACCCGAAGCTGGTCGAGTACAAGAAAGACCAACACTGGGTAGTGAAGTCTGGGGAATATCTGGTCTTTCCAGGTGGTGGTACTCAATTCAAAGATGGAGTTGATCATTATATTCAGTTCATAGAGAAGGTATGTTGTCATCTGGATTCACATAATATACCATAATTATGATATGCACTTGAATCTTTCATTCTCCATGTGTGACTGTTAGAGAAACTGTAATCAACTATTGAAAAAAGAACCAAAAATTGAAAATAAAATAAAATTGTGAGGAGATGGAGATTGACTGAGAAGGAACCTTAATTCTGTTGTGGATTATTCCTTTAAAAATACATCTAATAAGTAATAACCAACCAAGGCACTTGAATCCAGGCCACCAGCCAACCATAAGACATGAACAACTGGATCTTGCTTGCCCTACATATTGATGTGAACACATCAAAAAGCTCAGGACTTATAATTAGGAATATTAGACAGGAGCAGTAGATATTTATATTCTGAGAGAATAGCAAGGCTGAAAAATGTTTTGCTTAGTGCAGTTAGATGTAGTGCTTTGTTGCTTCTCTCTAGGAGTGATGGAAGTGTCTAAGATCTCACATAAGAAGTTGGCATCTTTTAATTCACAGTAGTTGTGATCCATTTATCATTTTATCCAATAAAAATCGATGACATTTTGTTAAATTTTGTTTTAATGAGTGCCAAGCAATGTTTCATGTTGATTTACGCATGACTTAAACCAGTGGTCCAATACAATACATATGTTATGCTGGTAGGACTAGTTTTTGAATGCTTACTGCATTTTGTGGTTTGCTGATTCTTTTTTGGTTTACACTAGACTTTACCAGCAATTCAATGGGGAAAGCATACCAGGGTCGTTCTAGATGTTGGCTGTGGTGTTGCTAGCTTTGGTGGCTATCTGCTGGACAAAAATGTTATTACTATGTCTTTTGCCCCAAAGGATGAACATGAAGCTCAGATACAGTTTGCTCTGGAACGAGGAATTCCTGCAACTCTTTCTGTCATTGGAACACAAAAGTTGACTTTTCCTGACAATGGGTTTGATTTGATCCATTGTGCACGATGTAGGGTTCACTGGGATGCAGATGGTACTTATTTTCTTTTCTTATTTCCATATCAGGACAGCCTTCTATAACTTCCTTCCATGTTCCATTTATATAATTCTCTGTTAGAAATGTTTATTGACAAATCTGGTCACAACTTTAGGTGGGAAGCCCTTATTTGAGCTCAATAGGGTTCTTAGACCTGGTGGTTTCTTTGCATGGTCTGCCACACCAGTTTACCGCGATGATGAAAGAGATCAGAAAGTATGGAATGGTTTGTCTTTCTCTCTTTGTCTCACCTTCACTCTCTGTGTCTATTTGTGTCATTGTCTCTCCTTCCTCTGTAGTTAAAATTTTTTCATCTGCGTTGAGAATGTATCTTAGTTAATACATGGAGATGTTCAATTTCTGTATGGCCGTATCATAATGCCCCAAATATGCAAACAAATTATTAATATTTAGGAGATCAATTGTTCTGTCTTCTTAGCTCTTATGTTTAAGAAAAATAATTGTTTTTTTCCAAACTGCAGCCATGGTGGTTATAACAAAAGCTATGTGCTGGAAGGTTGTGGCTAAGGTTCGTGATTCATCTGGAATTGGGCTTGTTATATACCAGAAGCCAACCTCTTCTTCTTGCTATGAGAAACGTGAAGAGAACAATCCACCTTTATGTGAAAATAAGGATGGGAAGAATAGATCATGGTATTTTCTCTTTCTTCTCTAGGTCTTATTTCTATGATGTTTATACTTTCTCCACAATTGCAACATGAAAGAAATGAATATTGTCCCCAAAAAGAATAGACCATAGAAAATGTACGTGGACCATTTCAAGCAATGCTAGATATTACTATGCTTAGTTCAGTTTCTATCTTCGCTGATTTTCTCTGCATGCTTATATTTAGGTATGCCAGACTCAATAGTTGTCTTACTCCTCTTCCGGTTGATGGTATGGGTAACGTGCAGAGATGGCCCAAGCCTTGGCCCCAGAGGCTTACCAGTAAGCCCCCTAGCTTAGCAACTGAATCAGATGCCAATGACAAGTTCTTCAAGGACAGCAAACGCTGGTCTGAATTAGTTTCAAATGTTTATATGGATGGTCTTCCTATAAACTGGTTAAGTGTTCGAAATGTAATGGACATGAATGCTGGTCATGCAGGGTAAAGTAATTTTGTTAAAGTTTTTTGTCTTGCTCTTTTTCCCTTTACATTCTTTAGTAGAATATGGACCATTTTGTTGGCCTTGGTACATCCATTTACCCATATACTTGATCTGTCTTTCAGACCTACATATGATTTATGAGGAGTGCTAACAATACACTCTCTTAACACACTCCTTCCAACACACACTCTCTCATTGGTCAAAATTTATTGAATATTACAAAATTATAAGTGTGGTGCATTAAATAACAAGTGGGGCCCACACAATGTTATTATTTTCAATAAATTTCAACTAATAATAAAGAGTATGTTAGAAATAGTGTGTTGCTAGCATTTCTCATGATTTATTAATGGCATGCCAATCTTCTCTGACTCGTACAATTACATTATTTGTTATTGCATCAACATAAATTGGCCAGTTTCCTCCTAGTTTCTTTGAAACTGATACCAAGTCTGTTATATCCAGATTTGCCGCAGCTCTCATTGATCAACCAGTCTGGGTGATGAATGTAGTACCGATTGATGTGCCAGATACTCTCTCTGTTATATTGGACAGAGGGTTAATGGGAATGTATCATGATTGGTGCGAGTCCTTTAATACCTATCCTCGCACATATGATCTCCTCCATTCTAGCTTTCTTTTCAAATATCTTGAGCAAAGGTATGCTTGTTGAAGAAACTAATACCTATAACATCATGTTCTTTCTCCTATTATTACTATTATTCAAGACCTCTGTCACTTACTTCTACACGTAGCATAGGTATGTGTCAAGAGATATGATTCTGATAATGAACAATTTTTGTCAGATGTGACATTGTAGATGTGGCTGTGGAGATTGATCGCATATTGAGACCAAATGGATATCTCATTGTTCACGATTCTATGGAAACACTTAACAAGCTCATTCCAATCTTGCGTTCACTTCACTGGACTGTAACATTGCATCAAAATCAGTTTCTTGTAGGTAGGAAGAGTTTCTGGCGTCCTACGAGCTCTTCAAACTGAATGTATTAGGTTAATGAACACGACGTATTTTTCAATCACCCACGGAACAGTATAGAATGGATAAAAATTAGGAGCAAAAAAATGAATTTTTTTAAAAAGGAATATTTATTCGATAAGTAATCTTGTCTCGGTGTGAAGTTTGTTAACAAGACATTTATTTATATTAATATAGAGGATTTTTTTTTCTAGTATAGTTTTTCGGGAAACCCGTGTTCTTTATGTGTAACATAACTTCTGCATGCACTCAAAAGTAATTCTATTTTCATTTCCTTTTTTTATTATTTCTTGTACAAAATTTTGAAAATAAGAAACAAAGTCAAAATAGAAAATGAAAACGAAGCCAAACAACCCTTTGAGACTTGCATGGATTATGGCCTCAAGGAAGCTTAAGTTGCTCGTCTGTAAGCTCTCTAGCAGTAGTAGCCATACATTTATGATCCCTGCATTCACAAGTACAAGATCCTTGGTTACTAACCGTAACAAGTTTTTATAGATTCAGTAGCTTGTGTTTTCCTTTGGTCTCTAGATCCAGGCACAGTGGGACGTGTGGAAACAATACATACATGCAGATTCAAAAGAAACTAGTATACTACACATTCCTCCCCCTAGGAAAATAAATAAATAAAAACTCTATGTAGGAAACTACATAAATAGATGTACGGCAAAAGAAACTACAAAGAATTTTCGCACACAAAAGTCGAATTATCCGCAACAATCCGTCCATTAGCTGCTGCAACACTCCGGGCGTAGCAAGTGAATCTATCAACGTAACTATAATTCTGCGTGGTGCTCGCTTGACCCGAGAAAACAGAGTGACCCTTGACCTCCATCCACCCTTTGGAATTCTGGGCATTATCAATCGATTTCACGAAGCACCCACTTACATACTTCTCCCTGAGAATATGAGAAAGATCGGTGACAAGCCTATACGTCCCATCCCGAAACGGTTTAGTGGAAGTAACAACCCTCAGAGGGTACCTCCGCCTAACCTTCAACCTAGTAATCGATTCACCTCTGCCGTCGATCATCTTCACCTTCTTCTTGGCCTTGAACTTCTGCTTAACCGTCTTGTAAGTCCCGTTGTGTTGGAACTTTATGAAGTTCTTAAACGAGAATCCCTGCGTCACCGTGGTGGTAATGTTGCCAGCACTGGTCATAACCCACCCCGTAACCTGCGTTTCCTTCTCCGCGTCCACGTCAAACGCCCCGTCGAGCCCGGTAAACTCCTCTTGCCGTTCGATGGAGGTCTCGGGACTGTGGTGAACCGCAGGGCTGGCGTGAACCACCGAGGATTCGTGATCCAACCAAAGGTGCAAATTCGCGTTCACCAGCCAGTAAGAGATTCCCTTAACCACCCCTATTCCGAACACGTGCTTTTTCCCGTCCAGCACCTTCCCCAAAAACGGCGTCAAATCCATGTCGTACGAGGGAAGGTCGAAAGCCCCTATCGCCACCATGGGTTCCCAGAACAAAGGGTTTATCCCGCCGGCGAATATCACCGGAAACGGAATCTCCCACCCGACAACCTGGCCGTCGATCGTCACGTACACTTCCCTGTACGCGCCGTTCCCACGCTCCGTGGCCAAACCGTTCGCCGTGATGTACGAATTTGGCGGGTTCGAGTACCAGAACTCGTCGTTTCCGTGGAAAGAAACGTATAACTCAAGAACCGCTCGGTAAGTGTTCCGCGGAATTCGAATCGTCCGGGAACAAGAGCCCTTTTCCTCCTCCACCTTGAACCAGAACCCTCGCCGCCCGTCGTCGGAGATCGGAATAATCAAATCGGCCGGCGATTCGGTCACGCCTCTGGAGCCCGGTTCCTGAACAAGATATCTCGATCTCGGTTGGATTGGATTGAGATTATTGAGAGTCTCGGGGGGGCAGGGGACAAACGGAACCCTAGCGGGGCCCTGACGGCGTACTGGTTGTAGAACAGGAGCGTGACGGTGACGTGGTAGACGCCGGTGAAGTCGCGGTTGACGACGTTTTCGAGCATCATGGTGAGGTCGAGGTCGGAGCGGGCGAGGAGGGAGGAGTACCGGGTGACGTCCTTGCGGACGTTCCAGAAGATTCCGGAGTCGGTGGGCTCGGCGGTGCTGGTGCGGAGGAGCTCGGCGCCGCCGAGCCAGATGGCGGCGATGCGGTCGTACTGCTCGCCCTTGCAGCGGGCGTGGAGGCGGAGGACGACGCGGGACCACGGGGCGGAGCAGCGGGAGGGAGGGATGTAGGGGGTGGTGTACGGAGGGGAGTCGATGGTGTGGGCGAAGGAGTGTTCGAGGACTCGGTGGCTGCACGAGGGTGTGGGTTCATGCGAGGATGGAGGGTAACTCACCTCGAAGTATTCTCGGTGACCACCACTTCGAAGGGGTCGCATGAAACGGTCTGGTTCGGAGTGTGACAAGGGTGTCAAGAGGGGGATGAGGAGGAGGAAACAGAGGAAGGTGGCCATCTTGTTGTTTGTTGAATGGCAAGTAAGTAACAGTAGGTCTTTAAACTACGTTTCCAATAGGTCTTAAACTACCTCTCAGTGTTCATGCCGTGAAATGAAGCTGATTCGGGTTAAAACCCTGGAGCACTTTGGATTCCTGTGGATTGCTTCATTTACAATTCGTTAAAATGGCATCATATATATCAATAGACTTCAGTACTACTGTCTAAGGAAATTTCTCTAGTCGTATTTTTCTTCTCAACAGTAAACTCCGCGTTAGAGTACTTCTTTCCTCCATTCCATATTTCCATTGCAAGTGTTGGCAATGTCGAAAATAAGAAACTAGGTTTAATTACGAAATTTTTTATTAAATTGACCTGATTTAATTTTTAACAATTAATTCCTCTATTTTTATGTCATGATAATAGTGAGAGCAAAGTGGGAAAAAAAAAATTTCTTTATTAACATTTTTCTGCCAAAAGATGTACAAGAGAGTATTTTTTCTATGAATACACTGCCTATGGTAATTCGGTGAAGTTGTAACAGTGCCAATGACTACCAGACAGATAAAACAGAGACAATAGTTTGACCGTAGACTCGAGTATTGAACACACTCTTCCGGAGACTTTTTAATCGTTCGTGTAATGAAAGCATATCGGCATAAACTAATCTAAAGTTCGTATTATACAATGCATTCAAAAAAGAGGGATTGAAAGGAATTAAACAACCTGGTTCTCCACATCAATTTCTCCCATTCCTATCTTCTTCCTCACCATCTTCGCCAACACTTACCTCCTCATTGTCTTGGCATAGCTTTGCCATGTGTTCAGCAAGCAAAATATCATCACGTTCACTCACCTGAATCACAATGTAGTGTCAACTACCAAACCTCCAAATCAAAGTATAATTCTACGCTAAATCTACAATATATTAAAAGAGAGAAGAGATAATGGAAGATGGACTGTCTGTGTATTGGCAAAACCAGTTATCAGAATCTTACTTTTTCATGAATCGGGATGCAATTCAGCTAGCTATCAATTCATATCATAAGATTAATATAAATGACCTTGAATCCTACTATATACGAATGAATCAATGCATTTTCATATCATTGATACAAATCACCCGATTTAACAATTCATTTTTTTTCCTTTGTACTTGTCTTTCACCGCTCTCATCAAAGAAATTAAAAGGTCATATAAACTTAAATTGTTAAATGAAAGGATTTGAAAGTGCACTAATTGACTATTCCACTACTTTATTTGTTACTCACTCATTCAATGCATGCACTCTAGTTGTTTCATTACTTAGATTCCATTCTTTCAAAATAGAGATTTCACAAAGTTAGATATGACTAATAATTTGTTTTATGAGGCTTATGGTTAAGTTGTTTTATATATTTCTGATTTAAAATTATTACATTTAACACTATATATCATCTATACAATATATTTGAAGTTATTTTTTATTATTTCTAAATGTTACGATTCAATACAAACTATATAGTTCACAATTCAAAAATTAGCTTGACGATTCATGATTTGAATCTCAATTTGATAACGTTGGGCAAAACATGTAGAGGATATTGTAAAATGATATATATTAGAATTTAGAAAAATGAAATTCAAGCAAACATAGAAAATATTGACACTAACTGCTCTTGATGCCTCCTTCACAAGAAGTTTACCCTTGTGCTGTTCAATTGATTCGGTGCAAGCAGCAACAGCATTGTCAGGAACAAGTATTCCTTGCAACTGTCCAGACCATAACAAATTTACAATTTACATTCAGTAACAAAAAGTTACCACTTAAACTTGTCGATGCAATTCTACTAGACTACAACTGCCAACTTGATAGTGGATATGATATGAGATTTAGGTGGAAAAGAGAAAGAAAGAGGGGAAGAGGGAAGAAGAACAGAACAGAAGAATAGAGAGCGACAGAAGAGATCAAAGAACTGAGTAGTGCACTTCTACTATTATTATTCCAATCTGTCTAAAATACAACAGCCATGCTTTATTTATAGGCAGCTACCTAACAGCTATAAAATCCAAACTAACAGTAGCTGAGTAACTAACTAACATTCTTTATTTCTTTTCCTATTTATATTTACATAACAGGATCTAGTGTCTACTGTCTAACAGTTGGAATTGTCAGGAGGGACATATCTTCCAATAATATAGTGCAATTACAATCTCCGCAAAGGTGGCATTTGCTGAAGTAACCACAGCTTTTAAAGTTATCAGCATAGGACATGAAGGGGAAATTTTTTGATCCAGTACAAATAAATCTTAGGTAGCTAGATACCAAGAGTTACCATATCAACCACATACTCCATGTTAGTAACCAAGAGAGAGATAGCTGTAGGCTGGGGGTACACATAATACTTGGCAGGATAAACAGACATCTTTAATTAGCATACAGAAACACAAACAGCCATATGTTTGAATTTAGAAATGCATACATCTGAGATTTTTTTTCTTCGCTCACTTTTGAAAACCAGCAAAAAACTAAATAATTTCATAATCAGTAACACAAACAAGAATTCTGGATCCTCCAAGTACAAAGTGCACTTTAGACAGTGGAGTACAAGGGGTGTGTCTATTACCAGTCCAAGATGCCCATTATTTAAGTAATTTTTGTCTAAAATACTCTTTTCAACTTTGTTGATCAATTACTTAATAATAAGGGCATTTTAAATAAAGATTTCTTAAGAAGGAGTAGCAATAGACACATGAAAGTGGCAACAGACACTCCCGACTCCCGAGTACAAGTACTAGTAGTGAATTCTCATAAATCTTTGACTTCGTTGATTTATCCAAGTGCTTGAATTGGATGTTATTAAAATCTAAACCATCTGATAGAAGAAAATGGATTTGATTGATTCATGCAGCTGACCGACCGCACCTAGCGGATAGATAACACCTGTATTGATTTTCCGATCAATGATTCTCAACCCCACACTTTTCTCTCTGAACTGCCCCCATACACTTCAGAGTATCCAAATCCATTATAGAATGCATCATTTTGTGCTCTCACCAGATGACTGGCTTACATGGCAATGGTAAACGAAAAAAAATAATTGCTAACATAGTTTCATGACCAAAATGCTCCCAAACACAATTTACCAAGTAAACATTAGTACGAGAATCATACCTCCTAAAATTATAAAATATTAAAGCACCAACAAAGCTTCGGAGTAGAAAATAGTACTCAATTCAGTCAAAAGGCCAATTACCAAAATTTGTGTGAAGATTGCACTAACCTTGTCAAGGGTCTGAGTGGTAAGAACATTAACGAGTTTCATTTTTACAGGGCAGTTACTATTTCCAGCAGCTTCAGCTCCCCGCATTGCCTCCTACACGTTCAAACTAGCACAACACTTTAGAACTGTTCAGAAGATATGCTACACTTGCATGCATTGACGTAGTAAAACACCAAAGAACAAAGTTCAAGGCGAAAAGAAAAGGGGCGAACAGGTGGAACAGAAACAGTTAAAACCTCGATGGACCACTACGACGGGCACCACGCGCCCCACCTTAAAAATGAAAAACTGAATGCTTTGAGAAGCTAACGTCGTCGTTGCAGTAGGACAGAGGTTTAAAATGAAAACTCGCCCACCGTGGGGCTCGAACCCACGACCACAAGGTTAAGAGCCTTGCGCTCTACCGACTGAGCTAGACGGGCTTCTTGTGAGTATTCTATGATACATCATATATTAACTATGTTTGTAGAGATATACTTCGGGCTGAAAGAATTACAAGTTTTGTGAAATAAAGATTCGAAAAAATTAGATGTTTAATAAGCAATGACAAAATGAGTAAATTTTAAGAGGAGTGATTTTTTTTTTTATACTAAGGGTTTAATTTTACCTTAGATAAAAATAACGTAATATTTGATCTTTATCTATATCTTACCTTTTAGCTTCGTCTTTTCCTTCCTTTTTCCCTAACCATTGTTGCTTTGTCACCATGCATGTCATCAGATAGCTTAGTGGAATCATTGCAAATTTGCAATGAGCCCAGATCAACATTACGGAAGTAATTCATAGCAATACCCGAAAAAACTGATAGAGCAAGGGTGCATAAATTAAGCTATTATAATTATTTTTTAATTTTACAAAAAATAAAATAATATATATATATATATATATATATATGTGGGGGGGGGGGGGGGGACAAATCAAATTACACCAGTATAGCTCTAAAAGATTTACACTAAATCTAAACTATTAATACAAAATAATTTTTTAGTTTATAATATCTTAATATATGTAGTAACTTTAACATATTTTGTGACAATCTATTAGTTAGCTTTAATAAATCAATTAAATCATTTGATTTGATTTAATTGATTTTTTGATTGATTTAAATTTCTACTTTAAATTTTATTTGATTTAATTATTTATTTAATTGATTTAACTTTTTGCTTTAATTATTTATGAAAATCGTGAACAAATTAATTTTTAACAATTTTTCTAGAAATAAACAGTAAAATAATAAAATAACATTACTTTAAAATGTTTTAATTATTTAAATGTACTTTTATTCATTCAAACAATATATATTATCTCTGATATTATAATATATACGTAGTATATGATAGATAATATTTACTGAACAAATGTATGTTAATTTTTTTTTCAATTTAATATTAAGATTTATGTATATATTTAATTATAATAATTTATTAAAAAATATATAATAATATTAATTTTAAAATATTTTAATGATTTAAATTAAAAGATTAGTTTGTAATAACTTATATTTATATAATAGGATAGTTAAATATAAGAAAGAAATTTATATATATGATCCGAGATAATATATATATTTGAATGAATAAACCTATGATAATATATTTTTTAAATTTAATATGAAAATTTAGGTAGAGGTTTAATTGTTTAAATTGTTAAAAAATATATAACAACATAATTTTGAAATATTTTAATGATTTAAATTAATATATTACTTTATAATAATTTATATAATAATATAATTTAAATATAAGAAAGAAATTTATATATATGATCCAAGACAATATAACATCCGACATAATATATATATATATATGTGTGTGTGTGTGTGTATTGTTTGAATGAACAAATGTATGTGAACATTTTTTTTTCAATTTAATATTGAAATTTATGAATATGTTTAATTATATAAATTATTAAAATATATATAATAATATTAATTTTAAAATATTTTAATAATTTACATTAAAATTTTTTTTGTAATAATTTATATAATAGTATAATTAAAATCATTTATATATAAGATCCGAGAAAATATTAGATATGAGATAATATATATTGTTTGAATTAATAAAAAATATATTTAAATAATTAAAATATTTTAAAATTAATGTTATTATATATATTTACTATTTATTACTGGAAAAAAATTGTAAAAAAATAATTTATTAATATTTTTTAAATAATTAAAGCATAAAGTTAAATCAATCAAACAATCAATTAATTCAAATCAAATAAATTTAATTGATTAATTATAGTTAACTAATTGATTGTCACAAATATATGTTAAAGTTACTATATATACTATATTTTGTATTAATGGTACCGGTGTAATTTGATCTCTCCCATATATAATTATAGATATTAATATAAATATTCATATAATTATATATTTACAAATATTTTGATAATAAAAGTGTCAAAGTGAATTAACTCTGCTCATCTAAATTACCTTATCACGAATTGAGGAAAAATTTAACCAATCAAACTTAATTCAATGAGCCAATAAAAACATAACTTTGCTTGACCCATTCCAGAGTGGTAAGTTAATTGGATTGACTCACCAAAATAAATAAATAAGCTAAAAAAATAAGAGGGAAAAATCTACCAACAAATCCAAATATTATAAAGCACTTACCATCTCCAACCTTGATAACCTTATTTTTTAAAAAAATTGGTTTTAATTAAGTAATTTGAAAAATAAAAAAATATATTACATGAGTCAACTTGGACTCAAATCTATTTTGACTAACAAGTTAAGTGGATTGGCTCATTTTAATCCAAAAGAAAAAGTAAGCCTAATTTTAACAACTCAACTCACCTACCAATCAGTTATGTCAAGTTAGTTCACAAGGCACAACTCACATTGGCACCTTTAGTCTTATATCATTCTAATTTATATAAATGTTTCTTTTTAAAATATTAGCTTCATAAATACATTTATATTTGTATATAACTTATATATATATATATATATATATATATATATATATATATAATTTTAATAAGTGATATTAATAATGAGAAATATTTTAAATTACATTATGTAATTATTAGTTTTTTCTTTTAAAAATACATGTTTTCATCATCAAAATTTTTGTTTTGTATTTGTGTTTTAATTGTTGTTGATATTAATTGATTGATTCAAATATTTATTTTGATCAATTATATAATCACACTTTCTCATTAGTTGAACGTATTTGTGTTTTAATTGAATAAGATATACTATATTGCAGTGGGTTTTAAAATAAAATTATCCACTTAAACATTCTTTAATAGTAGAATAATTGGTGTAAGTTACATTTTTATAATTTGATCTTCTATATGCGTGTGAGGGGGTAGATAAAACTATTTAATTAAACATTATTTAATGGTATAATAATTGATGTTAGTTACAAGTTTGATCTCTCTATGTATGTAGGAGGTTAGATAAAATTATCCAAATAAACATTATTTAATAGTTTAACTTACATTGATATAATTTGATTTTTTTCTATATGTGTGTGGAGGGATCAAATTAAACTGTTATACTTACATTAATTATTACATTATTAATAACTTTATATAAGAGTGTATGTGTGAATTGTGAAAAGATCAAATTATTAGAGTATTGTATTTATGTTCAAATCTTGTTATTATCATTGTAAAAAAAATTAAAAAAATATGCTAAGAATGATAAAAATACTTTGATTGTTTTGAGAAATAATGGAAAGGTTAAATAAATTTTAATCACCTAAAATATATTTATATTAACTTATTCAGGAAGTAAAAACTTCTTAACTAAAAAATTTATTTTTAAAATAATTATTTCGCTACAATTAATATTTCAAAAAGGTGCTATTCACTCAAACATTCAATATATTGTATTCAATATTTTTAAAGTAAATATTATTTAACTTTTATATTTTACTATGATAAATATTTTTTTATTTTATTTCCTCACCGAATTTCCTGAGATCACTATAATTCACCCAAAAATAAACAATCCGATCAACGGCAACAACACCACTTCAGTCTCCGTATATAACCCATCCCTCCAAAGCAGTACGCACCATTTCTGTGCAACTGTCCAAACTTGAATGAATGTGTCGCTTTCACACACTTCAAAAACTCCATAGGCTAAAGCAAAACTCAAGAAAAGAAAACTTGGATCTCACTGTAAACTCTATCTCTGTCCCTTCGTCTACTTCACTGGTAAAAAAAAAAAAAACAGAGAAAACATGGAGAACCTAGCGCAGGTGTTGGGGTTGAACGGAGTGAGCGCGGCGAACACTGGTGATATCGGCGGCGCACAACGCGAGGGCGCACCGGCGGAACTGCGAGCGTATGGCGGCGCAGGTGAGGATGATAGGGAACCTGTTGGAGACGCTGAAATCGACGGAGGTGGCGAGGTTGCCGGCGACGAAGGAACCGCTGGACGGTCTCGAAGAGGCTCTGGGAAAAGCGTTGGATTTGGTGGAGAGTTGCAAAGACAAGAGTTACTTGTACATGCTTGCCATGGGTTGGAGCGTAGTGAATCAGTTCCGCCAAGTCCAGGCTCAGATCGATCGATACCTTGGACTCGTGCCCCTCATTTCTATTGTCCATGACTTTCGTATGCAGTCGGTACATTCTATCTTTCACTTGTTGGTCATATATTTTTTTTTCTCTCTTATAATTACGTCACATTATTAATCACATTTTTTATTTTTGTAAGTACGGCAAATAATATTTGATTAACATCACTTTTCTTTACATTCTTTTACCACCATATTAAGTTTTTTTTAAGTAAATAAATGTGTAAAATAAAAACTAAAACGTACATTTGGTCCTAATTAACAGTATTATATTTAATTGAAATCAATAATAAATACACTATCATTTCCTTACTTTACATATTTGTTCACATCTAAGCATCGCTGCACTGAAGAGAAGAGAGGTAGAGAGACCTTTTTTTTTTTTTTTTTAAATTAATCGGTAGTTTCTTGAATTATTTGACAATTTTTAATTAGGTTTTTAAACTAAAAAAAATTATAATTAAGTTTTTGATTTTGTAAAATTTTTGTAATTGGTCCCTGATGTTAGGTTATACTTATAACGGCTTTAAACTGTTAAAAAATAATAATTTGTGGTGATTTTAATGACTATAGAAACTTAATTACAAAAATTTTATAAAATTAAAGATTCAATTACAATTTTTTTTAATTTAAAGACTTAATTAAAATTTTTTAAATATTTCAAGTACCTCCTGATTAATTTAATTTTTTTTCAATAAATACGTGTTAAAAAAAAGAACTTAAAATAATCAAGTTCACAGTAAGTAATTAACCATAATAATTCCTGTTTTTAAGCACAGTATATTTATTTTCATATTTTTTTTAAAGACGTTCTAAATATTCAATAAACTTGTGAATTAATGGCATCAATTTTATTTATTTATATATATATATATATAAAGTAAAATTTAATTAATTATTGATGAATTTCGATACTCTTTTATTCATTCATTTTTAGTTTAATCTGAAGACTTCGATTATTCATCTTCTTTTAAAATAAAATCAACTCTTTTTAGGAAGAAAATAAAACCAACTTGAACAATGCTAATTCTCCTCAAGTTTGGTGAAAAGTTGTCGGTGCAAATAATATATAATATTGATATCAATGTTTTCACTTTTTTATTGATGAATAAATATAAATATGCATCCGCTCCTTCTTTCATTTCTTTTGTCATTTTATTTTATTTCTTTAACTCTTTCTTTCTGTGTATATCACTAATTACATATTCTTTTCTTTTTATTTTTTTTCTCTTTTTTCCTTCCACGTTACAGACTGGGGTATACATTATTATTAGCCCTGATTAATTTTGAACTTTTTTTTTTTTTAGGATAATTTTGAATAAAGTTACTAAGATCTAGTCTCTTAAAAAAAAGGTTACTAAGCTCTAGAATGTCAGACTTCACTGTTTACTTTTTAAAAGGATAGACGAAAACGAAGACACTAGAATAAAAGAAGGAAAAAGATGTTGTCTAATTATGCAATTTTAACTTTTTGATTAATTTTAATATTTAATAAATTTAAATAAAAACTATGCATGGTGGAATTTTTTTCAAAAGAGTCGTAAATTGCTCTGTGCTACTGATACCTTTGGGAATAACATGGATCTTCTGACTCCTCCCAATTATATCGAACGGTGGTACTGGTACTTGGAACTATATTAGACTATCAATTAATTTTATTTTTAAAATTATAAAAAATATTATTTTATTTCTTATATTTTTATAATTTTAAAAAGTAAATGACCATCATTTATTAATTTAAAAATTGAAATATCATTGTTACTAAAATTTAAAATTAAAATAATATTTTTATAATTTTAAAAATAAATTAATTTGTTCATAATTTTAAAGATTAATTTAATGTGTTAATAGTCGTTGTTATTAGCTCGTAAGTCTCCGCTACATTCGAGACTTGGAGATAAGAGCATATATGTAAGTCTCTGTTTAGAATAATGGATTCTTCTTTTTTTTTTTTTTTTTTTTTATAAAAGATTCTTCTTCGTTAAACACGAGAGAAATATATGTCAAATTAAAAAGCAGGTATGATGGAACAACTCACTTTTGACTCTTGCTATATTTTCAAAAATCAAAACATTACCTGTAGAACTCCATATATATTGTTCATAATACCTTTTTAACACGTCAATTATCAATATTTAAGCTAAGTAGTTATATTAAGTATTGATTTAAAATACTTATAGTTTAAGAGTGATAGTTTTTCAAAAGTCACACAGTATTTAGCTAGTGAGGGAAATTTCATATTTGCTACAAGCCAATAAATACAGTAAGCGCATTATATATTATGTGCAAAGTTTTTAGTCACAATAGGTTTCGAAATAATAAGAAAATAAGTGGAAAAGAAAAAGGGAAAACATTCAAACTTTTCCATGAAATCACTTTATTTGATTGCTTAGCTTTCTAAGATTTTCTTGACTTACATGCAAATGCAATAGTACATAGGTATTTATACATGTATAAAGCACATCTTGGTATAATGAACACATATTCAAATAGCATAACTCTTATAAACTATAGGATATTAAATGTAAAACTTTTAAATTCATGAACAAGTATTGAATTAATCAAGTTTAATTAATTGCTTCAATTTCCATCAATAGATCATCTCATCTATCTTTCCCATTCCCTTGACATGTATCTGCCTCTGACTTGATTTAATTGATCACAAGATTCGATTTTTGGAATGCAGCATTTCAGCGAAGAGGATCAAAGGGAATACACTCTGGATGAAGAAGAAATGGAGACCCAAAATGTGATATTAAAGACTAATCGATCTAAGAAGGATGCAGGTATATTGGAGAAGTCCTTATCTCGTAGGTACCCAGATTTGGGGTTCCACGAGGCTCTCAAAGAGGAGAAAGAAAAACTGTATGTTGAACTATATAGATCAAGAACCAATAATGACCCAGAACTATGCAGGGTAATTGAACATCTTATTGAAGTCACAAAAAATGTTGTCAACGTGTCACCTAACAAAAAGGCTACAAAAATTGTTTTCAATGAACCAACTGATTTGATTTCAAGGTAATTTTAAGATACGATTCAATGATTTTTATCGGGTAAGCATCTTATTAGTAAATACTTATTTATATTATATCTTGGTCTAGGCATATAACTAATAATGCAATAGCCTCTGAGGACCGTGAGTTGGAATCTGGAGATAAAAGTAAATCAGAATGGAAGACTGATCTCTTTGGTTGCTTTAGTGAGCCTTGCTTGTGTAAATACCTAAACCCCATCTTGTATAGATTCTATTTACATTTTTTTTACAAAAGGTAAATGATAAACCTGTTCGGTGGTGGCTTGCAAGTTGCAATTCAACAAGAATGGCCTCTGTTTTTTACTTCCTTGTCTAGTAAAACTTTTTGTGCCAGGACAGTTGGCAGATGATAGTTGCATTTAATGCAACGCATGCAAGACCTCAATAAGCAGAGCCACAGAGGTGCTTGGTTCATCCAAAAAGGTATCGGAGCAAGAAGCAAATAAGTAGTAGAGCTCCAAAATGAGCGAGAAAAAATTATAGTTTGTGAGGAAATTCTAAGAGTGTAGTGTGAGTTATACACTTGGGATTTGGGGTACTCTTTAGTTCTCTTAAAACTACAATAGTAATAGGAGAGAGTCTTATTGGGAAACACTATATTAGCTGTCTCTCGTAAAAGAGTGTAAAAACTAAAAAGATGATTGGTACTTATCCTTATTATAGTAGATTGTTTGGCCTTATTAGTAGATTGTTTTTGGAGATTGTTCCATTCTTTTTCCCTCATTATTATAAAGGGTCATGCTACCAAGTACTCTTCAGTCTTCACATGCAGTAAAATTTACTAGTTTTTCTTCATATTTTTTGTTCAAGATGCTGGAGTGTTTCTAAATAATTTCGTAACAAAACCAAATAATCTTGTTCTTTACAGGCTTGAAGACCTCCATCTTCCCTTGTGGAACATTTTCTTGGATAACTAATGTGGTTACCCGAGGAGAAACTAGTAAGTTAATTGTGATTTGTGAGTAATGTGATTTTAGTGGATATGATACTTTATTCTTTACCTAAACAGTTAACAAGCATCGTGAAGTTTAGAAATAAACTATAACTGGCACACAACAGTCCAAACCATTAGCTTTGGCAACATTGATGCAGTGCTATTGTCCCATTACTTATTGATTCCTCTTGAAATTGTTACAGCTCGAAAACGTGCAATGACTAATCTAGTGGCTTACTCCATCTTTTGTGGGTGCTGCTTTTATTCTTGTTGCATAAGAAGGAAATTGCGTAGCCAATTTAAAATCGAGGTTGGTTTCCGTTCCACCCAATTATAAATATCAAGAACCGAGAACTGAGGACATAAAATTATTTCTCATTTTTAACCGTTTTGGTTTTTTTAGGGAGGTCTGTGTGATGACTTCTTAACGCATCTAATATGTTGCTGTTGTGCAATGGTTCAAGAATGGCGTGAGCTTGAGCTCAGGGGGTTTGGAGGTAGGTTGAATAGACTTAGCTTTCAGAGTTATCATCATCATAATCGTAAAACTGTTACCTAACAAAAATCACAATAGTAAGATAATTTTACCTATTGCAAGTTTCACTACCTAACATAAAACAGAGAGTATATCAAGAATCATACTGACGAAGTGCCTTAGGATGGAGTATCAAGGAGAGCCTATAATGCTGGTGCCAAAGCTTTGTGGCTAATATGTGCGAAAGCCATAGGGCTTCAATTTTTCCTGACTCACATTGTTAGATAAAATTTGAGATTGACGCTGAACAAAGGTGCCTGCCATTAATGACTAATAATCTACCACTTTTGCAGATTGCCCCGAAACAAAGATGTTTCCCCCACCAAACCAGCACATGCAGCCCTGAACTTTCTCTCTCTTTCTCGTATGTTTATATAGTCACTCAGTGCTGTCAGGAAATCACACGTTTATGCAGTCACTTAAAATTATTACATGAAAATTGGATCAGCGAGACGATTTTGTTCTCAGCATAGGTGTTTTTGAAAACGACATTACTGATACTAGTAATATTTATGCAGCAGTCTGGATTCATGGAAAGCTAGGAACTAGATAGCTAAGGGAATACAATTTGTTGCACACTGATATAGTATAAATGATGCGATTACGGTATATTTAATATAAGATCATGGTGGTTTTTTAACTGTATCTCCAACTGTTGTCTGAAGTATTCTGAGGTTTTAAAATATTAGTCAATTAAAAAAAAAAAGTATTCTATTTATTTTTTTTTTGCATGCGACTTTTGTAAAGTGTTCTAATTATTATCTTAAAAGTTAAGAAAACATCATTTTTTTTATTTAAACCTTATCTCTTAATAATTTCACAAACTGAAAAAAGATAAAAATATTAATAGAGAGAAAAGATAATTTAATTAAATGTAGTATTTTTTAATTTATTGATTTTTTAAAATCATTGTGTGATTGATATTTTGAAATGGATGAAATGTAACATAGAACTCAAAAATTATGTTTTGTGGAAACAGGAACGCTTCTTTCGACTGAGTAGCTTAATACAACAATGAATGTAAGCAGAAGAAAAACCATAGCATTTTTCAATTCATTCTTTGCTCACGTTACATTACATTATATCCCCCCTCTTTGTTTGCGATCTAGAAAAAGTAGTAAATATTCCCAATCCATTTTGACATTTTCCCTCCCCAATTCTTGTTATTAATCCTATTCTTCTGGCTTGAGTTCTTTTAGCATCTAAATGTGTGCATGTGAAGAGAATTATTATTTTATCAACATTTATATTTAATTTGTATTAATTGTTTTTGGTGCATAAAATTTGTATTAATATTTTACAGAAAATTATAAGGTGGTGTATGCACATGTATTTATAATTGAATAGACTGAATTTGATTCTAAATATAAAACAATATATATATAAAAACATTGAAAGAAAATTGAAAAAGGACAAAAATTTACCTTAGAAAAAAAATAAAAAACATGCGTGAATTTGTGTTTCCAATTATATTTATCACTCCAAAGAAATTGAATAAAAGATGTTAGTAATTGACTATTTTAGAAGAAAACAATGAAAATGAAAAACACACATGTATACATAAGTATTTATAGGTGAAGTGATCAAACAGGGTTTTATTTCATGAAGATGTGAGTATCTACGGATCAAATGATATTTTTGATTTTTGATATGATTACAAATTACATGATTAATAGGAAATGTCAAATTAAAAGTTACCAAATTTGTATGGTAAAATAGTAGTGAATGATAATTAATTAATGATTGATGATTGATATACAAACTTAAATCATAGGAGATTTTTTAATTGAATTTGTCATAAATTTGAATCAAAATATATATAGATCATAAATACCTTAATTTTTATTATCAATTTGAATCAAAATATGTATTAGTGTTAGCAATTAATTACAATTAGAAAATATAATTGTATTATCAAACAAAATGTTTAAATCACAATTGATTACTGTAATTAAATATATCATAATTAAATAAAATATTTTATTCATTATTTTGATCAGTTAGTAATTGATTATCGTAATTATAAAAAATTCCCAATAATTTAATAAATTACTAGTATAATAACCTGTGCCTTGTAGGGATGGAGTTTACAATTTATAATTTTTTATATTATTATGAATTTTAATAATTTTTAAATTTTATATAAATATATATTAGTATATATATACATAAATATTTGAAAAATAATATATTAAAATTATTATGAATATTGATATATATATATATATATATATATATATATATAAATGATTTTATATTCTCATATGTCTTATATCAATTTGATTTATATAAATATTTTTTTTTAAATATTATCTTTATAAATATATTTGTATTTGTATATAACTTAATAAATTATTTACTGTGTTATATAAAATCAAAATTCATGAAAGTTTTAATGGTTTAATTGATTGATTTAATTAAAATATATACATGTTGTAATTACCTTAATTACTATAATTATGTATTTTTATGAATTAAAAAATAAAATAAAAATTTTAGCGATATTTTGGGGGGAAAATAACTAATGCGATGCTGCATGTGGCACTTGCTCACGTGACAAAACCTTATTTTTATAATAATATATATATAATATAAGAATATAATTGGTTATAAACATAAATCAATAATAGAATAAAAATATATTCATTATTATTCGTTACATTTGTATTAGTATTTAATGTAATATAATTAGTATTAGCATTTAATGTAATATAATAATTTATTATCATTATTATTCATTACATTAGTATTTAAGGTAACATAATAATTTATTATCATTATAATACATATTTATAATAAATTATTATAAAATTGTGATAACAAATAAAAAGTTACCATAATTCTAAAAAACACTCCATAAAATTTAATAAATTGATTACCATATTATATAAAATCAAAATTCATTGGACATTTAATGATTTAATTTAATCAAAATATATATTTGTTATAATCATCTTCATTACTATAATTAATTATAATGATATAATGATATGTTTTTATGAATTAAAAAAACAAAAAAATTGATAAAATTTAGGCAAAAAAAAAAAATATGGTGATGCCACATGACATTTACTTATATAATAAAACTTCTTTTTATAATATGTAATTTATAATTGATAATTAATTGGTAATTGATAATGATTTTATTCACAAGATCATTAGCTAAGATAGGTTACTTGTACTAATTTTATTCACAAGACTGCGTAAAAATGGTGGGTTAAATTGTGTGAGTTTTATCTATTTAATGCTTTCACACAATGAGTTTCCCTAATGTCTATTCACTCATCCACTCACTCCTTCTCATGCACGTAAATCAATTATACATGTAAATCATAAACATAAATCAATAATAGAATAACAATATTCATTATTATTCGTTACTTAGTATTAGTATTTAATGTAATATAATAATTTATTATCATGATTATCATTATAATACATAAATACTATAAATTATTATAAAATAATAAAATAATGATAATAAATATAAACATGACCATATTATTATTATTGTTGTTGTTGTCGTCATTCATTACTTTAGTATTTAAAGTAACATTACATTTTTTTATCATTATAATACATATTTATAGTAAATTATTATAAAATCGTGATAACAAACAAAAAATTACCATAATTATAAAAAACATTCCATAAAATTTAATAAATTGATTAACATATAATATAAAATCAAAATTCATTTAAGATTTAATGATTTTATTGATTAATTTAATCAGAATATATACTTGTTATAATTACCTTAATTACTATAATTAAATATAATAATGTATTTTTATGAATTAAAAAATAAAAAGAAATTGATGAAATTTAGGTAAAAAAATATATATTATATATAATCTATCTATATAATATTTGAGGCTTTTTTTTAGCAAGTGTCAATTTCTTTTTAGACACTTTTTCCTGTTTTTAGATCTAATGGCTATAATTTTAGTTTAGATTAGAGAATGAATATGAATTATTGGATGAAATTCACGACCTCCAAAAACCCAAAACAACTTTCATTTTCACCATTTTCTTCTCTCTCTTCTTTCACATCATCTCAGAGACCTTTCTCCCTCTCCCCCTTTTGATCTATGGCACCAACGCTGTTTTTGGCCATTCTAGGCCGTATAAACCGATTAATTTGAACTCTCAAAGATGTTTTACTTTTCAACATTGCTCTTAAGTAAGTGAGAATGGGTATTCTTTCTAAACTCTAAAATTAACTTCCTTTCTATATCTAAATAACATATTAAGAAAGCTCTATGTAGTACAAAGTTGAAGCAACACTTTGTGAAACATGAAAAGAAAAATATTGTATCTCTGGTCTGACTTCACAGGCAACTGGAGAGTTGACATGCGTATTTGTAGCAATTTTTATTTTAGTGCAATATAGAAATTATTTTGCTGACTTTCTTTTGGGTTCTCAATTTTAGTCTGCAAGTGGGCAATACATGTAGACCAATCTATTTGCCAATGGAGATAAATGGTAAATATTCTCATACGTCATTAACATGTTGCTGTTTTTGTGGATGTGCCTGCTTTAGCCAATAACAGGCAGGGGAATATAGGTTTGTTGAAAGTACATTGAGAGGAAGCGTGATATCATGTAGGTCAATAGAATGTTGTCTAGGCATTATATTATCTATATTTTTCTTCATTTGTGACAAAAGTAATTTGATGTTTTGGCCATGTGACTTTGCGTGGACCATTATGTTTAGAAGTAATAAAAAAATACAAAACAAAACCTCGCGTTGCTACATAGGAAAATACCAATATATATGAGTTGGGAATTATATGTTATCTTTATAATTGCTTTCCTCTGGCTTGATCTATGGGCATTTAGTTATTGAGATTTTCTAGTTACCAAAAAAAAGTTATTAAGATTTTCTTTAACAAAATATATAGGTGTTGAGATGAATTGATTATAGGTCTATGGGAGCATTGCTTTTCTTTAATTAAAGAAAATATAGTCAATATGTTTCCTCTGATTTTTCTATAATGAAATATATATAGGTACTGTGATTATTTGATTATTGCTTTCCTTTGTCATTGCTTTCAAAATCATATCTCTTAGCTGTCACATTATGCTTTCCTCTCTCATTAGTTCACAATATTGTAAAGTTGGGTTTTGTACAAATAAAAAGAGAATTTTAATTTAAACTGATACATGTTTTAATTTCTCTGTTTCTTTCTTTACTGATTGGGAAGGAAGTTTAATAAGGTGTAGGAAGTATACTACCAATTTTAAAAACTCTGGTAGAAACTAATCATGGTTTCCAGCTGACCGGTATTCAGTTTTTGTTACACTACATTATTGTGGCAAGTATTGGTCATGGATTTTGGTACAACAATTTTGTTCTACTTCCTCTAGATGCGTTAAAAGCTGATATAGTTTTCATGTAATTTTTTATTGATGTTTTCTATTTTGCACGAGGGGTCATTGTCATAACAAATAGGGTCATCATCATAATTGATATGAGAAACACAGTAACATATTGAACAAAGGCAAAAGAAATAAAACTTAAGATATCTTTTTTCCTTCTTTTTTTGTCTCATTATAATCTCCTGCCTCTAAGTGCTTTACTTAAACCAAAAAAAAAAGTTTATAATAAAATAATTGATATGATAAAAAAATAAAGAGAAAAAAAATGAATATATTATGAGTGTATGTTGATCTTAATTTTATATTGCCTTAGTAATCACTAATTAGCTCATCATAATTATTTTTATGATGATCATTTATAAGATTATCTATATAAGTGTAGTTATTTGGGTTTCGATGGACTTTTAGTTTAGTTCTAATTGAAATATTTTCAAGGATTATTAATAAATAACCAGCACTCTTTTAGTATGTTTGGAACCACGATGAAACCACAATCTTACTACGATTTTATACAATAAATTTAACTAATTCTTAGGTAAAAATAATATTATATGTCATACAAAATGTCTAGCTTTATGTACCAAAGTAGTTTGACCACTCATGTTAATTAGATGTACCCATAGGAATGAATGTATTAAAAAAGGAAGATAAGATTTATGAAAAAGTATAACAAAAGTAGATTAAAAAAATGAGATTAATTTAATAACTTATTAAAATAAATATATAATATATAATATATAATTATTACAAGGTAGTGTATTCATTTTTTGTTTTTGTTTTTCTAAGTAGTTGTATGACCAAATTCGTGCAACATGAATATTTAGAAGAGGATCAAATTTTAAATAAAAATTCTCATCCAATTGCATATTAGCCCGAATGTAAATCAAATTACCTGGAAGATATTTAAAAATAGACATAATATTAATTAGATAAAAATATCTTATCATGTTTTTTTTTAAGAAAGGAATGAATAAAGAAAATACAGATAAAAGAAAGGCTATTCTATAAGAAAACAAAAAAACATGGGAAATCGAAAAAGAGAATCTATTCAATAGATAAGAAAAAAAAATGTGTATATAGTTGCATATAAACGATCAATATGTTACAAAATTACTTCATATCTTAGACATTAACCATAATATTTTTACTTGATTTTATTCAAATTTTTTAATTTTCAGTGTATTACTTTTTTTATAGATTTTTTTATTTTTAATTTTTGTAGATGTCATTTTAAATATTTTTAATTAATTCTTAAAAATTAATATTAATCATAAATAGAGAATTTACTCAATAAAGTCTAATTGACTGAAATTTAAAATATTATTATCCTTGAAATTGAGATAATTTTATATTATATCGCCTTTTTTTTACTTATATAAATTTATTGTAATTTAAAATATTTTATTTTTATTTTATCATATTAAATTTTTCTATATTTTAAAAATAAAACACAAAGAACCCCTACATTGCAAGGGGAGGATACTAGTATAATATATAAGGACAAAACTTATAGTATCTTAGGTATTGTTGGTGTTGTTATCTAATTAGAATTAAAGTTTTACCTCGGTAATACGCACAATAAATACATGCATTAAAGAATTATGCAAATTACTGAGGTCAAACTTTGCTTTTGATTAGAAAACAACACCAACAATACCTACAGGCCATTTAGGATGGTTTTTAGTTGTGAGTTTCGAAAATTTCAAAAACTACAACCAGTTTTTTGTTTTTAAAATTAGTTTTAGCTTCTTTTTTTTAATTTTTGGTTTCAAAATAAACTCACTTTAAAATTTCTTATTTTGTTAAAATTAGTTTAAGGATATGTTTGTGTGATCGTCATAGTGGTGGTGGTGGTGAAGACGACAATGACGACAACAATGCCGACAGCAACAATTATGGCGATGCTGACAACGATGATTGTGGCAATGCCAATGGTAATAGTGGTGGTACCATTGATGGTGGTGGCGATGCCAGTAACAATGGTGGTGGTGTCGGTGGTTATGGCGGTGCTAGTAGTGGTGATAGTTCCTCTGGTGGTGGTGGCAATGCTGGTGGTGGTAGTGATGTTGATAGTGGTGGTGGTAGTGTCTGTGGTAGTGATGATGATGTCGGTGGTTGTGGTGGTGATGGTGACAGTAATGGTGGCAATGGCAGCGGCAACAGTGCCGATGGTGGTAGTCATGGCGAGAAGGGCTATTATCAAATATAGTGATGTGTATTTTTTTAAAACTAAAAATCAAATTTACAAATCTTTTTTTCATGATTTTGAAAATGAATGTAAAAATGTTTTGAAATTGAGTTCAAAACTATTTTAGCCAAACTTGTTCTATTTTGAAAATTGGATTTAAAAACCAAAAACTAGCAACCATCCCAAACGAGCGCTAAGGTATTATATCTAAGTTTTGTCTAATATATAATTGATGTGTGCATGTGAAAAAAATTATCATTCTATCAACATTTACATTTAATTTGCATTAATTGTTTTTGGTGTATAAAATTTATGTTAATATTCTACAAAAAAAAATATTATTAAATATTAATTTTTTTTATTTACATAAAGTTTTATAAACTTAACCTATTTTATAAAAATTCTTAATTTAGTGATTGAATTCGTTAATTTCTTGTTTTATAAAAAGTTATTAAGTGACGTTAGTACAAAAATTTGAAACCTAATATTAATTAATTTTGTCTATTAGTTTAATTACCATCAGATTGATAAATGGTAAATCAATCATTTTATACGTAACTGATTAAAGGACCTTTTTTTTTACATTTTTGATAACAAAGAAAATGTCACTAACAAAACCCTACTACACCTAACGCCAAACTCACCAATTCCATAGCTTTGAAAGAATAAAAACCAAAATAACCTAAACAAAAACAAGGAACACGTAATGTGGCTTAATTATTAAATTTGTTCGCTCTAAAATAAGGGTAAAATCTAGACAATAAAACATATTTTATAATTATTCCTTAAAAAACTAAGGATTAAAATATGAATTTCATTATTTTATTTTTTGGTGTACGTATATTTTATTATAATTTTAATTATTGATTTGAAAACAATAATCATAACCAGTACTTATCCTCTAAATAATAACATTGAGAAAAACTGTATATTAAGGAAGAGAAAATAGGTTATGCATGATGGTATAAAACAGTTTTATATTATCATCTAATCACAAATTATCATGTATTGTAAGTTTGTTAATTTTTACAATAATTACCTTAAAAATCATATCAACAGTAATTTTTGATTGGTTAACATTTAAATTAACCGTGCATAACCATTAAACTCATTAAAAAAGGGTCATCTTATTACTGAGAATTGGCACTAAAATTCTAGTTTAAGACCCAATGTGACTGCAATTCACTAAACGAGAATAATTAAGGAATATGGGCCACGCTGATGAAAAAGAAAAAGGAATATGGGCCATGAGGCCCATGATCCAGAATTCAACCACATATTAGGGTTTTGTGAGCAACCTCCCTCCTTAAGTGCCGCAGCAGCTCCCTCATTTTCTCCAGTTTGGTGCCGTAGCAGTGGAGCACGAGCTAGCTAGGTTCGCATATCCAAAATGGTTCGTAATTCTCTTCCTACCTCTTCTGATTTTGATGCATTCTATTTATCTTCATAACAGTTTCGATCGTCTTCATTTCTTTTTGCATTTTAGTGGAGTTAAATCTTCATTTTTCATGAAATTACGCTTGTTAGTCCACCTTCTGTCATATTTGAACTCAATGTTTGGTGCTTTGCAATCATAGTATCACTATCTGTTTACGCTTCAGATAACATTGCTCAAATCACGATATCATGGCTTATTTTTTAGTAATGGATTCGTTCCTTTGAAGAGTGTACATTGGGCTTCTTTAGATTTCACTCTGTGCAGGATGTACTGTATATTTTTGACTCAACTGGAGGAAGCTAGGGTTTATAATATGATCTGTTCTTTGTGTATGCTATAAATATTTTTTTTATGTTAGATTTGCTGTTTGAATCCCCTTTTTAATTTGTGTTTGGGTTTTAAACTTAATTGCTTATGACTGTTACAGGCTAGGGGATTGAAGAAGCATTTGAAGAGGCTCAATGCTCCTAAGCATTGGATGCTTGACAAACTGGGTGGTGCATTTGTAAGTGAAAGTTCCATCATTTTTTGATCATGTTTTGAGAGTAATATTTCTAAGGTTGATGTGAATTTTTATTTTTATTTCATCCTGTATAGGCGCCTAAGCCCTCATCTGGACCACACAAATCGAGGGAGTGCCTCCCCCTCATACTTATCCTGCGAAACCGGCTGAAGTATGCTCTGACATACCGTGAAGTCATTGCTATCCTGATGCAGCGACATGTTCTTGTTGATGGCAAAGTCAGGACAGACAAGACATACCCTGCTGGTTTCATGGGTATGTTTGTAAATATGTTACATTATTTTGGGGTGGGGGGTGGGGGGGGGGGTGTTAATATGCTATAGCACTTTTTTCTTATTGTTTTTTGAACTTGGTGAGTTCTGAATATGAATTATTTAGCAAATTCTCTTGAAGTCTACGTAGCTGGATATTGCAACAGATGTAAATATATCCAGGGTCTTGAAGGGGAAGTTAAGTATTAACTGATTCCCAGGGTCTTGAAGGGGATATTCCCAAGTTCTGAGATGAATGCTGGATATTGTCTGTTCCTCTGTGTGACAATTGCAAATATTGTCAATGTTAACCAGTATTTCTAGCATCATCCAGTGGCTTGCGAATTTATTATGGTGAATTGTGAACTTGAATTTGGGTAATCAAATTAGTTGCAGAAGCTTCTACCTGTCTCTCTCTCCCCCCCTCCCCCCACCAGAAAGAAAGTGTTTGTCAGTCCCAATGTATGTTTCTATGGTTCTATTGATTTGGCTGGAGGCATAATTTCTTTTTAAAATTTACTTCTCTTAACAGATGTTGTATCAATCCCTAAAACAAACGAGAACTTCCGCCTGCTCTATGACACTAAAGGCCGATTCCGTCTCCATTCAGTCAGGGATGATGAGGCAAAGGTACTTTTATATGGTTATACTGAATATTTTTGTACATCCATCCCCCTAGGTGCAATTATACCATTATTGTGGATTCACTGTGTTAAGTTCTTGCATATATAGGTTAACAAACATGTTGATGCTAATGAACCTTTTAAATGTCTAGTTCAGGATTTGTGTAGTTAATTGTTTGAATTTTGGAATTGCAACCCAGTAAATATTTCATTTTTCCTACTTAATGGTCATGTTTTCATGTGTATTCTTTGTATGTGGTTCTATATGGCAGTTCAAGCTCTGCAAGGTCAGGTCGGTGCAGTTTGGCCAGAAAGGTATCCCATACCTGAACACCTATGATGGTCGTACCATCCGTTACCCAGACCCTCTCATCAGGGCCAATGACACCATCAAGCTGGACTTGGAGGAAAACAAGATAGTTGATTTCATCAAATTTGATGTGGGGAATGTAGTTATGGTAACAGGAGGAAGGAACAGGGGGCGTGTTGGAGTGATCAAGAGCAGGGAGAAGCATAAGGGTAGCTTTGAGACAATCCACGTTCAGGATGCTACTGGGCATGAATTTGCAACTCGTATGGGCAATGTGTTCACTATTGGCAAGGGGACAAAACCATGGGTATCACTGCCCAAGGGTAAGGGTATTAAGCTATCAATCATTGAGGAAGCTAGGAAAAGGATTGCCGCCCAGCAAGCAACTGCTGCTTAAACCCCTTTCGGATGAATAGACTTGAGTGTTTGGTAGTTTTATTCAATGTTTTTGGTTTCTAATTTCTTTTGTCTCAGATTTTATCCGTTGAATTTTGACTCTTGCACTATACAACTTTATTGTGGCTGCTATATTCATGAAGTAATCTTTCCATTCCCTAGTTTTGACTTGGTTTCTGGTCGTGTAGCTATTTTAGAGAATATGGTTTGTATGGTTATTTGCGTGCTTTATTAAATGATTCAAAGCAACTAACTCATTGTAGTCGATAGGAGTTGTGCTTTGCTGCGATTTGTTCTTTTAAATCGTTGATTTATTGTCCACATAAATTCTCGACATTTGCTTTGCCTGAATTGTTATATGCATTTCTTTGATGTTCTATAATACGCGTCAATACTCAATAGGGTCTATATAATTTCGTGGCTGTAAGTAAAATTTTTCACATGTAGCTGTTACGATGGAAAGTATTGACTTCTCATTCTTGTAACTTAATACTAAAACGACTTTTGTTAAGATTAAGAAACGTATTTTCCCGCAAGGATGAATTTCAATTCTTGTAAAGTTATGTTGTACTAACTTTAGAGGTCTTAACGGATATTATAGACTATATTTGACTGTTATTATCATTTTAGATGGTCCTTTATTTCATGCATTCATTGTTATAAAGAGACTAATAAGTTTACAATTGCAAAAATATTATTTTGGCAAATTGGCAATGATATTATTCAATATAACTACTTTGACTACTTTGACCCAATTGATTGCCAAAGTAATTCATCAATAACAAATTTTAGTCCAAATTAACTAATTTATTGTTTGTTATTTTTGTAACTAAATGAATTGGTTGAATTTATAAAAAGATAGATTGGATTGTTAATGAATAAATGAATTAAATTGTCATTTATACAAGTGCGCAAAATACATACCCAAAATAAAAATAGCTTTAACTACTTTTTTTTTTTTGCTTAGCTTAATTAAATGTAATAGAATAGAGTACAGTAAATAACTTGTTATTTAAATTATTAGATTGTAACAGAATCGAATAATAAATGATAGAATAAATTCTATATCATTTCATTCAAAATTTTATTCTCTTCCAATTTGAAAGTATCCAACAAAACTGTGATTTATATTTTTATTTTTATCTAATTAAAATTTTCTCTTTTAATTTAAAATCAGTCTTTTAAGATACACCTACTTACTCTGCACTTAACCTATTATTGGAAAAGTACTAATACTTCATAAATTACTAATTAAAATTTTTATCGATTTATCACATCAATTTTCGTCAATACTTTGCATCCAGAATTTTCACAAATTTCGAATATCATTTCATCTTTTACATTGATATCACCACTCCATTAATGATCAAATATGATCCAAAACTATAAAATAACTCAAAAAATATATAAAATCCGAAAAAGGTGTAATTAGTTTGGACTTAATATAAAAATGTAAAACAAATAATATATTTAAAGTGAATATCATAAAAAAAAAAAATCTTACGTATGTAGATAACTCGTCATATTGTATGTTAGCAAGTAAAAAAGATATTACCCATATTAAAAAAAAAAAAATACTACAAAATTGGATGAAGAGAATTTATCTCAACAAAACATAATAAAAATGATACATTGATTTCAATTATAAAACTTGTGATGAATAATAAAAACAGATCTTGTTTAATCAGCCAAACGTAACATTTCGTATTATATAATTAATTAATATAATTTAATTATTGTTATTATAATTTTTAATTTTTTAAATGCTTAAATAAAGATGAAAATAATAAATTAATAACTTATTTCGCTTCTAGTCATTTACCAGGCAAAAAATTGAAATCTTTGTTTCATCCAATTATAAAATATAAAATATTTAAATAATAATCATATTTTATTTCATTTCATATTAATCCGTTTCGCGCTTTATTATATCGTTCCGCTTAGCTAATTATTAGATACTAACACTTTTTCTACCAAGAAAGGAAAATAATGCAATGCTCGTATTTTCCTCAGTATATAAGAATGCCCTTACAAGTCACGAAAGGTCGAATGATCCACTTATAAGTTTGAGAGAGTGGTCTTACAAGGAAACGTTTAGTTTTTTTATTTTCTTCTCATTTTCTGAAAAAGGCCAACAATAATTGATCAAGTAGTAAATAAACAGCAAAATATTGATGACCGAAAGCAATCCACATTTATTTCATTCATCCATAGACCATAGTTCATTTCCACCTTCTCGCAAAAGACTTGAAAGCCACCCAGATGAGCAAAGATACACAAGACTATAAAGGGGAAAAATACATTCATCAAGCTGCATCTCCGCGCTCGTGGAGCAGCGTCTGATCAAAGTGCCAAACACCTGAAAGTCCATCGAACACATAACATAGAATACCTTCCTTTGATCAAAAGAAAAACCTCGGGAAAATAAGACCCGTGTAACAGAATTTGAAATTTTTACCATGTCCTTTGCCAACTCTTCTGAGCTGAGCAACATACTCGGATATTCTTTTGATGGCTTCCACCTAAGAAGAAATCATTTAAGATTAGACTTATTGAGCTTCCTAGCAGTCTTTTGCCAAATGCAATGCATAGCACACAAATACGTACAATCTCTTCACACTTAATAAGATTTTAGTTGCAACACCAAATTTACATATACCTGTTCACCCAGAAACTCACTTTCCACAAAGTCAGCCAACTGCACATCACAGTTCTTCATGGCAACCTGCCAAACAACATACATCAAGTTAAAAGTAAGGAACTTCCATTTTAACAATATCAATGTCAACATGAACGAGACCGATGGAGCAAAGCACGTGCAGCAAAACCAAAACTAAGATCCAACAAACTAGTCTTACACCGTGCAAGTTAAGGAGCTTTTCGTTCGTTAGCTTCTCTAGTGACAGAGCGAGTTCCATTGCTGAAATAAGAGGGCAAAAACATGTTTAATTAGTATTTACCATTTTGGAAAGAAATACTGCACTCATAAACAACAATCAATCGCAGACTTAAACAACACAAATGTAACATGTAATCAGGATTTAATTTATTTTACATGACATTTCATCAGTGGCCTGGTCCTTCCTGGTAGTGATTAGTTAAGAGAGCATCATCTAAATATTATCAGAATTCAGAGCAGATAACTGCTAGCATCATAATTACAAAATAGAAATCATGATATCAAGAATGTTCTTAAATCATTAATAGATACAATGTATCAAATTGCAAGATTCAAAGACAATAAAAAAAACAATTTGAAATATATATATTATTAATGATGTGCATTGTGCAGTGCTCAATGTAATAATTTTAAACTAGGATTTTGAACTTGACCATAAGTCCCACAAAACAAATCACAGCTAATTAGGCGAAGCTTGTATTTCAGAAGAATAAAAAACAGAGCAATAAAATGACTGAGTAGCTGCATAAAATCCTTGTTTCATAAGAATGAAAACAGAGCAGTAGAAAAATAACAATAATAAAACTGCATTTAGTAGTGCTCCTTTCAATTTCACTGATCAGAATAGATGAGATCATGAGAGTAAATACTAAGAATCGTGTCAAATGGTGTATTGCATAATTCCACCTCCCTTGCGATTCATCATCAGATACTAAGAATCGTATCGAATCGTGTAATTCAAAGTTTCAAAAAGCACACACGCCACACTGACGATTTAGATTAAATGCAGGACAACGCAGTAAAGGAAACAAAAACTGTTTCCAATTATAGAACACACGACCTGAACTGAAAACACTAAAAAGGAAAATTCCAGAGACACTAACCGTGCAGCGCATCTCCCTTATCTGCATGATCAAACTCAGAAAGCGGCATCACAATCGACTGCAACTTCACTCTTCCACCACGCTTGTTCTGAAAACAAATAAACAAACAAATAAATCACAGCAACACAAACAACCAGAATTCAACGTTAACATCACTCAATAGGCCAAAAAACGCATTCTATGAAATAAGTCAAAGTCAAACACCTGATACTCCATCAATTTCTCAGCATGCTCTCTTTCCTCTTCACTCGACTCCTTAAAAAACCTTAATCAACCACAACCATTAATTACTAATAATCACTCCTAATTAAAGGAGAGATTCCCCCCAAAAAAAACAAAAAAACAAAAAACAAACCGTTACGTACTTGGCAAGACCTCTTAGCGCAACGTTGTCCCTATCGAAGTACGCAAACATAGCATGGTAAACGTACGAAACATTGTACTCCACACTGCATCCGAAAAAAAAGAGAATAACAACGAGAAAATGACAAAGTAAAACCGATGAGAGAGAGAGAGAGAGAGAGAGAAGCAACTTGATTTGTTCGTTAACGGCAGCTTCAGATACGTCAACGTATTTTTGGCGTGCGAGAGAAGCTTGTGGAGCGGTGGGAACGAGATCGAGCTCTTTCTTCACCTCTTCAAACGGTTCAAAAATAACGCCCGTTAGGGCGCGGTTATTGGAGGATCCTTTCGCGGCGCAGACCACCAATCCACGAGCGGGAACCGAACGCGAAGGTTCGGCGTTCGGTTTGAAGAGGGAGAGGGAGCAAGCCGAAGCAGCGGCGGTTCGGAGAAGCATGGTTTCTGGTTCGAGATTTCCGGATTTGGAAAACAGAGGAAAACGGAACGGAACGGAAAGGGTTTCTTTCTTCGGAACGGTGACAGTGTTATTGTGACAGTGCGGATGGAGATGGGTTTGTGGGACTAAAAGAAGGTGGTTTGGTGGCGTGAGAGCCGTTGGATCGCGTGAAACGTGGAGGGCTGAGATGTAAAGGTGGGGCAGGGCGCGTGGCGTGCTCGTGGTCTAGCTGGGTATCATTGTTTTCGTTGTCACTTGAAAATTGAAATATCTGGAATCGTTTATCTTTTATTCTTTTTTGGTCCAATTACAGTATTTTAAGTGGAACCTTTGGTTCGGTGGCTTTTTCCAGTTGTATTTCCCCGTAACAAGATGAAAACGGGGCACGTATACCAAAACAATGAATCATGTCATCATATGCGAATTGGTATAAAGGAAGTTTATTAAGGAGTGTATTAATGAATTATAATTTTAAAATTATTGAAAAAACTAAACATGTAATTTATTAAAAAAAAATTGCTAACAACACACTTTTTAATATATTTCTCTTAATACATATTTTATTATTGGTTAAAATTTGGTTTAAATATATTTTTGGTCCTATAAAATATCACTTCTTTGTTTTTAGTCCCTGTAAAATTATTTTTTTAAAATAGTTCTTGTAAAATTTATTTTTTTGATTTTGGTCCTTTTATTTGTTTTAATCCCTTTAATCTATCTATTTTTTTTGTTTTAGTCCCTATTTATTTTGAAGTAGTCCCTTCAAAAAAAATTGGCAAGGACTAAAAGCAAATTGTTTACATATTATAAGGATAAAAATGAAAAAAATAAATATATTGCAAGGACTAAACAAAATAATAGGGACTAAAAAAAAAGAGAATTTTACAAGGACCATTTTAAAAAAATATTTTTATAAGGATCAAAATCAAAAAAATAGTATATTACAGGAACCAAAAACATATTTAAGCCTTAAAATTTATTAAAAATTACAAAATTGTGAGAGAAAGACATTAAATAAGATGTGAGACTTATAAATTTTTGTAATTTTCAATAAATAAGTACAAGTATGTTATTTAAGAAGAGAACTATCAACACATTCTTTGACACACTTTTTTCAACACTCTCTTATTTATCAAAATTTGTTGAAAACAACAAAATCATAATGGGATGCATTAAATAAGGAATGAAACTCACACAATGTTGTGATTTTTAACAAATTCTAGCAAATAGTAGAGAATGTGTTAGTAAGAATGTATTGTTATCACATTTCTCATTATTTAACTAGAACCAACAAAATTGAGTTTTTTTTTATTAAGTATATGTAGATGAAAAATAAATTTGTAGGTTAATTACATTTATAGTATATATAAATATTATAGTATTTGTTTTTAGTTTTTAAAAGCTTATTTTATTTTGGTTTCTCATTTATAAAAATATATTAGGTTAAATTAATTTGGAAATTTCCATAGTTTTATAGAGTTTTTAAGTAATTCCCCACAGTTAAAAATACTTTAAAAATGTCCTTATAGTTTAAAAAGTTTGTAATTAAATCCCTACACGCTAACGATGTTATAACGCCGTTAATTTATATTTAACTTAATTGTACTTTTAGTTTTCTAGCTTTTCTTTTATTTACAATCAAGTCCGAATATAGGTGCAAAAATGAAAAAGACACTAATAAAGATATTGAAAGTGGGAATCAAACCCTCAACCTTGAAATCTACCAATAATACTAAAATCACTAAGCTAATGACTTTATTTGATATATAAATAAAAATTACATTATATATAACTTAAACAAGAGACTAAAATTGCACACATATTTACTACTACTAAATTAAATAATATTAAAGTTATATAAACTAATAATATTATAATTAATATTATTAAATATAATAAATATAAATTATTATATATTCATAGGATATTAATAATACTAAAATTACTATTAATAAATATATACTAAATATATAGTAATAATATTAAAATTAACATTGATGAATATAAATTAATAATATATACTAAGGACCAAACTTTCACATATATTTACTACTAGTAAATAAATAATATAATATTATAAAATAAAACATACAATAACTTATACTTTTTAATACTATATATCTTAATTATAACTTAATCAATCTATTTTAAATACTTACTTTTTATGAAATTGTGTTGTTTTAATTTTTTATTTTTCTCTCCATATTTTAGTGACTGAAATAAGATATTATTATTGATAAAATAATTTTTGATATATATTTTACTAAAAAAGTATATTTATATCATATATTTTTAATTACCTTCTTCTAATATATTTAAATCATATCTAATATATTTAAATTTTTCTAGGAGATTATTAATATATATTAATTTATATATATTAATAAACTCTAAGGGTAAGATTCAAACTCCATTAATGCTGACAAGTATATATTATTAATTTATATTTATTAATTTTAATTTTAATATTATTAGTTTACATGATATTAATATTATTTAATTTAGTAGTGGTAAATATATGTACAATTTTGATTTTCTGTTTAAGTTATATATAATATAAATTTCATTTATATATCTAATAAAATCATTAACCTTGTGGTTTTAGTGTTATTAGTAGATTTCAAAGGTGGGGATTTGATTTCTACCTTCAACACGTTTATTAATACCTCTTCTATTTTCGCATACCACCTACACTCAGACTTGATTGTAAATAAGAGAAAAGTTGAGAGACTAAAAGTATAATTAAATTAAATGTAAATTAACGGAGTTATAATACACGTGTAGGGATTTAATTACAAACTTTTTTAAACTATAAGGACTTTTTAAAGTGTTTTTAACTATAGAAACTTAATTAAAAACTCTATAAAACTGTAGGAACCTTTAGATTAATTTAACCAATATATTATGTGTAATCTCTATTTTATAAACAAATAATTAAAATGAGATATTTTTAGTGATAAAACCAAAGAATTAACACATTTCTAAAATAAAAATAAAAAATTGTTTTTTTAATTAAGAAACAAATATTTCTATATATAGAGAGACTACAATGCTAATTTTTTTTCTCTAGCCTATTGTGAATAGGGTAAAGGCGTATATTGAGATACTCCTGTCTACAGGTAGCCAATATATAAAATTACTTACTTACTCCTAACTATATATGAGCAACTCTAGGTGTATTTTATGTGAACTTGAAGAAAATATTGTGTCATTATCACTGCAATGTTAAGCATTTTATTCTGTTTTTAAATTTCGTTAGTTTGTGTTTCATAAATTATTAAAAATAATTGTTTTATTTTTTAGTTCAATATATGTATTTAAATTTTTTAAATTTCTTTATAATCTAGCACATATGTGCAGACTACAGAGACCTACAGATATTCTATTTAGCAAACCCGTTTAAACAAAAATAAACCAACACACTATTTCCCTAAAAATTAAACCGAAATATGTGTTAGCTTATTTTTTCGTCCTTAGGGTTTATTTGAAGAAATATGTGAGGGAAAAGTATTTACTCCTCTATTTAAAGAGTCAAAGAAATAGCCTCATCTTTGCCAATTACCAAAAGCTACTAATTCAGTAAGAGGGCTGGGGCACTTCTTGCCTAACCTATTATAATTTGAGCAAATATTAATGTAATTTAATTGAATACGTGTGAATTGGGTTGAGCATATCAGTTGATTAGCCTGTCAATTTCTTTTAAAATTAATTTCTAAACCTTTAAAATAATAAGAATTAATAAATCCTTAATAATTTAAAAAAAAAGAATTAATAAATTTAAAGAACTTGATTTTATATAACAATGATAAAAAAAATTAAAGGCTACTTGTTTATTAATTAGATTTTATTCTTTAAATAAAAATAATAGTAAATCCTTAAGTAATAACTTATAAAATAAAAATGAGTTGATTTTTATGCATTGGTTTTTTACTTTTTATCAATAAAAAATTATGGTAGTAATGACTTTAATAGTTATTATATAAGTCAAACAACTTACCATACATGACAATTATAAGTAAATGATAGCATAAAATCATACACTATTTACTCAATAAAAATAAATTAAAATTTGGATTAATAACATAGGACGATGAAAGATAAGCTAATTTAACTTCAACTTAAACTAGATTAAATTAGACTAAGATTTTGTTTGTTTCACCTTTTTTTAATTAGAAATTACCTTTATTTAAAAAATCACTTTTGAAAATTTTAAGTGTTTTTTTAAATTTAGAAAACAAATAAAAATAAATCTACTCTTATATTATAAATTTGAACCCTCATTTTGAATGTGAGCACTTTAGGGAATTATTCTTCAACAAGAACTTTTTAAGAATTTTTCTTAAATGAGAGCTTTTTTATGAGTTATTATCAGTCTTATTAAGTCACATGCCTTATTATAATCTCATATATTAAATATTTAATTTTAAAAAAATATCTTCTTAATTTGAATTTTAAATTTAATTTAACAACTAGCTCAACAAATTTCTTTCTCGAATATCTTAGACCACTATTCTTTTATTTTTATTCTTATACTTGGCTTTCTTAACCATTTATCTCTCTCAATTGATCATTTTTATCTTTATTTTTAATTTAAATTTCATTTTTTCAAATAAATTATCAATGATTAAAAATAACATTGTCTCACAATATATATTATTTATTGTAAATCTAAAATATAATTTATATATTCAAAAATATTTATTTATTAAGAATTTTAGTTATAATAAAAAAAATAAACATTTATCATGTGCATCGCACATGCTAAAATACTAATTTCTAATTAATTTTGGAAGTTGTTCTAAGTAACTCCTAAAAATTTACGTAGTTATAACTTCTTCTTCTTCTTCTTTTTTAAACAAAATAGTATTTCATAATTGTAACCAAGCAAAAAAATGCTTTTTATTTATAAAATTTCTAAAAAAATAAATCACTTTTGTATTCATCCTTAAAATTATCATTTAAAAAAAAAAGCTTAAACAAACAAGTTTTACATTTAGTTAAATAAAATGTTCATGAAACTCACTTGTTAAGTTAAGCAAATGATGCATGTTTCACACACACACATACAAAACAGTAAGATAATGCAATTCGGTTTGGGTATTTCAGATTTATTTAGGGTAATTGTCTGTTTTATTTTTTTTTTAAATTAAGACTAGTTTTTTAATTTTTAATTTTTTTAATTTTTATTTTCAAATTTTAATACAAAATATCAAACTCACATAACATAAAATACTCACCATTTGGTCATTTAACTTTGTTTAATGACAATAACAATTAATGGTAGTGATGACGTTAACAACAATTAGTTAAACTAATATATTTATATTATAAAGTAGTTTTTCAACTCTATCTCTACTTACTTCATGAATAATATTTTTATTTATTAATGTCTCTATTATGCGGGTACAAAATTTATGTAAAGAGATAATAAAATTAATAAAAATTTAACTTATTATTCATGTTGTTAATGAAAAATACTTTTTAATTATTTTTTCGTAAAAGAAAAATTAACTTAATAGTTTGAATTAAATATTTATTTTCATTACATAATTTTTTTTCATCTTAAATGTATTATTTAGTTTTATAGAGTTCAATTAAATATTTACAAGGTAGGCAATTTCCTTACAATTACATTCTGATTGATGAAATAAAATTTTCGTGTTTCTATTATTTATTTATTTTTTCTCTTGAATTCACTCAAAACTCTTAAATGAAAATACATTAAATATTTAAAAAGAGAATTTTGTTATTCATTATAATTCTACTTGATTAAATTCTCCTCTTTAAATATATAACAGGAGAATTGCAAAATACTCTATTTCCATATAACTTCTCATCATCATTTAAACTACAATAATTTTATTTAACACTTCAGCATGTATCTAATTTCTGCAAAAAGCAATGATTTTTTTTGTAGGTTTTTTTACAAAAACATGAGCATTTAATAATTTTTCTGCCAGATAATATTTTTTTTTCTTATACAATGATTTGACTATTTTTTTCTTCATTTTTTTTTACTCTTATACAATTATTATTATTATTATTATTGTTATTATTATTATTATTGTTGTGGTTATTATTGTTGGTGTAGTTTTAATAATAATAATTATTATTTAAATACCTTGCAGTTTTTTTTTTCGGTTGCAATATGATAAAGTAGCTTTTAAGAGGGAAAAAGCAAGAAAGAAAGATAAATGTGAAATTATTGACTAGGATCGATGCTTATCCGGATCAGTGTCACGATAAAAGCTAAAGCCAGAAGATCTGACAGCAATCCAATCATCACATTATTAATTGCTAATGCTAGCGCTGTCAATGAGATGTGTGAGATAAGGGAGAAGATACTCCAAATCCATTTTTTGTTATGTGTGTATCATTTTTATTTCATTTATTTCTTAAAAAATAATAGAAAAATAATGAGAAAATTTTTTTAAAAAAATGTCAACTCGTGAGATAAGGTTGTGATTCGCATTTGGAAACCAAGTTTCTTTTTTGGGAGGAGTTTTCAGTAAGGATTTGTTGACAAGGATCTGTTGAGCATTACACGGATGCGGTTGCGATCTCACATTTTGTTTGGATCAACTTGCGATCGGGCTAGCCCGAACCCAAGAGACGTTTGGTTGGCGGGTACTGCTATTCTCACCCCAATTTTTACTTTTTATCTCAAAATTTGTTTGTTAATTTTTTTTTTATAAATATCTCTCGATAAAAATGTGTTTTTGCTGTGTATTACGTATAATAGAAATACATTTTCATTGTGTTAGGAGATGCATCCTTCATATACAACAAAAACATGTTTCCGTTGTCCCCAATTCATGGCAAAAATGCATTTTCGTTGTGTATCGAAGTTTGGTTCACAACAAAAATACATTTCCATTATATTAATTTTTTTGAAATAAATTAATTAAAATATTAATTAATTATGATAAGTTGCTATTTTAAATAGTGATCAAGGTAATTTACATTATAATTAATTCAATTATTATTAAAAATGATAATTTGTACTGTATATTTTTTAAAATTATATCATAATTAACTTGATTATTATTAAAAATGAAATTTTTTATCATAATTATCTCAATTACTATTAAAAATTATAAATTGTGTTGGAATGAATTTAATTTTAATTAAAAAGAATAATTTATATCACAATTGATTCGATTAATATTTAAAAAGATAAATTATATCATAATTAATATTTCAATTAATTTTTTCAAAAAAAATTAATGCAATGGAAATGTCTTTCTGTTGTATATTGTGCACAATAGAAACGTGTTTCCATTGCATATTGTGTACAACAAAAATGTGTTTTTGTTGATAAAATAGGGGTGGAAAGAAATTTAAAAAAAGAGAGTAAAAGAGATACCATATTCATTCTTTTTCTACCTAAATTCCACAATGTTTTTTGTTTTTCTATTCATATAAATATATTATTATATTTAATTATATTAATTAAGACATTTATAATTAAGGCATTTAGAATAAGTATATATTTTACTTAAATTTATCAATTAAATAATTAAATCTTAAATTGATTTTGATTTTATATAACAAGAAAATCAAAAAAATTATTGAATATTATTTATAATCAAGGTAATTATGATAATTGTGGTAATATTTTTTATTATGATAATTAAAGCATTTATAATATATAATAAAGTAAATTACACTGACACTCCCTAAAGTTTTTTCAGACTGTATATAATCTCCATGTTTTTTAACGTTAACAACTAAGGGAGGTTAGTGTAATTTTTTATTATGATAATTAAAGCATTTATAATATATAATAAAGTAAATTAAACTGAGATTTCCTAAAGTTTTTTCAAATTGTACATTATCTCTATGTTTTTTTAACATTTTCAACAACCTCCCTTATAGGAGTATACAATGTAATATTTTTCAAACAATTAAGGGGGATTAGTGTAATCTATAAGGGATGTTAGTGTAATGTTTTTCAAATAATTAAGAGGGTTTGCGTAGGGATAAGAAAAAAAAAGAGGCATCAAGGGCAATCTAAAACAATTTCAGAGAGTATCAGTGTAATTTATTCTATAAAATAAAATCCTTTTCAATTTATCGATTGATTGCTCTCAATACAATTATTAAATTATGACTTTTTATTGCAAATAGAAAATGGATTTATCTACAGTTATAATATGAGATCTATTATATATTATAAAAAAAAGTTTTGCCATGTAGGCAAATGTCACATGACAACACCATATTCATTTCTTTATGCTAAAATATCATTAATTTTTTTATTTTACTTTTTAATTTATAAAAATATATAATTATAGTAATTAAGCAATTAAGAAAATTATGATTAGTATAATTTTTATGATTTGAACATTCAAACTAATAATACAAGTATATATTCTAATTCAAATTAATTGATAGTATCAATATATATTCTAATACATAATTAAGGAAATTATAATCAGTATGATTTTTATATTTTGAATATTCAAATTAATAATATAAGTATATAGATTTTGATTGTATATAACACGATAATAAATTTATTAAATATTATATTTTTTTTTGTAATTATGATAATTAATTACCAAGTGATCTTTTTCATTTTTAATTTATAAAAATACATAATTATATTAATTAAGGTAATTATAACCAAAATAATTTTCATGATTTGAATATTCAAATTGATAACAAAAATATATATTCAAATTCAAATTCAAATTAATTAACAATATGAATATATATTGTAACTCAAATTTGTAGCAAATTCAAATTAAAAAATATTTTTGAAACAAAAAGTCATATGATCAACTCATCCATAAATACACATGTACACATTGTTGTTTTTCATTTTCATCTTTTCTTTTTGAAATAATCAATTGCAAATATTTTTTTTGTTCCTTTTATTCAGTTTGAATGGAGGGATCAATATAAGCTAGAAATATAAATTTACCAATTTTTTATTCCTTCTCTAAGGTAAATTTTATCTTTTTCAATTATTTTAATGTTTTTACACATTTTATCTAATATTTAGTATTGAAAGTTTGTTTACTAAGATTAATTTTACAATTGTTTAACTTTCAACTATTAAAATAGAGAAAACAAATTATGCACCGATAGTGTAAAGCAGTTTTACATCGTCATCCTATCACAACCCATTATGTATGATAAGTTTGTTGAATTTGATAATAATCACCCTAAAAGTCACACTAAAGCTGATTTTCGATTAGTTGACAATGTAGAAGTTTTACACTGATAGTACATGGCAATTAAACTCATTAAAATAACACAAAAGACTTAAAGGAAGGTTTTACAGAAGAAGATATAGGGAGTTATACTATATTATCAAAATAAGGTTCGATCTTTATTTTATTTTTCCTTTATAATTTTTATTTATATATCTTTTTTTTACTAGAGATATTCTTTCATTGCTTTTTTTCAAATATTTTATCTTTACATCATTTTTCATTTGATTTATCTTTTTTATAAGATAACTTTATATCTCTTTTTATTATTGTTTATATATTTTCTCTAATACATGAAATTCACAGACTTAAGACACTAAAATGTCAAATCAAATGTATCGTAGGAGATAGATGGTAATGCACTGGATATTGACAAGATCAAATCTCACTTGGCTTGAAGACAATAAGTATATAGCTTCTATTATATTAAATTATGTTAATCTTTTCTTTATTATACCAAGTCAAACATGGAATAACAAATCATTTTTTTTTAATTTAAAGAGAGACTCATAGTAAACTTTATAAGAAAGATGGAAAAGAAGAGGTAAGAAAATAAAAAAAAGAAAAAAAATACTGTAAGAATTTAAACTTGCACACTTACAATTTGAGGTGATTATAACGGGTATATATTTTGATCATCAAATCAATCAATTAAATTATTAAATTTGTATAGATTTTGATTTTATATAATATAGTAATAAATTTATCAAATATTATGATTTTTTTGTAATTATGATAATTAATTACCAAGTGATCAATTATTCCATTTTTAATTCATAAAAAATACATAATTATATTAATTAAGGTAATTATAACCAATGTGGTTTATATGATTTGAACATTCAAATTGATAACAAAAATATGTGTCCTAATTCAAATTAATTAATAATAGAATATATGTTCTAATTCAAATTTATAGCATATTTAAATTGAAAATCTTGCATGATTTAAGTTTCATGAAACAAAAACCTTGCATAATTCTAAATTCACACACTTGCAATGTACGTCTTATAACTTGATGGATTGAATTAACTCAATGAAAAGGCTACCAATTCGCTTTACAATATTCAATTAATTAAACTTAAAGTCTACAACGTAAAATTATTTATATTTCATTAAAATTGATCACATCAACGATATTGTTAAATGAATGATTTCTTTTAATTATAAAATAATTATCATTTTAAAATGGTGTATAAGGATTAAAAAATCAATAATTCTCCTAAAATTTTAAAAAATATTTTAAAACTAAATTGTTTTTTTATGAATTGGGACTAGAAATTCTTAACATTTTATCTCTTAAAAAATAAAATAAACCACTTTTATGACTATCAAAACATAATATTTAAAAGAAAGTGTAGAAAGAAGGATAAAATTAGAAAAAAAATGTTTTTATGATATTTTAAAATAAAAATAGTTTAAAATACAATAATTTCAAAATAGAAGAAACAAATTGTTAAGGATTCAAGAATAGGAAATATTGAATGAAAATAGTTTTTAAAGTTTCTAATATGCTTAATGCTATTTTTTTATTAGATATGTTTCAATTTTTGATTTTTTACTATGCCCTCCTAGACACTCATTAGTCTAATCTAATGTTATAAATAGAGTATTATCATTATTACCATTACCATTCCATTCATATTAAGTGAGAAAAATGGTAAAACTATTTTAAAGTATACCGATATTATTATTATCACTATTTTCAGTCATGTAATACACAATAAATAATTTATAAACATAATTATTTCAAATTTATCATTTCTTTATAAATACCTACATATCTATAATATTATTAAATCATTCTATTATTTTTTAATCAATCATAAAGGTCTCCTGTTTCTCTTCTTTAAAATATTTTAAACATTAAAGTTAATGCACAAAATCATCTTAATTCAAATTAATTTTAGAGGTCATTGTTTATGTGTGTGTGTGTGTGTATTATCTTTCTACTAAAATAAATATATTTTTTTAATTCCTTAAAATATACAATTTAAAATAGCTATAATTATTGCTTCCAAATTCAATTGATTAATCTTTTTGTTGATTTGAGTATTGTCATTATTCCAATCATCAATATCACTCTTCATCTATAAAAAATGTTAATTTTTGCTCTTATATATTTAACTCACTATATAAATTAGGGATCAATCAACTCACATATACTAATTTTAAAAAATAAAAGCAATTAAAGTATACAAAGAACTCACATAAAAAGGACGAAACTAAAAAAGAACCAAAATCACTGGCCATATTCATTACCACTTTGTTGTCATCATATAAATTTATATTAAGTATAAACTCAACTAAGATTGATGCTAAGGCAACTTAGTTATAGTCTCGATATGAAATGGTCCTTTTCCAATGTTGATTCTCCAAGCCCTCTATCCTTGCTCCTACAAAGTTGATTTTAAAATTTCTCTTTTTAACTTTTACTTTTGAATGTTCAATCAATAATTAAAAATAAAAATATATTCTAACAATAAAAAATGGTGTTTCCAAATCAATGATTAATTGAATTTTATTTGCACATATATTTAGAATGTATTTGCTGAGGTACGAGCACCAACACAAATTAACATATACCAAAGAAATTACTCTTTTTTATTTTTGTTTAAAATGTTTAATGATATGTCATTTCATAATTGGTTGTATCCAATAACAAAACATTAAGTATGAGTTAATCAAGTTACACTTTTATGCATATGATCAAGAATTAAATCCTAACTAACATGCTTAAAAGACTTAATTATTTTCTATAAAATCAATAATATTATTCATAATTTATCCTTTTTATTTATCTTTGTATTCACAATTATTTTATCTTTATAGTCATAATTATTTATTTTATTGTAATCTATAAGTTCAAATACCCACAAATTTTTTTTTATAAATAATGTTTGTCATTTCATTCTTTCATGGAAAGACATATTTTTTAAAGAAAAACTAAAAATTATAAAGTGTAATATAAAATGTTTATTATTAATATTTTTATTAAAATAATGTATATATTTAAGTTATATGCAAATAAAAATATATTTATAAAGATAATATTTTTTAAAATAAATATTTATATATATTAAAATGATATAACACATATGAGACTATAAAATTATTTTAATTTTTAATATATATAAATATTCATAATAATTTCAATATATTTTCAAATATTTATGTACATATATACTAATATATATTTACATAAAATTTTTAAAAAATATTAAAAAATATAAATTGTAAACTTCACCAATGTAAGACAGGTTATTATACTAGTTAATTAGTTATCGTAGGTGTGACTCGAATTAGATTGAGTTTAGGGTGAGATATATGAGCATGTTACTACCCAGGCTTTTTTACTCTAAAGGGATATTTTTTTTTCAAAAGTACTAAAATAGGTAGATTTTGAAAAAAAATAATACTTAAATTAGCATAAGTTGTGTTTCGCAAACATGACTTCAAAATTAGATTAAGAAGCCGCATGTGATTTTACAATTTACAAATTTAGCATTTTTTTAATTTTTTATGACTTTATTATGAAGTCAAAATTTCAAATATGACTCCACTTAGTTTATAATTTTAAAATTGTTAAAATGAATTAAAGACAAGCAAAATAACTTTATTTTTTACAAAAATTGTGAAACCAAACATCAAACCAAAGTCATGTTTAGATACGAGACTTGGTTTTTTTTTGTTTTTATTGAAGTCGTATATAGTGATGGAACTTCATTTTTTAATTTTTTTTACTGAAGTCCTGTATACTGACAAGACTTCAATTTTTCATTTTTTACTAAAGTCTTATCTAAACACGAGACTTCAATTTTTTATTTTATTTTTTTTATTGAAGTCGTACATAAATAAGATACTTTATTTTTTTCTATTTTTTAGTGAAGTCGTGTTTTGGGTTTTTTTAATAATAGGTGATTTTTAATTTTATAGTTTTCAAGTTATTTTAAACATGTTAAAAAAAATTGTGAATTAATTTATGTAATTTATTAGAGAATCCAAAAATTAATTTATTTGATAATAAAATTATCAAAATTAATTAAGGATAAAAAATCATTTACTAAATAATATTAATTGACAAGATGTAAAATTAAAATGTTTAAAATAAATTAAAATTGAAATCATTAATAAATTTTTAAAATAAAAAATAAAAAAGTGAAGTCTCGTACATAGATCCGACTTCACTAGAAAATAAAAAAAAAATGAAGTTTCTTATTTATGTATGACTTCAAAAAAAATAAAATTGAAGTCTTGTATTTAGATATGACTTTAGTAAAAAATAAAAAAATTGAAGTCTCATATTTAGATACGACTTTAGTTAAAAAAATAAAATAAATAAAAAATTGAAGTCTCATTACTATACACAACTTCAGTAAAAAAAAAAATTTTAAAAATGAAGTCTTGTATCTATACACAACTTTAGTTCGAAAAAAAAATTAACAAAAGCCATGTTTAGTTTCACATTTTCTGTAAAAAAAATAAATTTATTGTATTTAATTCATTTGAACGATTTTAAAATTATTAATTAAGTGAAGTCATATTTGAAATTTCAACTTCATAATAAAGTAGTAAAAAAATTTTAAAAAATGTTAAATTTGTTAGTTGCAAAATCACATACGACTTCTAATTTTGAAGTCATGTTTGCAAATCATGACTTATCCCAATTTAAGTATTTTTTCAAATTCTACTTATTTTGATAATTTTAAAAAGAAATTACCTTTGTCGGGTCAAAAAAGCCTGCTGCTGATCTTGGGAATCAAATATAAACTGTAAAAAGGAAATTGAAAATTGAAAGTCCAATAACCAAAATTAAAAAAAAAATAATAATAAAAACTTTATTAAATTAAATTGGGTTCAAATGAAATTTAAAAACGAATTAATTTATGTCTAAACCGAATTTATATGTATATGTAATTTTATTATCACATCACTTGTATTTATAAAAGTAAATGTTTGCAAAATAGTTATTACACTAATTCATTTTTCGATAATCTTATTAATTAAACTATATGTTTTTATTTTAATATTTTTAAAGTTTATTAATTTATTTTTTCTTATTATTTTTATCATATTTTTTTTATGTTTTGTATTAAAGAATAAGTTCTCTTAAAGAATTAATAAAAAATATAAGGTAGGAAATGACAATTGACGTGTATGTTTACTAGAGAAGTAACAATCGGCTATGCCCCCTCCATTGCTTTTTATGTGTCTACGTAATACTATGTTTGGATATGAATTGAAAATTTGAAATAGAGAGGAAAGTAATAGAAAAAAAGAAATAAAGAGGATAGAAATTTAGACGATTTTAATGAAAAATTTAAAGTTGTTTGAATTGATAAAATTAAGAACGAATGAAATGAAATATTTCTTTTATATTTGTTTGGTTAAATTGAAAAGTGAGAGCCTAAAAGGAACAAAATAAGAAAAAAAATATAAAATGACAAATTTATCCTCTAATTACTATTATTGGTATTTAGTTTCGATAAATTCTTATATTAAGTAATTTGAATTATTATGTTAATTCTCTAATAATAATAATATGCTAAAGTTTATATTAATTTTAAGAGTAAATTATTACACTAACACCTGAAGTTTTTTCAGGTTGTATATAATTTTTCTGTTTTTTTTAACGTTTAAAACAACCTCTCTTATAGGGGTACACAATGTAATATTTTTCAAACAATTAAGAAGGTTAATGTAGAGATAAAAAAAAAAAGGTATCGTATGCAATCTAAAAAAATCTCAGGAGATGTTAGTGTAATTTACCCTAATTTTAAATTAGTTAAATGTTAACATGGGGTCCCACATAGATAAAAAATCTTGAACCTAGCTCTTGTCTATAGATTATAGCTATTGAAATGTTAAAAGATAAAATAAAAAGAGTAAATTACACTAACACTCCCTGAGTTTTTTTAAATTGCACACAATACCCCTCTTTTTTCATCCCTACATTAACCTCGTTAATTGTTTGAATATAATTACACTGATACCCCTTTTACATTACAATAACTCCCTTAATTGTTTGAAAAAATGACATTGTGTACTTATAACACCCATTTGTATTTAATACAATTCATATTAATTTAGTTATTAAGTTTAAGTAAATGAAAATGCGTGTATATTTTTTTTCCCACTAAAAGCAATTTCAAACTTAACAGAATTCGAAAACGGCAGTAAAAGATGAAAGATAAAACTGTATATGCATATATATTATAAAACTGTACATTATGGTTTGATAATAAAAAAATATAAAAAAATACATCAAAATATCCTATACAGAACAGTGTTCATCTACCTTATTTCTCATACAAAAAAAATACTATAGGTCTTCAGGTCCTCCCCGTTTGACATGTCTTCTAACTCGTACTCAACATTACGGGGTGTTAATATCATCTTCAATGATCACGATCAATCATACACAAAAGAAAATAATGGAGTGAGGTGTTTTGTTTTAAAATCACTTTTACATGTACGGTAGGAAATCTACCATAAAACAAAGATAAAACACAATTGACAATACAAGGGATCCTAAGGTTCATTCTAAGTTGTATCCGACTATCCTTGACTAGGTATGGATCCATACTTCCCATTAGTAGGTAATAGTTCTCAATAGAGCCTGAGAAGTGATTGGAGTATATATACCTCTTTCAACACCATCACATGGTACAATCCTTGTCATCATTGAGGAACAAAATAACAATTTAGGATATCCATTTATAGAGGTATGCTCTCAAACCAATCCTGAAATGCTGAACAGTTGTCGGGGTTATCGAGTTTGGTCAGGAGAATATCCCGGCTTAAGGGTGCTACCCTAGCCATTGGGACCTTCGCCACTCGATGCCCACCCCCAAGACCTCCGCAAGTAGGTTCCTTGCCTTTCATTCCTTAGCATACCAAATTGTGGCTTCCCTAGCAAGGTGCCATGCCACTGCATGTCACTTGCTTTACATTACTCACTAATTTATCACTTCTTAATTTCTCAAATAGAGGTTTCCCTGGTCTCATTTAATTTGAGCACCAGTATAATCAACATTTCTACCTTATTTTGCAGAAATTGCATTATACCAAAATTTTAACAGAATAATGATATAACAATTATAGTATAATTACTAAAATTTTGGCAGAATAACAACTAAATAAATGCATTTTGGTTTTCTAAATTTGAGCAGAGTAACAACTTAGTAAATGTATTTTTATTTTCTAAAATTGAACAGAGTAACAACTTAGCAAGTAAAGTTTAATAATTTAAATTTGAGCAGAGGAAAAATTTAATAATCATGATTTAATAATCTAAATTTGGACAGAGTAACAACTTAGTAAAAATTAAAGTTTAACTTTAAACAATATAACAATACCAAAATTTAAGCCTAAACGGGTTTACGGGAAAACCCTTCCTATCAACATGCAAAGTGACAATAAATTTAGAACCAACCCCACTCCCCCCATTACCTCTAAGATAATTGATAGAGAGGATGAAATTGCTAATGCAGAGCTCCTAGAAAGAGAACTTTACTAGTTGTTGGAAAACTAGTAAAATTTTAACATAAAACAAAATAAGAAAAATTTCTAGAGAGAGAAGATTTTAGAGAGAGAGGCTCTCTAGCTTATGGAGGAGAGGAATGGTGAAAATCTTGTTCATGGATGGTGGTATTTATAAGGGAAGAGGGGGGCTTAGGTGTCCCACCATTACATCATCCATTATGTCATAAATCTAATTTTTATTTATTTTTAATCCAATTTAGGGATACATACACCATTTAGGGTGGTGAATCAGCTATTCCTAGGTTGGGGACGTGCTCCCTTAGCTGTCCACCTTCTAGATGTCAATTTTGTCTACCGATAAATTAACCGGTATCGATAAAATTGCCTAAACTTAAAAAAATTGACTTTTAATATCAAAAAATGAAATTATACTTAAAACTTTACAATTACATTATTTTTTATCAAAAATAAATTTCTGATAATTAATTTTAATTTTTATTAATTTATTTGGAATTATATGTATTTATTTTGTATTTTTAAGCTAGAAAATGCATAAAAAATCTATTTTAATTCAATAAATACCAAAATTTTTATGAAAATTCTAAAATTAAATATTTCACCTATAAATAAATTTAAATTACCATTTTCACTAATTTTGGTACGTTAAACCAATACCTGGCTGACTTATTAGATACTAGGGGACATTTGGTCATTTTACACAGAAATTCCATAAAATTCCCAGAAAATTTTCAAAATTATATTTTAATATATATAACATGATTCTAAGCTCAAACATGACATTTTAATGTTAGTTTAATCTTTTTCTCATGCCAGCCCTTACTATTGAGAAGTAAGGACAAAACCGTCATTTTCTAATTTTTTCGGGCTTCAGCTCAGAAAAATTATTAAAAATCACGACTTGATAGCTCTTGAAATCTTGAGCATAAGGGTGGAAATCAAAATTTTGAAATTTCTTCTCGATTTTTCAGAATTAACTAGTCAATTATTAGAATAATAGTTGAAAAGTTGACATAAGAGTATTACATTTTTCACTATTTCTCTTTCAAAATAAAATTTTTATAATTAAAACATACCTAGTATAAAATTTTCAAAATACTTTAAAGTCAAAAAGTCTCTGGTCTGCTCTCAAATTAACTAGGGGTATTTTGGTCATTTAACAAAAATTACCTCAATAAATTCCAGAAAATTTTCTAAAATTATTATTAATTGTTATAAATACATTGATGACTTAAAAACAATTTTTAACATACAAATTAATTTAATATACAAAAGTAGGGATGTTATAGTACTTCTATAAGGAAGGTTGTTGTAAACGTTAAAAAAGTAAGAGTATTATGTGGAATCTGAAAAAGTCTCAGGGGGTGTCAATGTAATTTACTAAAAAAAAATGTTTCATTTAACGCAAAGGTTTCTAGTAATCGAAAATGTGAAGGGTATACATGGAAATGTTGCTTTGGAGGAACAAATCCACTCCACTTCACAACATAACAAGAAGGAAATCTCTTCTTTATCAAAAAAAAGAAAAAGAAAAGAAGGAAATCTATTTTGCAAGGTGTTCACAGGTCGATTTGGATTGGGTTTAGCCAAATCTGATACTTGAACCGATCAAAATAAATTGGGTTGGGTTGGATTGAATTTGTGTAATTTTTTTATCAAACCCGAACCAAACCTACTCGATCAATAACGGGTTGGGTTGGGTTGGGTTCATGGGTACTCATTCTTATTTAGTGACATATGAAATACACTTTTATAAGAAAGGAAGAATTATAAAAACTAAATTATATTTTTTAAAAATAAAAAATCATAATAAATGTTGTATTGTTCACCACACGTGAATGATGGGCTTTATTATGTAAGCTAAGGTCCAATAGCCACATTCGCTATTTTCATTGGATTGACTTGATGATTGATATACATATATCTATGTTTGTATGTTACATTAAAAGGAGTCAATTAAATATTGAAACACTCATTATTCATAATTTTTTTAAACCAAAAAAATATATAAATAATAAATTGAATAATTATTCATGTCAACGGGTTGGGTTTACGGGTTCATGGGTTTAAAATAAAACCCGTTACCCAACCTATACATGAACGGGTTTGAACGGGTTGGGTTGGGTGCTACCCCAAACATCCAAAAAATTTAAATCGAAATGTTTGGGTTGGTTTGGGTTCACAGGTACTCGTACCCGTGAACACCCCTATATCTTTTTGTGGGTCTTACATAAATTTAAGCAATTTTTCTTCCCATTTCATCCCTTCCAAACAAAATAAATAATTCATCTTTTTCTTATTTTACTTCCTTTCATTTTCTTTCTTCCTACATTATTACATCCAAACAAACTGTAAAAGATATAATACATAGATTAGGAGATATAATTAATATTCTTATTTATATTTTTTTTAACTCTTACATATGATTTCTACAATAATTTCTCTCTCATTTATGATAAATGTGTAAAATATTTAAAAATTAAATAAAAATATAATTGAAAAGGTAATTAATATTGATTTGAACTTCTAAATTCTTAATAATCTAATAGATAGATTTTTTTTTTACAAAAATGGATAAATGGAAAAAAAATGGAGGGAGTAAAAATAAATGCATTTAATATATTAGAAGATGAAAAAATTTAATATTTTCTTTATCTAACATTTCTTTTATTTCAAATTATTTGTCACTTTAAGAATATTGATTTGTTTTAAAATGTTTATTACTTTAAAAAATCAAGAAAATATTAATTATTTCTTTTCCAAAACACCTATTTCTATTAGTATCTCACCTAGCTAATTAATTTATAGTATTTTAAGAAGTACGAATTAATAATATTTAGGATTGGATCATGCTAACAACTATCTCAAGGATCGTTGTTAAGTAATTACAATAAACAATTTATTAAAAATCATGATGAGATAAATAAAAAACATAATTAATGAGAGTCATTATGCTAAAAAAGGCAATAAATAGCGTTTATTTTTTGCTTAGATAATGTTTAGAAAATGCTTTGAAAGCTTTATTTGAGTACCGAAACTTAAACAATGCTTCTTAAGGAGCACGATTTGAGTGCGTGTACTTAGTGTAACATCCCGGGCGCTGACGAGGGCGGAGAGTGATCGTCGGTGCAAAGAGATGAGGCACGGACAATGAGCGGCTCCTGTCAGGCTTCCAGCGGGAGGGGTACATGAATGAATCAAATATACACCCGAACGAGAAGGATCCAGAGGCTGTGCGGTATGGGATTGTACAGTTGAGGATAGCTTAAAGGAATTAATAAGTGCTACCTATACCAACAGATGCATCTACTTTTCGGTAGCCCATCACTTAAGAACTCCATAGTTAAGCGTGCTTAACTTAGAGCGATTTAGGGATGGGTGACCTCCTGAGAAGTTTCTCGGGAAGCATGTGAGTGAGGGCAAAGCACGCTGAAAAGTCTTGTGTTGGTTTGTGGGGACAGTCACAGATCCTGCAAGCGGCCGGACGTTACACTTAGACAACACTTCATTAAGAAAGCATTGTCTTAGTACAATCGCTCAAACAATACTTTCTCAGGAAGCGCTGTCTTATTACACGTACTTAGACAACATTCTCTCTAAAAAAGGGTTGTCTTAATATTTTTTTAAATGAATTTATCTAGTTCATTCATTTTTTTTCAAACTTGTTATAAAGACTTTGGTGTCCCAAGAAATGTGTCCACTATGCCAAAAAAGTGATAAACAACACTTTCTAAAACATTATTTATGCTTCCGCTGTCTAAACTCAGATAGTAGTTTAAAAGCCATGTTTAAGTACAAGCACTCAAATATTGCTTCCTCAACACTCAGACAACACTTCCTCAAGAAAGCATTGTCTTTTACAAGCACTCAAACAACACTTCCTCAAAAAGCGTTGTTTGAGTATACGCACTCAGACAATGCTTCCTCAAGGAAGTGTTGTCTAAATGCTTGTACTCAGATAACACTTTTTTAAGAAAGTACTGTCTTAATACATGCATAGTGCTTCCTCAAGAAAGTTGTCTGAGTAATTTTTTTAAATGAATTTCTCTGGTTCATTTATTTTTTTCAAACATGTTATTAAGATTTTGGTGTTCCAAGAAATGTGTCATTATGCCAAAAAAAGACAATAAATAATGCTTATTTTTCACTTATATAGTGCTTAAAAAGTATTATCTATGCTTTTACTATCTAAACACAAATAGCACTTCAAAAGCTTCATTTGAGTACAAGCACTTAGATAGCGCTTTCTCAAGGAAGCATTGTCTGGGTGCTTGTACTCAGACAAAACTTCATCAAGAAAGTGTTGTCTTAATACAAGCACTTAGTCAACGCTTCTTCAAGGAAGCCTTATCTTAGTACAAGCACCTTGACAATACTTCCTTAAGAAAATGTTGTCTTAGTACAAGAACTTAAGCAGCGCTATCTTAGGACAAGCACTTACATAACACTTCATCAAGAAAGCGTTGTATTGGTACTAACACTTAGGCAGCACTTCATCAAGGAATTGCTATCATAGTACAAGCACTTAGATAACACTTTCTCAATAAAGTGTTATCTTAGTACAAGAAATTAGACAACTTTCTCAAGGAAGCATTGTCCTATGACAAGCACTCATACAACATTCCCTAAAAAGGAAGTGTTGTCTTAGTAATTTTTTCTAAATGAATTTCTCTAATTCATTCATTTTTTTAAACCTATTATGAAGACATTGGTGTCCCATGAGATGTGTCCACTACGCCCCAAAAGACAATAGATAGTGTTTATTTTCACTTAGATAGCGCTTTCTAAATGTTATTTATGCTCTCGCTATCTAAACTTAAATAGTGCTTTGAAAGTGCTATTTGGGTACAAGCACTTAGACAATGCTTCTTCAGCACTTAAACAATGATTCTTCAACACTTCCTCAAGGAACCATTATCATAGTACTCAGACACTCAGACAACACTTTCTCAAGAAAGTGTTGTCTTAGTAAAAGGACTTAGATAGCACTTTATAGTAAAGCACTCAGACATCACTTCTTCAAGAAAGCACTATCTTAGTACATGGACTTAGACAACACTTCCTAGTAAAGCACTATGACGTCATTTCCTTAAGTAATTGTTGTCTTAGAACATGCACTCAAATAATACTTCTTCAAGACAATACTGCTTGAGTACATGCACTCAGATAACACTTCCTTGGGGAAGCGCTGCCTAAGTACAAGGACATAGACACCACTTCCTCAAGGAAGCATTGTCTGAATGCTTGTACCCAAACAACACTTATGCAAGAAAGTACTGTCTTAGTACAAGTACTCACACAACGCTTCCTTTAGTAAGTGTTGTCTAAGTAACCTTTTTTTTAAAAAAAATTTCTTTGATTCATTCAACTTTTCAACCTTGTTATGAAGACTTTGGTGTCTCAAGATATGTGTCCAATATGCCAAAAAAAGCAATAAATAATGCTTATTTTTCACTTAGATAGTGCTTAGAAAGAGTTATCTATGCTTCTATTGTCTCAACTTAGATACGCTTCAAAAACTTTGTTTAAGTACAAGATCTTGTATAGCGCTTCCTCAAGAAAGTGTTGTTTAGGTGCTTATACTTATACAACACTTCATTGAGAAAAGCATTGTCTTAGTAGAAACACTCGACAATACTTCCTCGGGGAAAGTGCTATTTTAGTATAATAACTCAAACAACACTTTCTAAAGGAAGTGTTGTCTTAGTAAAAGCACTTAGATAACACTTCACCAAGAAAGCACTATCTTAGTACAAGCACATAGACAACGCTTTCCTAAGGAAGCATGATCTTTGTTCAAGCACTCAGGCACTTCCTAAAGGAAGCGTTGTCTTATTACAAGCATTAAGACAACATTTCCTCAAGAAAGTGCTATCCTAGTACAAGCACTCGGACAACATTTCCTCAATAAGGTGTTATCATAGTACAAGAACTTAGACAACGCTTTCTCAAGGAAGCGCTGTCTTAGTACAAGCACTTAAATAGTGTTTTCTTAAGGAAACATTGTCTTATTACAAGCACTTAGACAACACTCCCTCAAAGAAGTGCTGTCTTAATATTTTTTTAAATGAATTTCTCTACATTCATTTTTTTAAATCTTGTTATGAAGACTTTGGTGTCACAAGGGATGTGTCCACTACGCCCAAAAAAGCAATAGGTAGTGCTTATTTTCCACTTAGATGGTGCTTTCTAAACATTACTTATGCTCCCTTTATCTAAACTCAGATAACGCTTCAAAACTACCGTCTGAGTATAAGCACTTAGATAATCTTTCTCAGCACTCAGACAATGTTTCCTTAAGGAAGCGTTGTTTTAGTGCTTGTACTTGGACAACACTTTCTCAAGAAAATGCTAGCTTAGTACAGGCATTCAAGCAACGCTTCCTAGTAAAGCACTCAAACAACACTTCCTAGTAAAGTATTTAGACATCACTTACTCAAGGAAACATTACCTCAATACAAGCACTCAAACAACACTTCTTCAAGAAAGCGTTGCTTTAGTATATGCACTCAGACAACACTTCCTCAAGGAAGCACTGTCTTAGTACAAGGACTCAAACGCTGTTCCCTCAAGGAAATGTTGTCTAAATGCTTGTACTCAAATAGCGCTTCCTCAAGGATGCATTGTTTGAGTAATTTTTTTAAACAAATTTCTCTTGTTCATTCATTTTTTTCAAACCTATTATGAAGACTTTGGTGTCCCAAAAGATGGGTCCACTATGCCAAAAGTGGAAATAAATAACGCTAATTTTTTCACTTATATTATCCTTAGAAATTGCTATTTATGCTCCTAATATCTAGACTCAGACAGCACTTCCTCAAGGAAGAGTTGTTTGGGTGCTTGTACTCAGACAACACTTCATCAAGAAAGTGTTGTCTTAATACAAGAACTCAAACAATGCATTCTCATGTACGCATTGTCTTAGTACAAGCACTCAGACGTTTTTTTCAAAGAAGCATTGTCTTATTGCAAGCACTCAGATATCATTTCTTCAAGGAAGCATTGCCCCAATAATTTTTTAAATGGATTTTCTGGTTCATTCATTTTTTTTTCAAACTTATTATAAAGATCTTGGTGTCTCAAGAGTGTCTAATGTATTGTATTAATATTTTTTTAGAAAAAGTTTTGTACTTTTAGTTTCTTGAATAGTATCTTAGGAGCATCTTAATGTGCTTGGCATGACATTTATAAAACTAGTTTATAATTTATTTGACTAACTCATAAGCTTCTTTGAGTAAATTAAAAGTATATGATAAAACAAATTTTAATTCACTAGCTTACAGTTTATAAGTTATATATAAGCTTCTTCCTCTAGCTTATAACTTATAACTGGTAGTTTATTATTATTTTTTTTTTACCATATTTACCTTTAATATTTTACTAAAACTTACTTTTACCCTTTTTTATATTAGGGTTAAAATTTCTTTTCACCTCACCACCTAAAAAAGTCTCAACACTATCATCTTATACCAATAACTTAGCCACTGACATTAATATCTACTCTATTACAGTCTTCCTTATTTATGGTATGTAGTGTCACTTGATTTGTCATTTATACACTTCCAGTTAGCATTGTTTTAGGGATGTACTTTTTATTCCATATTTTGGAAACTTTGAACTACTCCATAGTCTCAAATTAGCATTATTTGGTGGTTCTTTATAAAAAGTATAGGAATTTTTGGAAAGTTAATTTTTTATTGTAAATTATTGGTTATTTTCTTCCATAAATCTTTTACTTTGCATCAATGTTCAATACTTTTTATAGTGTTTGTGAAAATCATTTTCTTTTTATGTCATAATTTTTTTTTTGACACTCTTTGCTTGGACGATTGATCAAAACGTATAAAATTAATGTCTTTTTATGTTATTTTATATTTTTTAACTAGTTTAATAAATAATTTTATCAAACAATTCCGATTAAATAAGTTAGCCTATCAAATTTAAACTAGCTAGTAAATTTTTAATATTCAACTACTTCTCAACTAATTTTGCCAAACACGAACAATCCCTTTATGTGTTAATATTCTCCTTTAGAATTATTCTTGAAAATTAAAAAAACATGCATCTCGAAAATGAATCTTCATGTAAACGATGCTCATTTAATGTTGCGTTGAAGGTCTCATGTTTTCCTTCTAACGTGGTGAAATGTCTGTTTCTTCAACCATATTTTATTGTCTTCAAAATTTGTGATTTCGGAGAAACCAAACGGCAGGTTTCTCAGCTTCAGCTTCCATGGTCTCACCTTCGAGGGGTTGAAATTCTAAATTTAGGCCCTATGTATCTGTTACTAGGTACTAGTTAACTATTGATGTTTAAGATTATTACAATTAAGAAGTATTTAATAATTATAAAATATTAATATATTTAATATAAAATATCCTTATTTAATATTTCTTTCCTTATAAAACTATTGAAGTTTAAGATTAATACACATAAATTAAGAAACATTTAATAATTGTAAAATATTAATTATTTAATCTAAAATACCACATCATTATTTAACATAAGATGTAAATGTAGTTTGTTGTTTGTTGAAGTGGTTTTTAAATAGGTTGTAAATGTACTAGTGTGGTATTTCTTGTAAAGATCAAATCTAGTTATTTTAATTAAGGATATATGTGAAAAAAAAATTAATTAATCTTCTATATATATAAATTAGAATAGTTATATTGTACGAGAGCATTTTTAGCTATCGTTCTTCAACGAAAGCGTTTTTAGTTGTTATTCGTTAACAAGAGTGTTTTTAGGAATTTTTTCTAACCTCTCATATTTTAATCTATTATTTTCAATATCATTAGTTCTAATTTGAATTTCAATATTTTAAAAAAAAATTATCAACAATTAGAGAAACATTGTATCACAATATAAATTATATATTATAAATTTAAAATATAATCTATATGTTCAAAAATATTTATTTATTATAAATTTAAGTTATATAAAATAAACATTTATTTTATGCAATGCACAGGTTAATTACTAGTTGGACTTGAAATTTGTAAAACATCAATAGTTTGGAAATAAAAAAAAACTAAAATAAAAAGTTTTTATTGGAAATCATATTAGGAATGCATTGAAAATCACAACAGATGTGTATTAAGGACATTTTTTAATGAAATTTTTTCATTTTTTATTCTTTAAACAGTATCTTAAGAGCACTGGTTAGCATTTGCCATAGGAGTATAAGATGTAAATGTGGTTTATTGTTTATTGAAGTGGTTTTTTATATAGGTGTAAGTGTAGTATTTCTTATAAAGATTAAATCTAGTTGTTTTAAATATATAGGAGTATATATAGAAAGGAGGGGGGGCGGGGGGGGAATCAAATTATACGAGTGTAATTTACGCCAACTATTACACCATCAATAACTTCATATAAAATGTACTTTTTATCGATTCAACCGTTGAATTATAAGTACATATTACCAAGATTGTTTGTGTCAAATTTTGTCAAAATTGAATAAAAATAAGAAGGTAATTAAATGATTCATATTTTAATATATTTTGAAAAATATATATTATGTCTATTTTAATTGATATGAATAAGGTATCAAACAATTTGGATTAATATAAAACTTTGTACATATGATCTATGTAAAAGAAACTTTCAATCTAACGGTGAGTTTTAAGATAAAATTATCCAATTAAAAATTATTGAATGATGTAATAATTAATGTAAGTTACACTGACATAATTTGATGTTTTTTCATATAGAAAAAACAATTAGACTTAAAAACAATAAAATATTAATAATTTTGAAATAAAAAAACTAAAACATCAATACTTTTAGAACAGATAGAATATTACAAGCTTGTACTAATTATTAGCTACTTGATACGCTTTGAATGGAGGCGTTGATCAAAGTCCCGTCGAACTGGATCTTCTTTCAATAAGTTTTTTTTTTTTTTTAATACAATGATTGTACATGAATTAAAAAATATAATTAATATTTTTATTTATATTAAAGTTATTTCTATTTTTTATATGACTTTAATTATTATTATCATTTTTATTTATAACAAGTTTATATAATATTTAAAAATTAAATTAAGATAAGGACATAATTGTAAAGATAGTAATTAACATTAACTTGAATTTCTAAGTGAACAAATAAATAGAAATAGGCTCTTGCTAAGTGCCAACTTAGGACACTAATTAGGAAATCAATAATAGAAAATTTTATTAAAAATCACATTCAGATATATTAGAAATCATGGTTAAGATGCATCATTAACATTTTTACTAAAAAATTAATTTTAATTTCTATAATGGCACCGATTAGCATTTAATTTGCCATGGAAATAAAATCTTCTTTTAAAAGTGGACAAATTAAAAGAAACAGAAAGAATAATACGTTGAAGTCACGTTGGAAAGAAAAAGATACAATTTTTATTAAATAATTATTGAATTTTATATTTAATCACGTACCATAAGTTTTTATCTGATAAAAGTTGTTTCTCTTTTTAAATTAACGACCATCGTGTTACTTAAGAACAGGAAAAGATCTAAATTCCTATTTTTAATAGATTTGGATGATCCTTATGTTAAAGAAAAACACATTTTATCATATAAGGAATTAAGGATCAACCATGATTTGTTGTAGAATTTACACATTATATTTATTAGAAATTATATTTTCTTTTTATAATATGACCATTTTTTATTATTTAATAATATTGTGAGAGAAATTAAATCTATTTTTAATTATATTTTCACTTTTATTAGATAATAAAATTCTCTCTCTCTCTTTCTCTCCCCCCCCCTCTCTCTCTCTCTCTCTCTCTCTCTTTATATATATATATATATATATCAAGTTACTCCAAGAGTAACTTTTGGTAGAATTACTCTACTCAATAACTTTGGATATATATTGAATTTCAACTATCCAACAATTAAATTAAAGGATTTTATTGGGTAGATCAAGTATACAAATTTTTATAAAGTTTGAAAACTATTTGGTACTTCATTAGATAAATTCAAATTAATATAATATGTTTTTCTAAATTATAAATAAATGTCACTATAAGATTAACTAGCTACAAATGTCCAATTAACCTCAAATTTGGTTTGTATGATTATTGACATAATATCAAAATATTCAATAATTGGATCGTTGAATTTCAATATATATCTAGAGTTATTAATTAGAGTAACTCTTTCAAGAGTTACTCTTAGAATAACTTGATCCCTATATATATATATATATATATATATAAAGTGTTGTTTATTAGTATGTTTATCTTTCAAACTTTAGCCTTATGAGATGCATCTCCTTTGCTTCTTCATAAGGTAATTTTTCTCTTTCTCTATTGTAATATATGTTTTCAAATACTAACTTTGTTATCTCCCTCTCTTATAAATGCCGTGTGAGAGTAAGGTTAAAAGGCTCATAAAAGTGTATTCAAAGCTCTAACATCGTCCTTTACTTGATAAAATTGGTGCTTCCACATACAATAACAAGACCATGAATCTTCTCTTTTTCAGTTACATGGGCCACATGCATGAAATTTGATTATTTCTTCTTTTTGTTTTCGTTTGGTCTATTAGGAATTACAACTCTTTCCTCCAATTAGCTCTTCTATCTTTTTTGTTCCATATTTCTTTGATTATAAATCTACTACTTGGGTTATATATATTCATTCATCTCTATTAAATCTTTCATTCAAAGCAGTTGAATGGAAGCTTTAACAAATCAGAGATGAATGAATATAACCTAGATGGTAGTGAGAAATTTATAAAAGAAAGAAGAATAATTAACTTGGAGGAAATAGTTATTGTGTTCCTATTATATCAAACAAAAACAAAAGGAAAAAACATTCAAATGTCTCGCATTTGACCCATGTAACCAGAAAAAGAAGGTTCATGGTCACTTTGTAATAAGGAAATTATAGACATATTTTCATTTAGTCATTGTAATAGAGAAATTGCACTTGTATTTTATTATACGAGGTGTATCATATATATAAATAATGAAATAAAATCATTGTGTTTTCTTGTATCTATTTTTTATTCTATATTTGTAATTTTCAAATTGGAATATTGTACATTGAGGATACAATTGTATTACTTTTTTTTTAAATAGACTTTCTACATCGATTGTTGCCACAATCTATCTAAAAAGTAAGGTTTTTATATTGGTTCTTGCCCCAGCTGATATAAAATTTGGTACTTTCTAAATCGAATCTAGTATCAATTTAGAAATTACCAAATTTCTATATCTCTTGCAAAACTAATTTAGAATTTTTTTTTTGGTAATCATGTTATAAGTGCGAAGTATCCACCGACTTTACTGAAGACTAATCTTTGCTAGATAATCTGGCTGGCTAGGGTCTCTCCTCCCAATCATATTTTTTTTATTCATAAGGCTTGAACCCAAGATCTTGTTTAAGAGATTCGAGCTCAGTTTTATTCAGACCAACGACATGTTGGTGAAATTGATCTAGAATGTAAAAAATAACTAATGTTAAAAGTTTTTTTTTTTTGGGTACTAATAAGTGTTATTAATTAATATATTCGATCTTGTCATGATTTCTAATATATCCCAACATGATTTTTTGATTTATTAATTCTTTAATCAGTATCTTTAATTTAAGATAATTAGCTAGTTAACAAAAACACTAAAATTTAATATCATTTCATTTCATTCACCTGTTCCAACCAATTCAAACGTAGCCCTACACATTAATTTTGAAAACAAAGCCTTCACACGTTTTTAAAACAAAGACGAATAGGAAACCGTCAAAACATGAAAGAAGAGCTGTTTTATATGAAAATGAAGCTTTGAAACATGTGAGGCAATTAATGCATGGAAAGCTCAGGGTTTCAACCACACTAGCTACCAACTCGTACGAGTTTCAATAGTAATCTCCATCGAAATGAGCTTCATTTATAATAACCCCTACAACTTAATTACATGTCAGGAATCTCATTAATAGCTTGGTTTTGGGGGGCGGGGGGTGGGCGTGTTCTGTGTTTTCTTTGCTTTTCAACAAACATTATTGCTATAATATATACCATGATATTCATTTTTCTGCCGTTTGGGTTAGGTCATAAGATATTAATAATTTTTTGTTATTTATAATTAATTAATATTCTAACAAACTGACCTATAGTTGTAGATATAATACAATATATCACAGACACACAGCAAGCAATGAGCTGTGCAAGGTATCGTCGTGAAGAAATTTCATATATTATTAGTACATAACATGCCAAATATCGTCTTATCTCATAGTTCTTGTAGAAAAGCGATTTAATTGAAGTAAATACTAAATAAATTCAATTGGAACCGCCTATGATTGATACGAATAAAAATTGGAAGGTTAAAAATGAGAACGAAACTCATTGTATATATGGTGCTTAAGAAAAGAATAAAATAATGAAAATGGATGGCTACAGTTTGCATTCTATCATTTGCAAATTAAAAGAGAAAAAAAAAAAAATCTCTATTTGGGATGAAAAAATATGCCATGTCAGTAGTTCAAAACAATACAGATGACTATAAAGGGTCTGAAGCTTACAATGAGACAGCATGCAGATGCTGCCTAACTTCTCCTTCCATTCAATTGCAATTAATTAACTATATCCGACACATCAATTTGTGACCGATAGATATTCAATTCGAGTCTTAGTTCGTAACGATAGAAACAGGCTCACGAGACGAATCTCTTCCATTCAACATGTGATCAGAAAAAAAATCTGATATATCATAAGTTGCTGATAAATCTGTTTCTTTGTTAGAATTTTCTCGATATGGAGGATCTAATATCAGCTTATTCAAAGTTGTCCGTGTGACCGGAGAAGATGAAGTAAACGTACTACTCGTTGATCGGTCTAAATATCATCACTATATGGTAAGCTGATTTGGGTCTCATAGAAGAGGAAAACAAAATCATCACCATATGATATGCCTAAATGTATAGATACATTCATGAACACTAGTTTCGAGGAAAGAAACAACCTTATTTTTTTAAAATATTTAAAAAATAATAATCCAAATCTAACTAAATAAAAACCTTGTCCTGTAGTAGCACAAAGAGCTCTCATAAATTCACGAGATCATTTCTTAATTATTTATTTATTAATTTTTGTTATAGCTCACGGTTTTGAACTTGAAACTATTAGTTAAACTGAAACAATTATGTCAGTTGATCCATGTGTTTGGTAGTGTATATGTGCACTATAGATAAATAATTGACACTAACAAGTCTTACAAGATTTGGGTGATATTTATCAATTCAACCCTCTATAAATCGGTCACCTTAATTTACCCTCCATACTCGTGTTTACCTCTTCTATGTAACTGAAATAAAGACATTTCTTTATAACCAAAGATGCTGATCACGACCAGCTGATGAGCTAATATTTAGTCAAACTATACACTTAGGAGATATTGATATAAGGAAAATGTAAGTATTGACCCACTATAATTGGTCTAATGGTGAAAATTTTTAGTAAATTGCATGAGATCTTTGTTCAAACTTCCTAGCTGCCGTTGTACACACAAATAAATGCAAATTTGCATCTATGAGACATTTTATTTTACATTTTTTAATTAATATTTATTTATTTATTTTGATAAGCAAATGAATTTCATTAAAACCTTCCCCACCAAGCACAAGGTGTGCCAAGGAAGACAAGCAAAGTACATAATTTTCTGATCAGAACAGCCCCTCCCCTCTGCAGATCCAAAATATTTCTTCATAAACCCCACTCTATCTCTCTAACCCTTTCTCCTAACATTTCTTCAAAAATATATTAGCAGTGCTGTTGATACAATTATGTTAGTGAATTGATAACGTACGTGTGCATTCACGTGAATGTTTTTATATAGGTTTGAGTCTAACAAACATTCATGTGTTGAACCTTCACATACGTGACTTAGAAACGACCGGGTGCTTTCAACCGTCCTGTGCTCTTTGACTCAAAGCGCAACTAAACAAGGTACGTCACCCTTATTCAAATTCAAACAACGTGGGAGCCATATTGCCAACTTGGTTGTCACAATCCGCAACTTTTATTTGACGGGGCGTCAAGGATAATATATTGCTGTTTTTATTCCCTCTCCCCTGGCCCCTTGGGACCCAAATCAGCTTAATTACCATGTGTGAGGATTTTGTTTTCCTCTGCTAGAGCCATATTGCCAACTTGGTTGTCACAATATCCACAGCTTATCTTACTGCAGTCAGTGCAGTGTACGCTACATATTAAGAGAGGGGGTTAAAAATGAGGTTAAACAACTTTATACTAAATGATTGGTACAATTTTCTGTATACTTAAAGAGGGTTGATACAATTTTTTTAATTGCACCAATCATCTACGATGAAATTGTTTAACCCATTTTTATTTAGGGTAAAATAGACAATCCCTTAAGAGAGAAAAGTAATTATGTTGGATGATTATGGATTAAGACAAATTTGATCTCAAGTGTTCTAGCTAGGAGCAAGAAATTTTTTTTGGCTATGCATTATTTGATCTGCAACACCTCAGCTATAATATTAAAAGTGCTGTAATTAAAGTGGAAGACAATTATTTATCGTTATACATAGCCAATTAGCCATGTTGTATATCCCCACAAGTACATAAATAGGTGTGGAGAGCTTAATTTGCTAAATGGATTAAAAAAATATCAATACAATTTCATCATGCCAACATCTGAATAGGTAAACAGTAACATAGTAGGACATGATTTCCTTAAAGTGAATTTACTTTTAAAGTGAATATATATATATATATATATATAATAAATTTACTTTTAAAGGAATATTTCTAGACAAAATAAGATAATGACAATTCGCAAGCCACTTACTCCCTCAACCATGGCCTAATAACAATCTGGACACTTGAACCTATTGGACCCTCGTCAATTTCAGCAATAAGTCAATATTTGATACAGCATTTGTACTGTGAACTAACCACTAATGCCAAGTTTTCCAGAAAAAATTCTTACTTTGACTCTCACAGGAAACGAATGACCAATCCATGTTAGTTTTCTTTCCTTCCGTGAGACTTACTGTTTCATCCTTTTTCAATGTTTTTAGTACTCAGAATTGAGTTGTGAAATATAAAATATCAAACAAAATTTGACAACTTGCCTCAAATGAACACTCTTGTGATTATTGAACGCAACAACTCTCATCGGCTCATCCTGTGTTGTTTTCAATCTTATCCCCTAGTCAAGTAAAGACTATTTTGTAGAAAAAAAGACTCATCAGTCTTAACTGGCGGTAGCTTTTCTATCAGAGGACATTTTTTCCTTCGCTTGATTATCATCAATTTTAATTGGAAAATATATTTAAAAACAGAAAAAAGGCTAGATGATATATTTTACTACTATATATATAATTTACTTGCTTTGATAGTATAAATCCAACAAGATTATTCACCTTCATTTTAAAATAGATTAGGCGATTTCAATATCATGGCACAAGTTTCCTAAATTCCAAAATACCAATTCTTTTTCATAATATTGACAAAGAGTTTAATGGTCATGTACTGTTAGTGTAAAAAGTTTTATATTGTCAATCAATTGAAATTCACCATTAGTATGACTTTTAAGGCTATAATTATAAAAGTTAACAAATTTACCATATATAATAGTTTGTAATTAAATGACAGCAAAAAATTGTTTTATACTATCAATATATGACCTTTTTTCTCATTGACAAATTTGTCAATGGTATCAAATAAAGATAGCAGCAGAAAAGTTTGTTGGTTTGTGTAGTGTCCTGATTTATTTTCTCATGATATATATAATTTTTCTTTATAGTGCCAAAATTATTTATTACTTACTAAATATATAGTTTTCTATTGTGCGTCTCTATTTAAATAGAATAATTTTGTATTTGCCCGTGCTTTGTTTTTGTTTTACATGATTATATTTTTGTTTAAATATAAATGTTTAAAACATTTATTTTGATCGGCCTCTGTAACCTTTACCCCAATTTCTCCAAATTTCGAGTGACAACTGATTTGAGAAGTTACAATTGACCACAAGACCTACTAAATATCCTAATTCTAAAGATGGTTTAATATGCCAAAGTAATTTTTTATTTCAACTCTATATGTGACAATTAAATAAATCAATACATACAAAAAGGGAAGAAAAAGAGAATTAAATAACTTAATCTATTAGTTTATTTAATTATAAATTAATAAATATCTTTAGTAGTTGAATGTAATTGATACTTTGATGACAATACTGTAGCAGAATTAGTTAGCGGGCGGCTACCCTCAGCCGCTGTATTCCATTATAAATACACAATAAGGCTCCCAATCTTGGTCTCATTATGTGCGACTCTTTCATTTGTCTTCTATTCAGTTCACTGCTTTTCTCCTTTTAGTTCCAAACACAGGTGTTCTTTTTTCCTTTTTTTTCTTTTTTTTCTTTTTCAGTTTCCTCCGTTTTCAAAATAAAATAAAAAAAATGGGTGGAAATTCCCCTTGTGCCTCATGCAAACTGCTGAGACGCCGGTGCACAAAAGATTGCACCTTCGCTCCTTATTTTCCTTCTGATGAACCCCATAAGTTCGCCATAGTTCACAAGGTTTTCGGTGCTAGCAATGTTAGCAAAATGTTGCAGGTACTTTTCTCTCATTCTTTCTATTCTCTTCTCTGTTTGCCTTCTTTTGATGCTAAAAATAATAATAATAATAAAAATACCCTTTTGTGGTTAGTTAGTTATTTGATCAATTTCAGAATCAAAGAAGTTAGGATGTGGGAGATTCAGGTAAGTGTTTCAGTTAGTATTTGCTAATATAACAAAAAAAGAGAACTTTTAGCTGTTGTATTAGAGAGATGAGCCTCTGAAATGAACTTCAGTATTTCGAAAGATTAGTCTTTGACTCGGACACCCTGAAAAACATTTAAGGGTCTTTGTTCTTTTGGAGTTCTTAGTAATAGTTTTTCAGTGGATTGAGGGCTCTAAATGGCTGTTTCTTATACAATGATTCAGGAACTTCCAGTTCACCAGAGAGCAGATGCAGTGAGTAGTCTAGTGTATGAGGCAAATGCAAGAGTGAGGGATCCTGTGTATGGTTGTGTTGGAGCAATATCCTACTTGCAAAATCAAGTTTCTGAGCTTCAAATGCAACTTGCAGTTGCTCAAGCAGAGATACTCTGTATCCAGATGGAACATGAGCCAGTGATGCCAAACTCAGAAATTGATCTAGACCAGAAGTCTTACTTTCTCCAAAATGAACTCTCCCAATTTCTTAGTTTTGACACTTCTAGCAATGTAATTCACCGTTCCCCCGAGCAATTTTGCCCATGATACGGTTTCTTGAATAAAAATTGCTCACATGCTTTGGGTTCTCTTTACTCATTGTTTGTCTTTTTTCAATCTTTGAGACGAATTTTATTTCATATATCTATAAACTCTTTCTACCTAGATAGTGAAGAGATACCGAAGGGATTTCTAAGGTTGACCCTACCACTTGATTAAGTAAACAAGTGATTCAGGTACTTGTATGTTAATGCAGCCAGTAAGGAAAAAGTCCATGGTTGTTTTAAAAAATGGCAAACATTCTCATAATGCCATTTTTTTTTAATCCTACATGGTAATGTTTTTCTTTTTTCTTTTTTTAGTAAATGAGTAGAATGAAGAAATAAAAAGAAAAGATAAAAGCATATCATCTCCATTAAAATCACTAAATTAATGGCTTAACAAATGCAAAGTATCTGCATTTATATATTAAATTTGAGACCATTATATTATGAAATTATGTATTTTTTCTATGTTATGACATGTATCATAAATTTTCACGTTAAATTAAATTAATATTATTTTATTTCTTAATTAGTTATTTAAATAGAGGAAAATTTTACTCTTTATAATTTCATTAGTTAACATTTAAATTTCTTCAATTAATATTAAATATAATAATATATATAAATCATTATAAAAATAATATTTTATTAATTAGAATAATTTTTAAAATTATATTCAGAGAGATTATGTTTATTATCATTAAAATAATTATTTGTCAAATATATTAACTTTGTATAATATTTTTAATTTAATTTTTTATATTTTTATCAATATAGCCATACATTACATAGGATACTGGCCAGTTATAAAATAAATTAATTCGTTGACTAACTTTTTCTACGAATTACATAAACATAACAAAATAAAATTACAAACAAACAAACCAATAACAAAATAATCAATTCATGTGCCCATTAGGGAGCTATTCATTCTCAAGCTCTAGCAAAATTGCTTGCAGTGAAGGATACATGTAACACTCTTTTAATTTTAAATAATATTCATGTTAATTTAATTATTATGTCAAGTTGATGAAAGTGTAAGTAATTTTTTTTTTGATTTTATAATATAAAAATTATAAATTTAACAGAATTTGAAAATAGAAGTGAAATGATAAAAAATATTTATGTATATATATCAAACTATACATCATGGTTTGAGTAATACATAACAGTCAAAACGAAAACAAAAGTATATCAAAAGACATATATTACCTAGCCTAATATATACATAAAAAAGATCCTATACAGAATAGTATTTGTCTACCCTATCCCTCAAAGAAAATATTATAAACTATGTATACAAATTTGGAAGAGTATCCTCTGACTTGTCCTCAACATCATAGACATTGCCGTCATCTTCAATAATTATGATCAATCATACAAGAAAAAAAAAACAATGGAGTGAGGTGATTTGTTCTAAAATCACTTTTACATGTATAGTAGGAATTAAAACACAATTAACGTAGGGAACCTAGGGTTTATTCTGAGTTATACTACATTACCCTTGACTTGGTATGGATCCATACTTTCTACATTAGTGAGTAATAGTTCTCAATAGAACTTGGAAAGTGACTAGGAGTACATATACCTCATTAACATCATCACATGGTACAGTTCTCATCATCAATGAGGAACAAATATCAGTTAAGACGTCCAATTATAGATGTATACTCTCAAACCAATCCTAGAATGCTAAGTAGTTGTCAAGATTATTGAGTTTGGTCAGGTGAATATCCCAGCTCACGGGCGCTACCCTGGCCATTGAGACTTTCACCACTCGATGTCTACCCCTAAGACCTCCTCAAATGGATCCCTGTTTTTCATTCCTCAGCGCACCAAATTGTACCTTTCCTAATAAGGTGTCATGTCACTGCATGTCCCTTTCTTTACATTACTTATTAATCTATTAATTTTCAAAGGTTCACTCTAGTCTCAAGAATTTGAGCACTAGTACAATTTATACTAATATCTCTACCTTATATTACAGAGATTTAATCCATACATATCATTCACATAATTCATATTAAAATATATACCCAATAATTCAATAAAAATAAAGACATCAAAATTAAAATAAAGACTGATATTTAAGAAGTACATCATAGAATGGTAAAAAAAAATCATAAAAATAATTTTTAAGCTTAAAAAAATTATTAGAATTTTATTATGAATTTTTAGAAATTTTTTGAAATTTAATGTTTTTAAGTAAAATATATCTACAGGCATTTATAGAGCACAATTAGAAGTACTAAAAAAGCTTTAAAATTTATGAAATTTTTACTGATGGTCTATTAGTGTGTCTAGACCTTACCTGAATGATAAGAACTTAAACTGAAATTTCTACAGTAATTTTCTAAAAATAAATTCATAAATAGCTCATAAAATAATTTTTGTGCTTAGTTTCATGTTATGGGATTTATAGTTTATTTCTTCTACTATTTTTACTAAACTAATTGAGTATTACTAAAATTTGGAAATATAATAATTTAATTATCTATTATAACAGCTAAAAATATTTTATCTAAATTTGGACAGTATAGCAATTTAGTAATTCTATTATAGTCGTTTGAATTTTAACAGTATAACAACTTAATAATTATACTATAGTTGTCTAAATTTGAGTAGCATAACAACTTAATAAATGTATTTTAATTATCTAAAATTGAGCAGCATAACAACTTAGTAAAAGTTTAAATTTAATACCAAACATTATAACATTTATAAAACTTAATAAACTTAAACATTAGAAGGTTTAGGGGAAAATTTTTCCTACCAACATACAAAGTAATTGAAAGTTAGAACCAACTCCACTCCCTTTATTACCTCTAGGGTGGTTGTTGAAGAGAAAAGATTAGTTGGTGCACAATTCCTAGAGTGAAAACTTGTTGGAAGCTAGTAAAATTTTGGTAATTTTTTTTTTCTATAAGGAAGATGGTGGTTAAGGAGGCTGCCGCTTTGGGAGAGGAAGGGAATGAAGATGGGAGTCCCATGCAATGACTATTTATAGAAAAAATTTAGGCTTAGGTGTCCATGGAGTTATGTCACCCATGATGTAAAAATTTCAAGTTTTATTTTTTTTATTAGGGACACATATTCATGTAGGGGATGAATCACCCCTTTTCAAGAGCTGGATGTGTTCACCAGCTGTGCCCAAAGTTTTCCAGTGCAAATTTTATTTGTTATTGGATTAGTCGGTATGGATAAAATCGCCTAAACTTAAAAAAAATAACTTTTAATATCAAAATAATTAATTTTAAAAAATGTATTATTTTTCATCCAAAACAAATTTCTAAAAATAAATTTTAATTTTTTATTAATTTTTTTGAATTATATTTGTATATTTTGTATATTTTAAGCTTAGAAAATTCATATTAAATCCATTTTAATTCAATTAATGCTCAAATTTTTATGAAAATTATAAAATTATATATTTTACCTATAAATGTACCAAAAATATTATTTTCACCATTTTTGAATGTCAAACCAATATTGGTTTGGTTTATTTGACAGCTAAGAGTATTTTGGTTACTTTGCACAGAAGTTTCAGAAAATTCCCACAAAATTTTTAAAATTATATTTTAATACATTTGACATGATTTTAAACCCAAATTGACATTTTAATGTTACTTGAATCTTTTTCTCATATTAGCCTTTAATATTGACAAATAAAGACCAAATCGTCATTTTCTAATTTATCCGGACTTTGGATTGGAAAAATTATTAAAAATCACGATTAGATAGCTTTCGATATTTTGAGTTTAACTGTGGGGATCCAAATTTTTAGATTCTTTTTTGATTTTTCAAAATTAAATATAGAATAAAAAAATAATTAAGTAAAAGTGATGGTGTTACAATACATGTGGTTTGTGATACTATATTAAATTTCATCTTAAAACTAATTGGTATTAAGTAAAGTTGCCCAATAGATATATAAGTTGCACTTAGGGGTGTTCACGGGTTGGATTGGTTCGGATTTAGGGCAAAATTAAATCCGAACCAATTATATTTGATTGGATTGGTTTGATTCGGGTTTTGAAAATTTTTTCGGCTAATTTGAACCAAACCGAATGATTATAATTGGATTAGTTTGGTTAAGGTCATCAGGTTATGATAAAAAAAATTATTATATTTTTAAGTTTTTATTTCCATTTATTCCCTATTTTATATAATTATTTAATTTTATACTAAGGCAAGGTAAAAATATTCCTTGTTTCTTAATAACTAATTATTTATTTTATCAAAAATATTTAATTTTTATATAATTATCATTTTACATATATCATTAATTTTTTACCTAAAATATAATAAAAAATTTACATAATAAACATGATCAAATTAAAATATTTTATAACATTAGATAAGATCATTAAAAAATTAAAATAAATGAAAAAGAAATAAAATACAAAAGTTGAAGCAAAATTTAAGTTCTAAGTTTAAAATATATTATTTTAAAAGTTAAAACATAATTGATTGGATTGGTTCGGGTTGAAAAAAGTTAAATCTGATAATCGAACCAATTATGATTGGTTTGGTTCGGATTTAAAGTAAAAAGAATCGATAACTGAACCAATTTAATTGGTTTGTTTTGGATTGTTCGGTTCATCGAATAAATCCGATCCAATGAACACCCCTAGTCGCACTCCAAAAAATGAGACATGTGATGTGGGACTTCCCAACACAATTCATTCTCATTTATGTTGTTAAGTTTCCTCTAACATTTGTTCCACATTACTAAGTCATTTATTTCACATTTCATTCCACATTTATATTACTAAGTTTTTCATGTCATTCATTCCATATTTTTATAATGCGATTGTCTAACTTATCCCAAGTAAAAATAGAGTTAAATAACCTCATCCAAATTGATTGGTATAATTAATACCTACAACCAATCATCTCAAAATATATCAAAAAATTGCACCAATCATTTTGGATGGAGTTGTTTAACCATATTTTAACTTGGGGTAAGTTAGACAAACCTTTTTACAATTTGTATACCCAACATTGCCAAGATAATAGTAACATATAATAAAATTTACCTGCCAAGTTAAATTCTTTCACTTATAATTTTGAATCTTCATTCTTAAATTGAAGAATATCACTTATTATATATATTTTTTTGTGACATGTAATTTTATCACTATGCAACATTTATTTTTATATTTTAAAAGAATAAATTATAATCTATTTTCAAAATTTCCATTTCCATTTCCATTTCTCTCTCTCCCTCTCTCAAATATCAATGTTATTCACTTTGAAACTTTTTTATATAAACTTTCCTTTTTCGTTTCAAACCCCAGTTTTTATACTTTTTTCAAATGAATTCTTTTCATTTTTTAAATTTATTTATAACTTTAAATATGTTTTATTTGCGTTTTTATATTTTACTTGAATTGAAAATATATGTACAATATGTTAAATATATTACACTAATAAACAATTTTTTTGGTATAGAAAATTGATATACATTATTGATCTTACTATTTGTATTTTGTATTATATTATTAATATAGATACATGATATTTATATTGACATGTTAATCTTTTTTAATACAAAAATTATTTCTATTAATATATTTATATATTCTAATCCATCGTGAAAGAATCTACCTACCTCAAATATAATTTAAGTAATAAGGAGAAATAAATTAATTTAGATTGTAGAATAAAGGAAACACAAAAGAAAGGTGAATTATGTTTTAGAAACATTTTGCAAGTCTTAAAAAAAAGTTTTAGGTAGGATGATTAGTCTTTGATTTTTTATTAAAAATTTCACTAATAGTCAAACACTGTTACAAATATTCTTTAGCTTCAAGTATCTTCATACTCATATACAAATATTTTTTCTAATTTATCTCTTCAGGCAAATATATAAATATTCTTTCTTAACAAAGCCTCTTTTGGCTTTCGACAATTTTACAAAGAAATATTTTAAAAGTAAACTTACAAGGCTATTGTCCTATAAACTAGGGGTGTTCGAAGATTAATTTTGAGCCAAAAAGTCATCTGATCTAAACATAAAAAGAACATGCAGTTCAGTTCTGTTTGGATGGCTTTCATAAAAAAATCTGATCCGATCTAGTCCAATAAATGTGATTTGGATTGAATCGGTTGATTCAGTTTTTACTGACCATTAACAATTTTTTAATTTCCTATTTGATGGATACATTTACTTGTTACAGTCATAATTTAAATACCTATATTTCTATTTTCTAAATCCATATATGAGAAAAATAAGATATATAAGAAGAAAAATAAAAAAACTAACAAATACATTAACTCATCAAGTGCACCAACTACGAAATAGTTCGTTACTTACCCATTGTGTACATGCCCAACTGTTTGGCTGTTAATAAATTGTGGATGCTGTCATCAAAGAACAATTGAAAAGAGCAAAAGCAATAAAAACAAAAGTGAATAAATAATGTCATTTGTCACAAATAATTTTAAATAGGTGTATTTTTTAAAAGATTTCACTTTTGGTCAACAGTCAACACTTTAATTCCAAGGTCGCAAGCGGTTATAACACTGCAAAACTTGACTAATAATTTCACTTTTACCCAGAACTCATATTTATAAGAAATAAAAAAATGTATATAAATGAATAAATATCTTAGAGTTAATTGAGAAAGATTCAAAACTTGATTAATAATTTCAATTAACTTATGTTTGGTGAAAATAAAAATATTTGATAAACAATTTCATTTTGTTAAGATATAGTATTCTTTTTATGCTACTTCTAAATTTATAATTTATTTTCTTATCCACAATATTTTAATAAAATTTCTCCTTTATCTCTTCTTAATTCAGAAAAAACCTTTCATCTTGATATTACAATTACTAACATCTCTCTCCAAGCCGTCATTTTACTCAATGTAATTTTTTTAATATTATACTATTTTATATTAATCATCACATTATTTATTTTATTTTTTAATAAAATATTTGATATTTAAATAAAAAATATAGGATTTTTAAATTCACTTAAAATCTAAAATTGTAATTATCCAAAATTACATTTTTATGTACAGATAATAGAATTTATGTATAAAAAATATATAAAAATATCTTTTATGTCAACTTTCAATAATTAATTTTAGGAAACATTTAATTCAATAAATTAGGTTAACAATTTCTATAAAAAATTATTTTTTTAATCTTTTAACTAATTTATGAACTATTTTTACTAAATAGAGTTATTATTAAATTAAACATATTTTTACTTTTTGAAAATATAACATTTTAAAATTAATCTTTCTTTAATTTTTTTTGTTTTTAATTCTTTTTTTATAGGTGAAATGAATCAAAGATTCAAAATACATTGTTTTCTTTCAACGTAAAGATAATAAATAAATAAAATGTAAATCAGAACTAAAAAAACAATATATTTCGAGAGATCAAAAGTAACTTAAGTGATAAAGTCTTTTGAATTGATTAATTAAAAAATGATAAATCAGCATGGAATTGTAAATACACATTATTACATTTTTAAAATTTAAATATGCTAATTACTTGAAGTAAAAATGTACAAGCTGTCCAAACACTTGTTGGTAAGAACAACAACAATAATAATAAGATTTAATTACCTTTTAGTCTCTATAGTTTTGCAAACTTTATCTTTTGGTCTTTATAATTACAAATAAATTGTTTTAGTTCCTATACATGTATTTTCAATATCGGTTTGGTCCCTATTGTTTTAAACTACCGTAAATTGAATAAAAAGTCAAAAAATGTCAATTTGTATTTTGTGGCAATTTTTTACTGCCATTTTTCATTTTGTGATGGTTTTCTTTCATGAAGTTAAGACACATTTGATGGTAAGACCAAACTGGCATCGAAAATGCATATATAGGGATTAAAAGGGATTATTTTCAACTATAGGGACTAAAAAGTAAAATTTGCTCAACTATAGAGACTAAAAAGGTAATTAAACCTAATAATAATAATAATGTATTTATCAATCTATCTGTTTTTCGTTTAAATTGCCAAAAAGGAGGCAATATATATACATAAGCACGATATTTTGAATTACACAAACATTAGTATGTCACCTCTTGCCTTCAATTTGAAGTGAGTGAATTAAAAGAAAGAATGAACTTACATGAAAGTCCTAATGACACTTGCATTAATTTTTGGAAGATATAATTTTATTATTCTTTTTACATTATTTTAATAAAAGTTGTACCTGATTATTCTTAATAAAATAATGTTAGGGACTGATTTTTTTAAATGTTACGTTAACCTAAAATTAAATGATAAATATATAAATATAAATATTAACAATTTTTACTTATGTGTCTATTGGTTTTATTCATCCTCCTTTTTTTGTGTGTATATTTTTAGTCATCCTTCCATCATCTAAATTTCTTGACTCCATTTGTATATGTCTGCATTTCAGTTGTCTCAATTTATTTTAGTTACAATTAAATAATGAACTAATGAAGGTTTAAATTTAAGGCATCTTACATATTGTCCAGCTTTTTTGGATTCAATTCCTCTAAACTAACTTATTTTGGAGAATAAAATAAATAATTTTAGTCCCTGATTAAAAAAAATTAACAATTGATATTACATTACACACATATGCATAACAAATCATATGTGTTAAAATGTTAAAAATTGATTTTTTTTATTAACAACTGGGATTATTTTGTGTGCGCTAAACAGTAACTGTAAATACATATAAAATATAAAAAAATATAAATATAAATTATTTAAATAAAATATTGCTTTACTTGTAATGAAAATATAAATTAAATATAAAAGTATAAAACATTTAGGATTTTCAATTTTAAAAATTTTAAATTACATTAATTAATAGAATATTATTTTAATAAAGATTTACAAATACTCATTATACTTAATATTATTTGAAGAAATCCAAATATTGATTATTCTAAACTTAAAATTTCATTTAACTGGATAATTAATGACAAAACAATATTGATTTATTCTAATATAGAAACTCATGAAATATATGTCACAAATCAAAGATGACATGTAACTCCATGAGAAAAAATAAATACAAAAGTTATCCCAATTTTAAGAATAGGGAGTAAAATATATAATACAAATTAAAAGTGGATTGATAACACTTAATTAAGTTTTTAATTATTTCAAATTTAATTTTTTTTAATAGATGTTGGTATATGTAAAGAATTTATAATGGAAATTACTAAATAATAAATATAAATATTTAATATTTAAAAATAATTAATATTTTAATAATCAACACAAATAATAAATAACCCTTTATATTATAAATTTGAACCTTATTTTTAATGTAATGTTATTTTTAAAGTAAATGCCCAATTTAGTTTCTAAAATTGTGATTCACTATCACTTTGGTTCCTAGAAGGCTGTAATTAACGAAATTCAAAGAAAGTTTCCAAAACTGTAATCTGCCACTCATTTTAGTTCAAAGTTACATGCAACGTGTGACTTAAGTGGTAATATAAGCATATGTTTAGGGACCAAAATGACGATAAGTAGTTAAATTTAAAGACTTAGATGAAATATATTATAATTTCGGGGACTTTTTTAAAATTTTATTAAATCTAAAGACTAAAGCGACAATGTATCACAATTTCAAGGACTAATTTGGTTATTTACTTGTAGTTCTTATTATACTCCCTTCCTTATTATGACACCTGATTTTACCATGATATAATACTTATTTATATATATTTAAAAACTATTAAATTATTAATCGTGTTTTTTATTTTTTATATTAAGGATTCCTTTTTTCTCAAATACTATTAATGAAGTGTATTCTGAAATTATTCTTTATGTTTTTAAACAATTTTGTTAACATTAGCTTTAGGGATGATTTGAAACATCTAAAAGTGATAAGTTTTTTATTGAAAAAAATATTAATTACACTTTTGTATTTCAAATGTAATGAATATTTTGTTTCCCATTAAAAACTTATTGTTTTTATATGCTTAAAAATCGGTTTAAAGGGTTGATATTAACATTTCCTTTTTTAAAAATTTGCTCCTTTCTCTCTAAATTTTATATTTCTTCATTTAATTCATATAATGCACAAAATAATTGCTATTAATATTTTATTTCTTAGCATATGTCTAAAGCATACTTGTTTTAAAAAAAATAAAATAGAATTTCATAATTTTGATAAGCTATTATATTGTAGAATTCAATTGAGTATTTTCTAATTCTTGGCTGAATATAGAGGACGACGTTTAGATCTGTGATGATATTATCACTTACGAATTTCTTATTTGATTGTTTAAATGTTTTGTATGTTTGAGGCCGCATACTTGTGAAACAAAAAACATAGGATGTGGTTTAATTCTTATAAAAAAAAAGTAAAAGATAAAAAAATTGGATCGATAAGTAATGGAATGCAATTAACTTTTTTGTGCTTAAAGATTGAACGGAAAACAGGTGCATATTACTAGCTTTCTTAAAGTAAAATGGTAATTGAGGTACTTTTGATTTTCGAAAACAGCATTGTTAATATGTGACTTTTTCTTATCCCTTCCTTTTTTGGTGTATAATGGTCGCACTGATATTAGAACCTACGACTTCATGCATACTATTCTAACCCCCACTATAAGGCCAACCCTATTGGGTTATTTTTCTCTTTTCTTTTTTTTCTTATTCCTTCAATTACAATTTATATTTATCAAAATATTCTTATATAAAAATTATTTAAAAATAATTTTAAATTGAGTTCAATTTTAATGTATTGTGAGTGTACATATTTCTACATTATAAATCAATTAAAAATTACTATAAATATAACTTTTAAAACAAATATTATAATAGTTAATAATCTTATTATACATAACAATGAGTTTAATGGTTATACACCGTCAGTGTAAAAAGTTTTACACCATCAACCATTCACAAATAACCATTATTAGGAATTTAAGATAATTATTATAAAAGCGAACAAACTTACCATATATGGTAGTTTGTGATTATGGTAAGTTTGTGATTGGATGACAGTGTAAAACGGATTTATACTGTCAGTACATAATTTATTTTCATGATAAAGTGACAATGTAAAAAACAATGTATTCTAATTAAATTATTTTAAATTTATACTCATATATCATGAAATTATGACTTTTTTCTATTTGATTTTATTTTTCTCATAAGATGTAAGATTCCCTAATATATCAACTCAAAACTCATGATAAATTGCATGAATAAAGATGCAAACTGCATGAATAAAGAAAATGTACGACAATCCTTCACGTTGTTTTTTAGAAGTTAGATATAATATAGCTCTCACCTTTCTCTTAACTTTACCGTACCATTTAGGTAAACTTGTGACCACAGTGAACACCAGAAATCACAGGCACAGTGGAAGGTAGCACGAACTTTATATTCCAAAAGCTGGAGATAAAAAGAGAGGAAAAGAGAAAATCGTCGAACTACCAAACGTTTAAATTAACTATTACTTGATAAAAAAGCGCATGCGTGGTTCAATGATTGAGCTAGTGATTAAAACAAATGATTTTGGCTGAAACAAGTTATTAAACGCCAATAGTTTTAAATTAAAATCTGTTGGTTTTGGGACCCTTAAGCATCTTAAATAAGATTCAATTATTTGCGATGCATATGAAAAAAACTTTATTAGAAAAATTAAAATCTTATGCATGCTTGAAATTAGTTTCCACGCTAAAAAAATGAATTTAATTTAAATACATAGATAATGTAAAAAATAAATTATACTGTTATTTAATTATTATTTTTTTAAAATCATATTTAGAGTGATTTTTAATTAATTAACAAAATAAAAAATTTTACACTATGAAAATTAAACTAAAAAAATTACATGAAGCCTCACAATGCAAACATGAGAGAAATTGCAACTCTCGTTCTTGACCTTGTTTTGAACTTTTAAATTGAAATTTTCATTATTCATGGAATTAGATGGACAAAATTGTAACCCACTAGATTCGGCTAAGTAGTAGAAGGGATAGGTCCAAATAGCTTGTACAAGGTTTTAGGGTGAAATCTTGTTGCGCTATTGTAAAAAAAAAAAAAAAAAAGACGGACAAAAAATTGTGGGGAGTTAAAACTTAAAAAGATGCTGAATTAGTATATGACAGCAGTTGAATAGAACATCAATAGTAATTTAAAATACATTAAATGACAAATATGTGCCAATCTGAAATTCTGCCTCTTTGTGGAGACAAAGAAAGTGATAGTGGGAACCACATTCATATTTTGAGGGCTCGAGGACAATACGTCCAAAAGAAGTTTTGTTTTGGAATTCAGATGCCACTAACCCATCCTCCCTCCCCAGTTCCTTTCTCTTTGACTTTATTTTTAATTCTTTCACTTATTTAAGTCAAAGTAAGATTTTCTGGCACTTTGCTTCAAAATCAAACAAATGAACATTATGCACAACAAAAGGCTACACTATATTGGGCTTGTTGAAGCTATGCATATATCTATTTATTATGTTTGTGCGCCGCCATATGTATACAAACAACGTTTTAGTGTAAAATCAAATGTTTAAAATTGCGTAGCTTGGAGCGTTGAACCTTATAGTTTCTGTTTTCTTGTCTTTGGGAACCCATCATTAATTTAATCCCCTAATTCTAGACGCGTGGTATACTATGTTACACTCACACAAAGTTGAAAGTTGTAGGATAATAGCGTTTTGAGTCTTGCTAACACGTGCCTAGGTACTAATTAACATATATTCTTTAACAAGTACTCTTAGAATACTAATTAACATTTGCATAGTGTTTTATAACTAGAAAATGCACCACACTTTCTGACTAAATCTACAAATAAAAATAAATAAATAAACAAGCACTTGACTTCACAGTCCAATTGGACTTGAATGATCTAAAGAGACTATTGTGCCTTGTTACTTGTAAAGAAATTGTAAACTTGGAAAGCAGCAAATTATGCTAAATTTTATTCTTCATTGCAGCATAAGCATGGCGTGCAATGCCAAATCCAAATATAAGATAGATACTTCCTTAATAGGAGGTCTGATACATTCTAAATGACACTTTAGAGACCTTTTATCTCCAATTGATAATATGGACACTCTTCTAAATTCTGATTTGTCCCATCAAAACCGCAGACTTGTATAATAAATTTGAGACTAGAAGTGCTAGGAGGAACTTTGAGCTCAGAAACATAGAAACAGTTTACATGTGCTACTCCAAGATACTCCTGCACATGTTCTGATGTTGTGCTTGGGTTACCATCTGCTAGCTTTGGTAGTTTCTCCACATACACGTTGTAGTGTGGAAATGCAAAATTCTTTCCTTCTTTCAGTTTCCAAGAAATTTTAACACTAAGGATCCTTGAATCCTGAGGACCAGAATTCCAATTGATGTATTCACCTTCAACTAGCCAGGAAGTAGAAACCGGAAAATCAGGCTTATAGTCAGAAGTCTTGACCGTGACATGACCAAGAACAGCAAAATAATCAGTTGAGGAAGCCACGGTATGATCAGGACCAAATGGTCTGGATTTCAGTCCCAGTTCTTTGGATGAAGCATTTGACCTATGGCACAAAGCATGGATTTCAGTCAGAATGTATTCATTCATTTCAATTGTACCTTCATGTATAACCCATCCAGGGGCATTTCCCTTGTGTTCACTTGTTGGGACTACTCTGCTAAATTCGCTTGAAAGATGATCCATTCCATGGGAAGTGAGTAGTGTAGTAGACATTGTTTTGTTGACGGTAGAAGTGAACTGAAGTACGAGTCCCAAAGAAGAATTGCTATCAGATTTCACCTGCATTTGCCACAGACTTCAGGTGTCAACTAGACTAAGAAAAGAGGAAAATCTCAAATTGTATATAATGATTTTGGTGAACTAGTCTGCATGTGAACTATATCATTGATTCATTGGTCAAGGAAAGATACCCCACTTCCCTTCTCTCAAATAAGTAACCAGATTCAGCTCCCTAAGAAAGATAAACTAATTTTTAGTAAATTTTTATTTAGACTGCTTTATTGACAGCTATTTCAGGTTAGATGAGTCTGATGGTCAGACATATAAAAGTATAAAATCATTGGTGCATTTGCCTTTGGGAGAGTTGGTTCATGACAAAGTATTAGAGTCTTTATGATCAAGAGGTCTAAAGTTCAACCCTTGCCACTCTAATTTCTAATAAAAATTTGAATTTCAAAACAAGGTAAGTGTGCTTGTGCATCTTTCGTAGTTCAAGCCCAAAGGATTCTTACAAGAAGGGCGCGTGCTCGAGATATGTAAGTATAAAACTAGTCATGTGCCTTTAGCTAACAGTTTAAGATTTTGGAAGAGATGGGCATGCAACCTCCCTATCATACTTCAAACCAGAGGATGGATTGATATGCAGTTTTTTCAGCAAATTTAATAGAGGTGATCGCTTACAGAATAAATGAAGTGGATAGGCAACTCGTTTAAAATGAACTCTCCTTGAAAGATTCTCCTCTTGAAGTAAGCATCCTTTTCAAGAGATCCTTTGAATGTAATATTTGCCCCTCCACTATATGATGCTTCCTTCAAGCTACATTTTATAAGCAAGACAACAAATACTTGAGATCTTATCTGAACTAGCTCTGAAATGTAATAATTTAGTACCTTGATTTAAAATAGAATAGAAAAGAAAGAGGAGGCATACAAAATCATTGAAGGTTGCAATATTACAAAAAACTAAAAGTACATACATATTACATAATAATATGAGAAGTGTATGCACACTATCAGGTCAACCATCAAACACTAAATAATCGTAGCAATATGTAATAATTAATCATATTTCTATTCTCATGTTGCCAAGATAGGCCTTCAAAATTCAATAAGGAAAGAAAGAACCTAGAACCTACACTAAATTTTCTGCAGTGAAACTATGTACCGGAGTTAATTTTGCTGGCTATACTTCGAATAATATGAAATATGGAATATATACATTCTGTTGGAGTTTATAGTTAAAGAAAATTATAAAACATTGGATGTTTTATCACTTACTCTACAAGAAGTTGAATAGAATTTGCAGTGGAATCAGCAAACTCAAGGAGTGGCTGCACACAAATTTGAGTTAGGGTATAATTTAACTCTTTTAATCAGTAGCACTATAATAGTAATGAACCCAATGAAGGCATCATGATTAACAAACATGGCTATGATATGTTGTATGTAATTAAAGGAAAACAAGTTTTTCATTCAATCATCCATTTCACGAGTAACATGAACAATGAACTTGAAGATTTGAAATAAAAATTGGAGTATTCTCAAATGATCACAATATTTCACTTGTTATTCTAGATTAGTTTTATTAAATGGTGTTACTTAAAACCAACATTTAATCACAGAAATGACAAAGAAGAATTCAGAAGATGGTGTACACATGAATCTTTTCTAGTTCTCCCTATTAGAAGTCCCACATTGGGTGGGCTTCTTTCTTGTTTACCCTTGAAAGCCTATAAAAGAAAGCTTTGGTGAATGATTTTACATTGGTTGATTTTTTATTTTTTTTTTGTTATTTTCAAAAATAAAGATGTTCATCCAACGTGAGATTTTTACCAACGTGCAACTTCGAACAATTGTCTTGCTTTAAAATTTAATTAAGTTATATCTTTATTCCAGTTTTTCTTCAAAGTCTCACTTACGATGGACTTCTTTCTTGGTTACCCTTAAAAGTTTATTAAAGAAAGTGTGGGATGATTATGAAAGTTTTACCTAAGCTCCTCTTATAGCTTCAATGTTTTGTTAGAGAAAATTTAAATAGAAAAACAACTTCTCCTGTGAGTCTTTCTTAGTGTTTGTATTTTTCAATTTCAAGAGTGTTAATTGTTCTCTCATTGAATTTAGAGAGCTTTTGTAAACTTTCCCACATAGTTAATACTTTGTGTAAGTTCCTTTTTTTTCATGTGATATTATTCTGTTATTTTGATGTCCAACATTTCCAGTTATCAATATTGTAAATAGTCGAGCACTTGAGCCAACAAGAAAAAAAGTCTTTAGCAGGCGCATACCTGAACTCCTTGGGAAGAAATATTGCACCATGTAGCATCTGATACTTGGTCTCCATCAATTGAAATATGATAACCGCGTCCCTAAAGTAACAAAGAATGACGACATTTGAATAAGGATACACAAGTATATGATCTAAAAGTCTATTGCTTCTCCAGTATGATCTGATTACCAAAATAGTATCATCAAACAATATAGTGAACCACAAGTAAAGCATGTCTCGAAACAAGGAGTCTAGGCCAGATTACTCATCACAGAGGGATTGATACCCATCTCAAGTCTTAAATGCTCTATTAGGATGTTCCAACAACGTTAGCTTATAAAAAATATCCAACCCCATATCAACCTCATGGCCAGATGCATTGTTTCAGCTAAAAATTTAACAAACCAGTAAGGACGCCAAAGGGAATCTCTTAAGAGGTAATAAGTTAGAGATAATGATGTCATTATAATATACAGGATAGACATTAAAAGCCATTAAATTTAACTACAGTTTTCTGTGTACTCAGTTAAGCTAAAGCCTAAAGGTGGATATAGAAAGCTCCCTCTTTTATGATGTTAAAATTTCCCAATCCACTCATCTTTTGCCTCTGGGAATTCACATTTTATTCTTAGAATAACTTATACTGAAAACATGTTAAGAAGAAATCCTATCAAATTCAATGTGGACAAATTATCTTGGACATTTTATAATTCATATCAGCAGGCTTCCAAATGCACCATATACACACACAAACCCAAATAGAGACGGTAAGAAACTTTGTAGAAAGGGGACAGCAATTATAGTTCTTAACCTGATCAAAATTTGTGTAGAATGGTAATGTTCCAGCATACTTTCGCACTATGACCCAAGATTTTTCTACGAGACTCCACCAACTGCAATGCCAAATGCATGGCCATGATCATGGCACTAATGTGAGTAACACATTCAAGGTGTGATCTCTCCGTCATTAATATAAAAAGAAAATTCGACCATATAAATTTGGTCTTCACAACACAACCCACAACCCAGATGAAACTGCAGGAAAACGTTACAAATTTTGTTGCAATAAGATTGGATGATGAAAAAAATTTCTTAAACATTTAGTCATCGACTTTTATGAGTTTCTTATTTCAGATAATTTGGGCATTTGCTTTTGCTGCCACTTCTAGAATTTCAATGGTCTCTAATTTGCATTCTTTCTGTTATTCTGTATGTACAGCATAGGCCACTTTGGGCATTTGTTTTGTTTCTAAATAAAATATAATGCATCAATTTGGTGAACCTTGAGACATTTATCAACTCGTAAAAAGGCAAAATATTGACAGGTACACATTACCGATTCTGAGCAGTCTCAAAATCTGGTGCTTGCTTACTCTCGTAGACCCATCCAGGAGCAAATATTGCAGCAGAGACATCATCTTTTTTTATTACATCAAGAGCAACATTTGTCTGACAAATCCATAATATAAAATCAGGAAAACACTAGAAAAAGCACAGACATCCTACTCAGCTTTACGAATCATAAACTAATACCTGTCCAACATTATTTGTGACCAAATTCTTTTAACAAGTTTATCTCCCACACGAAATTTCAACAGAAAGGGATATCATAAATATATTTTAAATGCAATTCACCAATATTGCACAAAACAGATTAATTAGCTTTTTTGGTTAAAGCAAAATGTTATTTACAAGCATCAAGTGTCATACAGAACACAAGCAATTTCAGAAAAGTGTACTATAATTACCCCTCAACTATAACAGCAGACAATGCCTATAGATGTTCATTACTAATCTATTAAATTAGGTGGATGTCTAGGAAGGCAAGAAACAGAAGAATTCAAGCAAGGAAAAAAGCTGGGCGCTTCACTATATGAAGCTTGTCGTAAGAAACTTCTAGGAGTGCAGTTACAATATTAGAAAGATCATCCATGATAATATCAATAATACATTAAAGTGAAATCAATGTGTTTAGGACAATTATTATTTCTAGATTATTCTGCAAAATCATGGGTAAAGGATAAGCATCACCCTATTAATGAACTTGAATGCAAAGAGCAGAGTCTCTATTCCTTAGCCTGCTAAAACTGAGAAGTATTTAATTTTCTTATACTGATATTTTTGGGTTCTTTAGCAATTAGCACTTTCGCTTTTGTGTTTTCCCATTTTTTGGTTGGGGAGCTGTAGTGTAGTCTACTGAAAGTCAGAAATGAAGCACTTTGAAGAACAGATTGCATAGACTTCTGTAAAATATGCAGTTCATATATGATATGATGTCTATTAATTAATGTCACAAATATTATAACATAATGCAGTTCATAATCGAGTGTGATGGTAAAAATTCAGTTATACTATACGTTCCACTCAGGACAGTTAAACATTGAATTCCAAATAAGTTTGAAATTGGGACAATAAAACATAATTTGCTCTAATCAAATAAAAATGTGTATATCACACAGACCACATACATTCCACTGTCCACCACCATATGTTCCCCTTCCAAATACGTCAATCCCCATGTACACATCAAACTTTCGATCACCAGCTACAGCAGCAGATCGCCTTGGATAGTCTTCCTACATGGTATTGATAATAATAAAATTAACTCAACCGAAAATAACAATTGACCAAGTAGCAGTATTACAGCAGTATGTGAGGGGAACATAAGCAATACCTGCCACGAATAATTTGTTAATATCCCATCACATAAATCAAAGAAAGGTTTATTATATTCATTTAGTTCATTTTGCCACGATAGATCACCATTAATAGTGACACTATCATACCTGCATGATCGAGAAAGGACATAAAAGTCAATTGCTGGCACCTTCCATTTCAGTAAAAAAAAAAATAAAATTACAATTGTGTCTTCTAATGCTCACCATATCACTAGTGATCCAGGCACTGAAGAATGCGTTGTTAATGATAAATGGTTGACAAACTCTTTCAAATTAGGAATCTGCTCCGGCTTCAATGTTACCTCCATATTCAACTGCAATTGAGTGTTAGTATTTGAATCATTGAAAAGAATAAAAAAATGCCATGCTACAAGGAATTAGACGATTAATTATGTATCTATTTTTATTATAAATATGCATGATGCTCCTAATATGATTCTCTTCGTAATGCAAATTTCTAAACTACGTATGTATCAGTGGCCAGTGGCCCACTCACAAAACTGTTAATCAAGCACTTCTTTTTGAAAAAATATAAGTTATTACAAGCTTCTTTTTTTTTTTTTTTGGAGGAATATTTTAAGCTTTATTTACAGCATAAACACTAAATTTTCCTAGTGTAATATTCAGAATGTTATAATCTCCTTTATTTTCTTCCAAATTTATTTCCTTTTCTTTTTTGGCAGTATTTAGGCAACACAAACTCTTAATGCGATTTCAGTTTTAAGAGCCCAATTTCACAGAACCAGCACTAACCATTCTAGAAGAATAAATGAGGCACTATATGTGCATGTGGTGCCGCTTTGCTAGTGCAAGTTAATATATAGTTCATCCGTTGTATAATAAAATAGATATCATGATGTGAACGGAAATCAATTATTAACTTGGGCAAGAAAAAAAAATCAATAGATATTCATATAAACTCTATTAATAGTACCAAACAGAGATGAAAAACTGTTTACCAGCCACCCGTCAAAGCCTAGACTAACAGCAAGCTCTGCCAAAAGTTTTGCATACATTTGGGCAGACTCCTTTGTTGAAAGCAGTTCATCACAGATATCGCTTCCCTCATCCCCTTCAGTGATAAAAGTCCCCAGCACCTAAGATATTTAAGGGTTCAATTACAACAAAGAGAGTTCCAGTTAAAAGTTTCTGCAGTTATTCAATTTGAAAGTAATCACAATATAGGTGATTGAATGGAATTATCAACTTATCCTGATTGAACATTTAGCAATAAATAATGTGATGAGAAACAGACTCAAACGCCAAAAAACATCATGCTTTCTTATAAAGCATTAGAAAATAAGTTTGGCAAGATTTACCATCTAATCTCTGATCACTTGATCAGTAAAACTAAACCAACTCTAGAAGCTTATGTTGACCTTAATAACCGGTACCGGTTAAAGAAAAGAAAAAATAGTTTGTCACGTTTAGAGCTTATAAGTGTGATTGTACTACCAGCCAGCTCTCATATTGGACAGTGGGAGGGTTTATTGCTATTTCAATTCACTCCTATTTAATTAAATTTTATATATGTTTTTTAATTTGCTATTTAATTAAGCAACTAGTAGTTAATTAGTACCTTACATAAAACCATCACAACAAAAATCTTACATAAGCAACTAGTAATTGGACCAAGTCAAAAGCCAAAGCGAAAATCCTACATAAGCAACTAGTAGTCAATTAGTACCTTAACGCCATGACGATGAGCTGTATTAGTCCAACAAGGAGGAGGGAGCGTGACGAGATTGTGAGAGAAGTAGACAAACACATCTATCAAATACCAATGCCATATGGCATAGGCATCAGCATTAGTACCTCCCTGGACCCACTTATCATCTAAATACCCCCCAGCCATATCATGGCACACTAGTATTCTTCTACGATTAGGCAACGATGGTGAAGAGCCACTTTGAATGGGAACTGAAGCTTTGTTAAAAGGGTAGTGAAAGGACTCAAAATAGGAGCGTGACTCCAGCTCCTTGAGGGTCTTGATTGGATGCGATATGGGCACGGAGGGTTGCTTTGGATCAAACTCGGAGTCGGAAATGGAGTGAGACATTGTGAGACAATAATATGGGAGGTTTTGGGCTCTTCGTAGACGAAAACAACTATGCTTCGGACAGTCTAAGAATATTGGCATGTTATACGCACAGAACACTGCAAACCAAGTCACCGTTTACTCGCATTGACTTCCCGTGGCAAGTGGATATAATTTATAGCCAATATACTCGCATTAATTGCCTAATAGTTTCAAATAGGAATACTACTTCAGATTAATTGTCTTCCATTTATTTTTTAGAAAAAATTAATAACATGTTTTTTGGCCTACTACTTTTTATAATATATTTTTATTATTATTATATAAATTTCACATGACTCTGATTAAAAATAGTATCAATAAGTTTTTTTAATAGGATCTATATAAAATTTATTTAATAATAAAAACATGTTAGAAAAAATATTTTAAATGTTATTTAAAGGAACATGGTGAGTTATTTTAGAATGCACGTGAGCGAGGACTTCGACTAAAAAATGCATTATATAACATCACTCATATAGTATACTGATTTTTCAGAATGTGAAATATTCTATTTCCTAGATGAAGTATAAGATAAATGGAAATCAACAAAGTATCTTTAATTACAACTCAATATTTTCAGAAATGACACATTGGTTTTCCATATTCTATCCAAGTGAAATATTTATAAATAATAATAATAATAATAATTTTTTAAAATATTATATATAAGTCAAAAACTCAATATATACACCAAACGAGTGTAGCTCAATTGACAATACACACTGAGTTTGTAGGAGAGGACTTGGATTCGGTTACCACAACCAAAAGATTAGTTTCATAACTAGCTCAAAGGACTGAAACTTGTGGAGATACGTTGGGGTCCCACTGGAGAGCCAAATGCCCTAATTACGATGGTTGTCAAATATACATACGTTGCCTACGTACATTAGAAAGAGACTAATAATAAGTGTCTAAAGAGGAAAATACGAATGGAGTAAGCCTCCCAACAATGATTGGAAATACTCACTATCTTCTTCTAGATTCTTCAAATCAATATTTAATAAGTCTATAATTTTTGTTAATGATTGGTCAAGTTTTAACACTAATACTTATAGTGCATACGTTTTTTAAAGTTGAAAGCAATGGCTTACACTTAAGTGTTCGATGCTTTAGCTTCTATTTCTACCTCTTTATATATGTACTTTTGAAGGTTGGAAGTAATAGGAAATACAAGAAAGGTGTGGTAGGAGCAAAACTAAATGTTGTCATAAACTAGTTTGACACAATTGGAAAGAACTTCTTGAGATATTGACACAATTGTAAGGTGTGTGTTTGTGTGTGCGCTATTTTGCAAGGACTTGTGGATGGAGTTGCTGATTAAAGGAAATAAAGTGTTCGTAGATAAAGAATGTGTAGGGAAGCACATTCAAGCAGAATCTAAGATGCTCATCACAACCTATAGCAAAGAAGACATTCTCACCTACGTGATTGGTGTCAATGTTGATATTTACAACCTATATGAACCATCATCAACAAGGCTTCTTGATGAAGTTAAGGAATAATGTAATGTGAAGAATCATTATATATTAATAAAGGTACTATATATAAGGACTAAAACTTATGTTTTTTTCATACAAAAACTAATTCCTAAAGTAGTATCATTTATAGGGATTAAATGATTAATTTAACTGTTAATTTCAATTATGTCATTGTCAAGTGTTAGTCATGCCATTGTCATTTCTCAGTCACATTAGCGATTAGCCATATCTTAACGTTGTTAACAAAGATGTAATGATAGGAATCAATCTTCAACAAAAATGCGAATATAGGAACTAAAACTTACATTTTTTTTAAGGCTAATATTTAAAGTAACATCAACTATAGGAATTAAATGAATAATTTAATCTAATTTTTTTTTTGTAACTACCGTAATTAAGACCTTCGGCTCCCCAGTGGAACCTCAAGATATCCCACAAGCTTTGGTTCTTTGGGTCACTACTATAGAAAAGGCTTTTTAATTCGGTTAAAAAAGGCTTTTTAAATTGGTTTTACAACCGATTTAGATACAGGTGATATAGAAAGTATGATGATATTAAATCGAACTTTGAACTGAGTTAAAAAACACCTTTTAACTCGATTCTCGGGGGAACTGAGTTAAAAAGGATGGCTTTTTAACTCGGTTATTGCACAAACCGAGTTAAAAAGTGGGGTTTTATTAACTCTGTTATTGCACAAACCAAGTTAAAAAAATGCACTTTTTAACTTGGTTAATGTATAACCGAGTTAAATAGTCATAGTTTTTTTTAAAAAAAAATTAGTTTGTTTTCTCATACATCGCATCCTTGTAGTCAACCTCAGATACCACAAGACAGGTAGTATATAAGCAATAACAATCATAACCTACTTTATCGAACATTATGTCATTATAAGCTTTCAAAGACATTAAAATTAGAAACTACTATTATTGTACCTAGAAACTTTGTAAACAAACTATCTATTACTAATTTGAAGGAAAAATGTTACCCAATGTTTTCTAATGTCTAAGATTTCCTCGTGGCAATGGTTCCCTATCAATGACATCCATTAAAAGCTTTTTTAAGTCTACGATATAAGTGATTAGGCCTGCAAAATTTTTGATGCCCAGTGTAAACTGTCTTCTTTTCATGCTTCAGTTGTAGGTAGCATGTGTCTTCTTCATAGATAAGGCAAGCATTATGCTCCTTAACACTATACCTGCTCAAGTTTTCATATGCTGGAAAGTCATTAATGGTACATAATAACATTGCACACAACATGAAATTTCAAAACAACACCTGTCATACACATCAACACCTTTATCCCACAACATTCTCAAATCTTCAATCAAGGGACGTAAATAAACATCTATGTTAGTTCTTAGTTGTCTTGGGCCCAAATTATCATATATAACATAACATATTTCTACTTCATGCATAACCAAAGAAATAGATTGTAAATAACTAGGAGAATAGGCCATGAATTGTGCTTACTGGATAAGTTACCATAATAATTCATTCCATCTTTAGCAAGGCCAAACCTAAGGTTTCTTGCCTCAATCCTAAAAGTTGGAAACAAACGGTCAATTTTCTTCCATTACAAAGAATCAACAAGATGGTGAAGCTATCCATCACATTTTCTCCAATTTGCATGCCACATAAAGTTTTTATCATCGTCTACATTAGCAAATAATTACTTAAACCTTAGAATTATTGGAAGATACTGTAACACCTTTGTAGAGGGACCCTCCTTTGTGCTCTTATCACTATTACAATCATGATTCTTCACTTTGTACCGTGATACCCCACACTTGCGACACTTATACAACTCTTCAAACTCCTCTCTATACAATATGCAGTCATTAGGACATGGATGTATTTTATTGTATTTTAATCTCATTGGACACAACACCTTCTTCGCATCATAGTTACGTTTCGGCAATGTGTTACTTTTTGGAAGCATTTTGTTCAACTCAAACAATTTGGTGAAACTTTTATCACTCCACCCATTTCTTGTCTTGACATTCACCAATGTTAACACTGTTGACAACCATGTGAATTTGGTGCACCTCGAATACAAAAGGCTTATTCGCATCATTGCACAAAGCGTTGTACACATGTGTTCACTGAAAAGACTCCTATCCAATATCACGGATCATGTCCTCTAGTCGATCCTCCATAGGTACATCAATTTCCTTTATTTGGGACACACTTGACATGTCTAATAATTCAACACGCCATGTTTATGTTGTATAACTCTTGCAAAACCCATCGCAAAAAAGATGCTCCCGTATTTCCTCAACTTGTAGTCATCTCTCATTTAAACAATTAACACAAGGACAATAGAAGAACCCACCACTATCAGGAGTATTTCTTTTAGCAAATTTGATAAACTTTTTTACTCCATTCTCATACTCATCAATTGTACTTCTAGAATTAATTCAACTACGATCCATAACTTTCTTCTATGATCCACAAAATATATCTTAATGCATGTAAATCTCACTTTTTTATACAAGGTGTGACCCTATCTCATTCAAAAAGACATTTTTTTTAAACTTGATTAATACGCACAAGTTTATTCTCATATATTAAATTTGACAAAATTTCGATAACATTTCGCATTGGTCTCTAAGTACACGAAATGAAAGTGGTGACATTAAACTCACCACAATCAAGCATGCACTCAGAGATACAACAGGAAATGCACTAAACCGAAATTTCATCAAATTTAATATGAGACTTAACTGCTACATATTAATCAAGTATAAAAAAATAAATCTTTCCAAATTGTCTAGTCGACAATTCAAGATTCAATACAACTAATACTTTAATCATTGTATTGAATCTCAAACGGGAACTAAGGTTTACTCGTAATGTAGAAATTTAATAAAAAACAACATAATTAAACACACAAGCTAATGCATACAATTCCTATAGAAATTTTGGCAGAGTTTCCTCTATATTTTGGTACTTTCCCAAATACCTATTTACATGTATTCAATCACAATACCAAAGGTTAACATGTTAGACAATCTAATCTACAACAAATTTCAAATTTTCATTCAATGAGCACATTAACATTAACATTTTCCTAAACAATCTCACATATCATTCATTAAGTACATTAACATAAACAATTCAGTGAGTAGAATCCAATCCACAACAACCTATTTAGCAACCATAAATAGATAAATACCAAGACAAATTTCTTAGAAATTCAAGGCCATTTACATTCACTAACCACAAAGAATACATATTGACAAACAATATTAGAAACGAGCAAAGTAAAACTTACCTTAACATGATCTTTTCTAGCTTTATAGCAACCGTTACACCCAATGCATAAAATGTGAATAAAGGACAACCTACCCACAAAGAAATGTCCAAATTAGATTAGCATAGGTATGTAGTTAATTTTCAAATAGTAGTTCATGTTAACACAAATATAGGCTATGTTTGGATAGTCTTTTGGTCCCTAACAATTCACATGGTAACAATTCATATTAACACTTGATCACCTAAGTTTATCAATTAAACAATAATTTCAGCTCCTAAATTAGAATTCACGTGAGAATAAGAGAGGACCAATGGAAAATTCAAAGCATGGACTAAAAACCAAAGAACAGAAGTCATGGTTTGATGCAACAAATTTATTGAAGTTACCTAGGTCACTAATATCCCAACGAAAGGTCAATAAGATATCACATATTAGTTAACTTATTTTACTCAAACGAATCTTGAAGTCTTGTGATTAGTTAATTTGATGATTTAAATGTAATATTGAAAATATTCCATGTTAATAAAGAAATAACTTAGTTTTTTATTTGATTATTTCTACTAACATCCAATTTAATTTAATTGACAATTTAACAATTAATTCTATGCTAACAATAAATAAATAAACATATAAATAAATAAAATAAATATGGGATCAATTAATGGTTGTTTATCATGATTTCGTAAAGATGGCATTAGATATTTAATTTCACATCTAATGATCTAATCCTATGCTAATAACAAAGAACAAGGAGGAGTAAAAAAATAAGAAATGAAACAAAAAAAGGTGAGGTTAATTAAAGTTAATTTAATTAATTATCACCACTAAAATATTTTAATGAGATGAATCTAACAAATATTTGGAATAACTAATTTTTTGCGTAAGATTGATTTAAAGATGAGGCCACATCAAATAATGAAGAAGGACTGAATTAGATACTGGGCCGAGCTCAGTCTCGTTGACCAAAATGGAGGAAAAGGGCTTGGCCCTAAATAAAATATTTGAACGACAATAAGTTCCCAGTGACGATCAGATGGCAAAGCAGAGGTGGCCCAAATTCTAGGTCTTTAGTCAAATAAAGCTAGTAACATAAAATGAAAGGAATCCATGTAATTCAGCCATTGAAGCATATCAATATAAGAGGGACCAAGCCCAGCCTTCATTATCGAAAGGGGATTGGGCCTCAACGAATGAAAGCTGATAAATGAATGACACAAATATGGGGGAAACTATTTTTTCGCACCGCCCACAATCTTTTTGTAACGAAAGTATCCTTCATGAAACTAGTTTTCGTTACATAAAATCATACAAAATCTAGTTTTTATAGTGTATTTTTATCAAAATACACAACAGAAATTAGTTTTTGTACTGTATTTCGACAAAAATATAATACAAAAACTAGTTTTTACTATTTAGTTAATTTATTTATTATATGTTTTTAATTATTGTATTTTGATTAAATAATTTAATTACTTTTATGACTTGAATAACTTATTAAATAAAATATCTATATTAATGTATTTAATTTAGTTAATTTCGGCAATCAATTTTTTATTTGTTTTAAATAACTTTAATAGTTGGATAACTTGAAAAATAAAATATAAAGTAGAAATATTAGACAAATAAAAATAAATTAACATACTCATACATAATAAATATGTCAGATACAAATAATACACACACACACACAGACATATAATCTTAAACCAAAAGTTGAATTTCAACATAAAATACAATATACATATGCATTTCTTAATTAACATGTCTTACCTGAAGAAACGTGTTAACAATATTATAGAAAACATTTATGTACCTTCATATAATAGCTTTCTTTTATGGGAATTAATTTGTGATATAATATCAAAATTTAACACAGTAAAAATGAATCATAAACTTGAAACGACTATTCCGCAACGAGGCTTAAACATTAATTTTATACACCAACTCTATAAAATGTGAGTCACAATTTTAAAAAACTTCCTGTCAAAAAAATTAAAAAGAAAAAACCTTCGCTAATCGATCCTCAGGTACACAATACTCGAGCTCAACCACAGTGTCACTCAAAATGATACATATAAGAATTAACACACACACGCACACACAATCATTAGTTGGAACGTTTTATAGTTAGTTTATTTGTGTTTAGTTGATCCATCGCTCTAAGCAATTTCTGATTGTCCAACAAATTAAGGCACAGCTGCATAATATATACCTGCAACGTCCGAAATTTCTTTGTTTTGGTGAGAATCTAAGTAACGACGCAGGTAAGTTCCAAATGATAGCTAAATGTGACCTAATACCTAATCGCACTCCACCTAATGTCCAAAACCAAATTCATAGAAAAAATAAAAAAAGGCCATACTCGTACGTCTTTGTTTATTGGGTACAATCATTAATTTATATAAAAAAGGGAAGTCAAGTGATGATTATGATTAGCAATCTTCCATGCACCCTTAGCTTTGAAGCCAAGCAACATTTATAACCTCCAAAGATAGTGTTCCTCTCGCAGTATCGCACCATCTTGATCCGGCACGACCCACCATATCTCTTCATTTCACCCTTCTGTTAAAGTTTAATACGTCACCCTTCACTTCACCCTTCTAGTTCGCGGTTTTAATTATCTCTCTTTTATTTTCTTTTCCGATGGTGTTACGCGCATGATAGGGTTGAATATTTAAAATGTGTATCACGTCACATTGTTGCAGAAAATGTTTTATGAAATTATAACAAGAGGAGTGCTAGCAACACATTCTCTAATATATACTTTATTTTTGGTTGAAATTTATTGAAAATTACATAATTATGAGAGAGAGTTATTAAATAAGATGTGAGACCTACAAATTTTTGTAATTTCTAAAAAAATTCAACCAATAAAAAAGAGTGTGTTCAAAAAAATGTGTTAAAAAGTGTATTGTTAGCATTTCACATTAGAACAATCCAAAATAGCGTTTCAAAGGATTTTTGTTTTGGTTTTTGTTTTTATTTCGGTTATTTTTAATTTTTTATTATTAATTACAAAATATTATATATTTTTTAGTTTTTAAAAGTTTTGGGGAGGAGATAGTTACATTTTTGTAAATACAAAAATTTTTAAAAAGAAAATGGAATAAACACAAATGGTATTTTAATAATTATATAAATAAATTATACTGACTGAAAATAAAATAAATCAAACTCTACCTTAGATACCCTATCACATAAGCCAATCCCAAGTGTGCAGTGCGCTTTTACTTGAGGAATTTTCTACTGTTCTTGTAGCAAACACTATCTTCCAATATTACTAATCAGCGTTTACCTATATAGCAAGGAACTTAATTTGACGAAAAAAATATATTTTGAGGTCGATAACTTAATTTTAAATTAATTGAGGTGCGTGGAAAGAGAATAAATTTATTTTATTTTAAAAATACATAAACTGAATTTATAATGTATGAATATATTATTTACTTTTACCGTATTGCTATAGCAATGGTTGATCCATATTTTCAAATATATAATCTTATGTCAATATCTAATTTATCCAAAAATTTGCGTCAAAATATGGCAATCAACTTTTGACCATAATGAATAGTACTTAGCCTGCTTCAAAGCAAAGCAAAATCAGATAAAGTAAAATAATTGTAACCTATTTATATAATTTTAATTGATAGAATTTTAATAATGCTTCTAGTAAAGGAAGTAAAATAATAACAGTAATGTTAATATTAAGAAAGCCTTTAACATAAAAAATGACATTATATGTAATATCTAATTGTCTTTATTTTTTATTTTATTTTTCATATACATACATACAGCCCAAAAGATACTCTAAAATTTTAAAAAATAACTTTAATTGTCCCATTAATATTCACGAAACATTTTCCTATTAACGGCTAGAAAGAAAATGAACAAGTTGCCGCAGTCAGCCAATCACACTATATATTACAGTAATTGCCATGTGGTATAGCTTTCACTTCTCATTCACTGGTCTTTCTAGTTTCTGCCTACTACCGAGACATTATTAAAGTATTATTTATTATCTTATAATGATGATAATTATACACCTTTTATGTATAACTTTTAGGGAAAAAATAAGAAAAAAGAAAAATATATATATAATTTCCATTATTTTTCTCACAAAAAATGTATAACTTTAAAATGTCAAATCCTTTTAGTAGTCATATTTTTTTTGACAATTTTATTGTATTGTTTTTATTTGTCACGCAATTATATAAGAACATTACGATATAAAAATAAAAGTTGCTTTTCATATACTATCAATTTAAAAATTTGTTAACCAATTAGAAATTGGATATAACTTTTAAAGTAATTAAACAAAGGTCAACAATCTTATTATTTAGGTAACAAATATTTAAATTGTCAATACATTTTACTAATTAAATTCCAAAAGTAAATGGTAACTTTATATTAGGTTTTTTAGTTGATTTTAAATTTTTTGTCTTTTCTCTTTCAATTATTTATACTAATATGATACTCTCTCTGTCAACATTATAAGTATATATATTTGATAAAAATATAAACTTCAGTAGTAGTGACATGAATGCTTTAATTAAATTTGCGTTTTATGTTGACTGTTGACATATTTAGAACGAAAAACCATAATTAGTTGTCAAAATAATCAACTACCTAACAATAAAATTTAGTATGTTATTGCAAGTCTTTTGTTTTAGACAAAAATTCAAAACAATCAATTTCTAATTGCATCATTACCTTCCTTCATTTTATTTTCAAGCATTTGATAAAAATATACATGAATGCTTTAAATTTCCATGTCACGTTGACAGTATTTAGCAAAAATATACATTAAAAGCATCTAGTTATTTAGGTGTTTTTAGTATTATTTTTCAATTAGAATTTGACTTTTATCATAATTTGTGTAAGCAATATCTACATTAAAGATTAGTATACCAACAATTCTAATTAGAAAATAACGTCAAAAACATTCAAATTTTATTCACTCTATATATATAAAAAGGAAAAATTTACGCACACTCTCTTTTTTTATCTATTTTTATCGCGTTACTCAACTTATGATACAATTATCTCTCTTGTCTGTAAAAATTATTGTATAAATATAAATTACAAATACAATTACTCTTGTTTTATTCATCTACCCGACATTCAATTATGGTTATTTTTTCTGTACGGATGCTGATACTTAGTCATTAATTACAATTTTCCAACCTGACTAATTTAATGCTTATCTATATAAAACACAAATTCATCCCTTCAATCATTTTCCTTAGCTCGCACATTTCCCCTTTTCCCTTTTCTTAATGTTTCTGTTTTCCTGTTCTTTCATTCAAAGCAAAATTGTTGGCTATATTACCGTAAATAATACATATATAGTGGCAGAGGTGAAATAATCGAAGAAACAGAATCTCTAGTTGGTTGAGTTTGGTGAATGCATTCATGCAAATGAAGCCACCATTCTCACCCTCTTCTTCCCTTCTAAGAGGCAAAGGTCGCCTCTCTCCCTACCTCTTCACCCTCGTAGCTTTCATCCTCTTTGTCGCCATCCTCTATGGCGAGGACTTCATGTGCATCTTCGGCCAACAGCTCCAAAACTACTCTTACCCTGACAAACTCTCCTCCACAACAGGTGAGTTCATAGCTCATTCAATTATATCTTTAGTCTATACGTATCATGACTGTGCGATTCTAGTATTTTTTTTTTTCTTTTTTTTTGGAACGCAAAAAATTTCATTTATCATAATAGCCAAACATGAGCACAAGGTATGCCCATATCAGCCTCCAAAACAAGTGATAAGACACCACAAAATGGTGTAGTCCACAAGCCATACTCCAACGTATAGGAAACAAAATCAAGCCATAAAGTAATTACCATCCATAGTGGTACAATAAAGACATGACTCTAAACCCCTGTATCCGTAAGCTCCAAACCAGAGTTAATCCAGGTAAAAATATTCTTTGCACCCGCAATCATACAGCCTCAAGAAAGCTCCAAGAAATCGTCTCCTCTCCAGCTATCCTTTGACGGGATACTGAACACCAAAGCCAAATGCCTTAAGGCCTTCTCCCAAGCTCCACTTGCTACACTATTCAGGCTCCCTTGTATAAGGGGCGTCCCGGTGACGGATCCACTTGGTGGACACCGGGGGCAATTGCCCCCTCGAACTTCTAATTTTTTCTTAATATAATGTATATGTGTAACTATAAATTATCCTGATAGTTTGAAATGCAGTATAAAAAGCTAATTTATAATATAAGTATTGTCTCCACAAAATTATGTAGATGAGTATTGTTCCCATAACACAAAATTCTTGGATCCGTTACCGGGGTGCACCACAATTGGTGCGATTTTAGCATTTTGGTTTCAATTGTGTCAATTGGATTCTTAAGTTTTCTTTCCTTGCTAATTAAGTTTCTTTATCCTAACTAATTTCATCCCCTCACCTTTTGAGGTGACTTTTGGGGTTGAGTAATATTGAGTTTGGATCTAACTCAACCCCAAAAGTAAGCTCAAGAGGTCAAGGTTATTCTTTACTTATATATTTTATTTTGGTCATATTATTAGTCGATGTGAAATTTGAGTTTTTTCTAATACACTCCCTCATGTTCAGTACTATTGAGCTTGATGTGTGAATAATATGGTAGGTGACTCGTTAATAAGCCTAGAATATGTTTTGATACCATCTTATCATGTGAATTTTCCAAGAATATTTTATGAAATTAACGGAGGTGACAATCTGAACATGATATATTAGTGGGTAAATACAATATACCATTTAGAAAGAATATAATATTGCATTGACTTTATTGTTGACAATGTTTATGCTTAAATTATTATTATTATTATTGTTGCTGAATGCTTAAATTATTATTTAACAACAAAAAGAATGTTTTTCCACAAAGAAACCTGATTATTGATAGACTCAATTATCGCAATTGAAATCTAAGGAACTAAACGATGCTTAATTAAGCCTCTTGTTTACTCGGGGTTTAATTTGTTGTGTGGTATGATGTGACGCGGTCGTTTTGATGAATTTTGAAAAAGAGAGGGTGAAGCGACAGAAACTGCCATTTGCAGTAGGGAAGGTGGAGGAAGGGTGCGACGTGTTCAGCGGAAGGTGGGTTCGGGACAAGTTGAGTCGACCGTTGTACGAGGAATCAGATTGTCCGTACATTCAACCACAATTGACTTGTCAAGAACACGGGCGACCCGACAAGGATTACCAGCATTGGAGGTGGCAACCACACGGTTGTGATCTTCCCAAGTAAGTCATCCTTTGGTTTAAAGTTTGGCAAAATTAATTTTGATATAATTGGTTTTTTTGAAAATTTGAATGTGATCGTGCTGTTACAATTTTGATATTAGTGTGTCCTTTGTGTGGGTGATTTATTTTACTTCTAAAAAAGGTGAACTGAGTGTGACCATCAACGTCATACGTATCGGAATCACTAAGGATATACTTGGTTGAAACTGAACACCAGTTGATAAAGGCACCCACAAAGGTTAACACAAATAATATATAAACTATTAAATATAACAAAAAATATATAATTGAAATATATATATATATATACAAGAAATTATAATTGAAATTTTATTTTAGTAACTTGAGTATTAAAGGTTAACACAAATTATCAAGATAAAAGTCTAATTTTAAATAATATTAAAAGCACCTTAAGTTTTGTCTTTATCTAGTTTCAATTTTCACTAAACATTTTAAATAGATAACCATAAACTTTCTTAAAAAAAAACTAATATTTTTATCATCAAAGATTTTATTTTCAAGTTTTAAGTAATTTTATGAATACATAATTATATTTTAATACTATTTCACTTCATTTTCTAACATAAAATTATCTTTTAAATACTAAATTAATAACAAAAATTTATTTAGAGAGATTTTGATAAAAAAAAAATTATATTCAAGTCATGAATAAACTAAATGGATCAAATTCACGCTTCATATGTTTTAATTAAGACTAGGTCAAGTATAAATTTGACTTATTTAAATAAATGACCCAATCTTAAACAACATTTTTTTTTTCATAAGATAAATCTAATGGTTTGACTCAACTTTACTGTAGGTTCAATGCCAGCTTGGTGCTTGAGACACTTCGTGGGAAAAGGATGATGTTTGTTGGTGATTCTCTTAACCGTGGTCAATATGTCTCTTTTGTATGCCTTCTCCATCAACTCATTCCTGAAGATGCCAAATCAATGGAAACCTTTGATTCACTCACTGTATTTACAGCCAAGGTAAAGTACTCTTTGGCTTATGCACTTTGTGGCGTGTCTAGTTTCAGCTATATAATTATGCCTCCCTTTCTCTTTTTATTGATTTTATCATGTTCAATTAGGAATACAATGCTACAATTGAGTTCTATTGGGCACCTTTTCTTCTTGAATCAAACTCGGACAATGCTGTCCTACATAGGATATCTGATAGGATTGTCAGAAAAGGTTCAATCAATAAGCATGGCAGGAATTGGAAAGGTGTTGATATTTTGGTATTCAACACTTATCTTTGGTGGATGACAGGATTGAAGATGAAAATCTTGTATGTTTTTCTATTATATTCAAACAACAATTGCTTAGCCATCTTTCATATCTTTTTTCTCTGGACTTCGAAAATAATATTTGATCTGTTCCTCTAATTTTTAGGCTTGGATCTTTCGATGATGAAGTAAAGAGATCGTCGAACTCTCAACAGAGGATGCGTATCGTATGGCTATGAAAAGCATGCTTAGATGGGTGAGGTTGAATATGGATCCAAAGAAAACTAGAGTCTTCTTCACAAGCATGTCACCTTCACATGGAAAGTGAGTATATGTATTTCTCTCTTTATATGCTCTCTCTCTTTCTCCCTCACACACACACATACACACACACATCACCATCATGATTTTCTAAGCTAAAATTATGGTAATATACACTATGGTTGTCATATTTCAATGTTCTTTACTTACATCCCATGTGTCAATAACCTAATGTTTATATAAATATATGACAGGAGCATAGATTGGGGAGGTGAACCAGGAAGAAACTGTTATAATGAAACAACTCTGATTGATGATCCAACGTACTGGGGCTCTGATTGTAGGAAGAGTATAATGCAAGTGATTGGAGAAGTGTTTAGGCAAATCCAAAGTGCCCATTACATTTTTAAACATCACACAACTTTCCAGTTATCGTAGAGATGCACATACTTCAATCTACAAGAAGCAATGGAGTCCAATAACTCCAGAGCAATTAGCTAACCCAGTTAGCTATGCTGATTGTGTGCATTGGTGTTTGCCTGGCCTTCAAGATACTTGGAATGAGCTTCTATTTGCCAAGTTATTTTACCCTTGAAAAAGTTCCAAATACAAAAGATCTTCTTTCGTTCTCTTGAGCCATTCCACATTTGGCACTCTAAATTGTAAATTGGAAGGCATGACTTAGCTTGTGGCGATTATTCTCCATTTGTAAGTAGGTGATGTTTGGGATGATCACAGGGAAGAATCAAAGGAAAGAAAAAGGATTTATGTATAATAGTTGCCATTCAAAACAAGAGAAGAAATCCATGAAAATTTTGAATTGATTTTTTGTTCTCCCTTTCATATTGCAGAAATGTAAAAAAAAATTGCCAGTTTTTCGATCCCTAATATGCTATGCATACAATTTTTGCTGCATTATGTTGTTTTTAGACTCACTTGAACGAGAACTGAGAAGCTTTCTCAAAGCTCATAACTGTGGGTTAGTTAGAGTTTTAAAATTTGAAGGCTGTATATATATTTTAGTCATTTAGAGGAATTATATATTTTTTTCATAAATAAAATAAGATTTTTAAAAAATTTAAGCTCTGCTCCTTCCAATTCCCTTCTAAGATCCACCATTGTTCATAACCAAAAAAATTAAAAAATCTATATAAATAATATTAGCGTTTTACATTTTATTTTACCTTTGCTACTTCTGAAATTAAAAAAGAAAAACAAAATTCAGTACAACAGGAAAAATATGTTAATTTGTGAATATTTTTATGAAATTATAGCACTAGACTACCAGTTAAAAAAATAAAAATAAAAATATTTATTATATCAACGTTTCTTAACCAATATTTTTAAGATACTTGTTAATATTTTTTTTGATGAGTAGATACTTGTTAATATATATGTGCGTGTATGTGGGTATGTCAAATTCTGTGAATTTCTGACTGTTTTTCGATTACAACTTTCATGAACTGCTCTTTTCATGTAGTTGTTGCGCCAAAGATTGGACCAGATATTAGCCTTCAAAAGAATCAATTTTTAAGTTGGCCGTTCTGCTAAGTGTAATTTATAAAAAAAATTATGGATTTTAAACCCAGCAATTTAGGCCTAAATTTCGGCCCTTTTCTGCTGTCTTGTTCATTATTATCCCTTTCTGTAAAAAAAAAAAAGCCCAGGTGCATGCTCACGTAGAAGAGAGCTTTTGCTACTTTGTTTTAAGCATTACGTCATAGGACCCAAAAATGTAAAAGCATTATGCATGAACAAAAACAATGCATTGCAACGAAAACCAGAATCATGTTTGATAGATGAACTACATAATAACTTGGGTCGGGATTTAACACTATATAATTTTAATACAGTTTACATTGTTTTATTTTAAATTTAAAATATTTTAAAATTAAAATTTGAATGAACTTTTAAAGGAAAATTAATTATTCTTAAAAAAAAATATATATGTTTTAAAAATATTAACGTTTTTGAGGAAAAAAAAAAGACGGTTATTTTCTAAAACTTGCCAAATATACACTTACATTTTATTCATTTGATAAATAGCTCTTCCATCCCAAATGACATCGAATTATGAACATTGACTGTATGCTGTTAGCTAGACTCATGAAATTGTGAACCTTCTCATCTAAACACATCTGTGAAAACAAATTTATCCAACTCTTCCGCTAAATTCACTTGTTGAAAGTACAATTCGATGTTAAGCGGAATGGTCAAAGTTCAATAAAATTGTGTGTTCCTTTTTGGTACATTAGTTTTTACGGGGAGAAACAGATACCAACACAAAGGGGGCAAGAATGGGCCTAATCACCCTTTTTCATTTTTTTTTTGAAAAATTGTACATATAAATTTTAATTTTTATATAATAATATATAATTTTAAAATTAATTTAATCATATTAATCAATATTTTATATTAAATTTGAGTATTTATTTTTAAATTTGCATATTTTTTCCCCTTTACTCTCCTAAAAATCATGAGATCTTTTATATTAAGTTTATTTTATTTTCTTAAATACTATTACTTAAATTTTTATTCAGTTGTTAATATAAAAATGTTTATACCTATAAATTTGAGATTCATAAATTTAAATTTTGATGCACCTTATCAAATTAATAGTTATTTCATACAATTTTATTTCTATAATTTATTTGTCTACTTTAATTTTTTTATCTCTCTTTAATTTATTCTAATATAAAAAAAATATTAATTGTTAACAATGAGAATATTTCCTATTTTATTTCATTTTTCTTTAATTATTTGACCATAGTGATGTTTATCTTTTATAAATTTTTATTTTTATTTTTATTTTTAAATATGATCTAAATTTGAAAATACACATACAATATACTTATTAGTATATACGAAAGGGAAATGATATTTGTACAATAAGTTGTATAACAAATTTTACAAATAAGAAAAAAAAAAGAGAGAAAAATGTTATTGCATAAATTGCTGCATGGGTTTTTTTTATGAATAACACATCTCTATACTAAATGTTACACTAAAAAAAACAATTTTATGGGAGACTTCTCCTTAAGGGAGCGTTTGATAGAGCAAAAATTTTTAATTTCCCAAAAATCTTAAGTCAAGAATATTAGTTTCTTATGTTTAGTATGTAATTTAAAAAAAAATCATGGTGAACATTGATTCCTAGACATGTTTTTGGTTCATGTTTCCCACAACATTGTTTCTATGGAGGAGGTGGGAAACCAGTTTTCTGAATTAGGAGGAAATTTTAATGATATAAAAAGACCACATGACACTTATTAACTTACCCAATATATTTATATAAAGTTTTGAAACATTTTCTTATTAAATATACTAAATAATTAAATTTAAGAATAAAAGTACTAATAAATTGTGATTTTAAACATAGAAATATTTTTATAAAATATATAGTTTTAATTTTTTTAATATATTAAATATTATACTTTTAAATGCTTTTTTATTATTTAAAAATCATCAAATAAAAAATTAACAAATCATTTAAGAATATTATTGTTGCAATATTTAAGAAATATTTTAGTAGAAACCATAAAAAATTCAAAATAGAGAGAATGAAAAATCCTATGATGTTAAAAACTAAATAAAAATATTAATAATCACACCAACATTTTTACAATAAATTTATTCAAACCTATAATTAGACTAAATTTAATTTTAAAGATTGTCTTCTTTTATGCACAAGAAAAACGTTATAGAAAATTATTTATAAATTTTATTATCTATATAAATCTTTTTTATATATCATCTATATAAATCATTTATTCATAAGAAAAATGCTACATAATTTACATAATATATATAAATTTAATTATTATAAACAATTTAATTATTTTCTTATTAAAATTAATTTTTTCTCAAATATAGATCGTTTGTTATAACCTTTTTGGATTTACTGCTTATTTGGTTATCACTGAAATCTCATCTTTTGGAGAATGTTTAAGCCATGACAACTTGATAAGCCATAACTTTTGCAAATTATAACAAATAGGTTGTTAGTGAGAACTATTTTGGATATATTTTCTATTTGGTCATTATGAGAACTACATAACTTTGATTTCTCTACTGAATTTGAGAAAAAGTAACATCCCTAATAATATAAATATAATAGTAATGATAACATGTGATGCTTACATGACATTTGTTCTATGGTCAAAAATACAAAGTATTTTTTTAAATACATTATGAGAAATATATATACAAATATTTAAAACCAAATTGCAAACTTTCTAAAGTTGGCCTAATAACAACAAAATTTTACTTGTAATTGAGAGTTGCAATAAGAAAATAATGTGGATCCTACCAAGCTTTTACTGTGCCACACTAATCTCAATTATTACCATAAGATCTTCTTTGTGTCTTTCTCTCCTTACAACTTCTCTTAGCGTGCCTTCCAACAATTAGTGATGTTTGTGAGATGAATTTACCTATATCTCTACCAGGCCCAAAATTTTGATAGGGTCAATTCTTTGAATCGGAACCTGACCCAATTAAAACCCAACAATATATATGAGACAAGACAAGGTCAACTCAACTTGTTGGCATAATATATTAATTTTAACATTATATATAGTTAAATCATAGAATTGAAGAAATATACAACTACACTTAAGGTATATCTTATAATATATATTCTAAGATAAATAATATTAATACAAATATAATATCATGTTAGATAAAACATTATATATTAAGTTAAGAAGTTGTATTACTAAGTGTAAATTACATTAATTCCTCCTTAGGTTTATTTAGATTGCACACAACCTCTTGCTTTTTTAATGTTTACTGCAACCCCCTTATAGGGATATATGGTTGTTAACCACTTGGCAAGTATACCAGGTTGTACAAATAGCAAGAGTAAGTAAGAGTACTATTCCCCCAAAGACTTAGCTCAGTGCCTAGCAATTCCCAACTTTTTCACTATTTAGATGATCGAATTGGATTTTTACTTTACTTCTATACATGTGTAAATTTTCGTTTTCAACAATAAAATTAAAAGGCTAACAATTTTTCTCTCTTTGTGTTGAGATTTTAGATGACAATAGAATTAAAAAGAGTTCTTATAAATGTAAAAATTGTTGGGAGTTCAATTAGCCTAAATGTCCATCTCATGCTCTACAAAACATATCCATCCAAATTCCAATTTTAGTGTCAAGAAAAGATCACAATAATATCAATGTTTTAATTCCTTAAAACATTGACCTAATTTTCATAATCAACCCCCAATTCCTTAGGTAGTTAAATTATAAAAATTGTAATAAGAGCAAGACCTCAGTTTATCTCTAATAGTCCAAATCCCATTCTTAGGAAATATCCTATTAGGTACTTGATTTCAGCTCAGAGTTTAATTAAGATTTCTCAATCACAAATCAAGTTCATAAATCATTCAAAGGGTGATCAATCAAAAGAAAGCATTAAGACAAGATATCAAATACTAACACAGAAACGTAGAATTTAGATAGATACAGAGTTTAACAATTACATGAGACTTCCATCGGCTAACCTACACCTTAACAACTATGAACTTAGCCATTCATAATCATCTTACAACCCCCAATTGCAATTTTTGAATGTTTGATCTTCAAAGTATGTTTGAAATGCTCTCCCAACTCTCTAGCTCTTCTTAGTTCGCAGATTCCACTCCATGAAATGATCAGTCTCCCAATTCCTATTGAAAAGTCACTTTAAATAGTGGAGACTCTCATTAACTCACATTGAGTGCTAAGGTGTGTGTGTTGGGCACCCTTTTAATGATTAATTCGAAGAGTCTCAGGCACACTAAGGCTAAGCACCCTATTTGGGTGCTAAGCGCTTGTCAATCATCCTCTTTGGCCATTGCACATCCATCCCTTGATTTGGGGGCTAAGCCCCATACTTCACTTCGATTTTCCTTGACAGACTTTTGAATTAGGCTTCTAAATTGGGCTGTCATCCTAGGCCATCCACAAAGTTGTTGTTGGGCTTTCATCCTAAATACAATAACACAACAAATAAGCAAAAACTATTTATATCCACAAAATAGAGAAGATGTAATTTTATTTGATTGATTAAGTAAATATAAGGAAGTATAAAAATTCATGAATAAAAATTTATTAATAAAAATTAATATCAATAGTAAAAGTAAAGTTAGATTATAAATGAGTTAAATAAATCAAGCTCAAGCTTTATTTTTTTTAACAAGCAAACTTAAAACTTTGAATTAGACTCATTTGAATAAATAAGACAAACCTTTACAACTCTTTTTTTTTTTACAAAGTAAACCTAAACTTCAAGAAATCGAGTCGAATCCAATTGTTTAGATCCTTACACACTACTATTCGATCGGAACTTATCCTTAAAAAGGTGAATATCGAAGATTCCCTTCCTCCTTTGATTTTGTTCAGTTCGGAGAATTCTGCCTTTTCTTTTGCCCCACTCAATGGGAGTGGGAGATGGTTTCTGTCGCCTGTCAACCAGATCATGTATGCGCATATGAATCATTTTTAATTCTTTGTGCTTGCTGAGAGCACCCGCATATGTGGTAATTGCTAATAAAAATATCGATGCAGAGTAAAATCTACCCACAGATAAATGCGGATATATATATATATATATATATATATATATATATATATATATATATATATATATATATATATATATATATATATATATATATATATGGGTCAGGATTTGTTGATATCAAGTGTCAAAGTTAGCCAAATTACACTTTTAATAACTTTTTATAAAATACAAATTTAACTAATTTAACCGTTGAATTATGTGATATTATCTTTATGATCATGTATATCAAATTTCACATAATTTAGACTTTTTTAAATATGTTATCTAACATTAAATATTTACATATATTTGAATTTTTTATTATATGTAAAAAAAAAGTGATACAATGAACTACTAAATAATTTTGGAATTGTGTGAAATTTTGTATACTTAGTCTAATGAATAAGAACATTAAATTCAATAGTTGAATCGATTAAATTTGTATTCTACAAAAATTTATTGAAAGTATAATTTGATTAACTTTGACACCTGGTGTTAACACATCTTGATCCTATATATATATATATATATATATATGATGTGCCTGATAAGGAACACCACAAACGGGTTCTTGATGGCACTCCATCACACAGACGTAGACGGTTCTTGGTTGGAGTGGAAAACAAAGGCGAACGATATAGGAAATTTTTGTCATGCACACATATTTAATTCAAAAATGGTGAAATTAGAAGAGCTTTTCATCAAAATAAAACAAATTAAAATATATGGTAAAGACTTTTAGACTTGAGTAACATACTTCTGTTCGGTGAATTGCATGCCTACATCATATTAATTTCTAGGTAGCTAGAGAGATATGCCCCTATCGTTTTATTTGTTTAATTACCCTTTACCTTCAAGGCTGACTCTCCAACCACACACAGAGACACGTATATTTCTTTGGGATTAGAGAGGATTAATAGGGTTGCTAGAGAAGAAAAATCTTGGGCTGTAAAATGACCCCATGGGACACTTCTCTCATAATTGTAACGTACAGACAAACTAAAGTTATGGATAAACAAATTATGAGAGGCCATCAAGCCCACTTGCAAGACAACTTGCCATTCCAAAAATAGCTTCCACCTTACAGCTCACATTTGTATAATGATATAATAATAGTAACTATAAACACAGAAAAAAAGAGAGAATATATTAGTGAGGAGGCAAAGAACGCCAACTTGACGTTTTTTATACATCAAGTTGAGTTCAACCGATGCAAGTTGCTGTTCAGAGGTTGGTTCATATCCACCATAGAAAATTAATACTAAAGCGACGTCCTAATCTACACACGTACGCAGTACAGAACAATCCTTATTATACAGAAAAAGTCCAAATCACGTTCCCTTATATCAGTATAATTAAATGTACCGTCATCAGGGTTTCAATTCTGATGTTCTTTTTCTTGACTAATAGCTGATTTAAGTACTATGCTTTAGGGCTTGGAAATTAAAAATAAATAAATAATAATTAAGAGAAGCTTCAAGGAAACTTGTAACCAACAATATTGCTCACCGTCACCCACCGACTCCCACGCTGAGAATGGATAAACTCGAAAAATTCCATGTTACATTCGACATTTATGGAAGACGTCGGTGGAAGATAAACGTGAAAATTAGGAAGACTCAGCTGATTTCGGTTTTGCTTAATAGCTACGTGTTACACTTCACTGCCGGAAGTACTGTGGCTTGTGCTGTGTTTAAAATTATGCATGTACATAAAAATAACATTGGCTTCTGCTATGTTTACACATATAAATAAAAATAAAATTATATAAGAGAATCAAATGTGTGCATTTTAGGTGGAATAATCCGAAATTCTCTTATAATATTTTTTTTTACTGGTCTTCTAATTTATTAAATAAAAAATATTAAATATATTTTTTTTACATTTTTATAACATTAAATGTGTACAACTTGTTACATTCAACCTATTTAGTGTACACTCTGAGCTACCTTTGTGTGTAACACATGAACTGACTCTGTAAAAAAATTTGATTCTTGATTTTATATGTACAAATCAATCAGCTTTTGACGAAAACAATGCCTCCAATTAATGTAGACCTCTTTTAATTCGTATAACTTTCGTATTAATTGAGAGAGGTGTGTTTAGGGTTAAAATAAAAGTGGTTAGTAACTCAATTGGCTAGTGACTGAGAGGCTGAGATAATATCCATGAGGTTATATATTTTAATTTCAGCACAATTATTATACACCAAAAAAAATAAAAGTGGTTAGTGTAATATTACAAATTTACTAGGCATAAATGTGCTTTGCCACATTTTTTTATTTTTTAATTGATATATATTTTAAAGAAAAATTTTATTTCCACTTAATTAACATTTGCTAAACCTTTTAGTTTTCAATGTTTTGACCTTCCTGTGCATAAAGAAGATTTGTTTTTTTTGTTCTTTTTTTTTCCATACGAAGATGGGACATGACCCATGGCCCATTGGAGATTGAGAAATTAAACAAATACCCGTTCCAATATTTAGACTAATTGCCTATGACAAAGTGACAATTCTATACTGGCGAATCCAGACTCATTATTTTTCCTCGTCATTGATAGATACTCGCCGCCCGGATAAAGCGCTGTGAAGTTTGAGTAGAAATTAGTAAATAAGTAAAAACTACCACAAAAAGAAAGAAAGAAAGAGACCTTAGAGAGTATTTTAAAGTCACTAAAGTAGTAAATTTTACGGTAAGAATGTTAAGGGAATATTATATTATATAAATTAAGAAGTCTATATAAGATAAAATTTAAATTTAAATAGTGTTTAAATAATTTGTCCTAAAAATTATTTAATATTTATTTTATTAAATAATTAAATATATTTAATAAAATATATATTAAATTTTCTTAACGCCCAATTTTTTTTAACTAAACCGCCGAAAAAAATTTCCTCAATGAATCTTACATCTTGGTTACAAGTAATAATTTCTCAATATAACTGGAAACTACATATATGGATGTACGTTGATGTTACTCTAAAGTCTAAATTTCTTCCTCGTGATCATAATATAAAATATATAACAAGAACAAAAAAATTAAATTTACGTACTATATCACTATATGTACGATATAGTTTGTCTCATGAGACTGAAAATTCGAAGCTTTCTTCTTTTATTTTTTTAATTGAGATACAGCAGTATATCCAGTTCAATTTACAAAGATTTTAATTAATAATTCATGTTTTCAGATTAGCAAAACAAATATTATTTACTTGAAATTATAAAATTTATAGAATATTATTAATAACCTAATTTTAAATGTAAAAATAAAAATTAAAATTATTATACTTACACATATAATTTTTATATAATAAATTTATTCTTCCTTTTTTAAATCAGACAATTTTTTTATTTATTCATTTTTTATATAATTAAGTATCTTTTTCATTTTGTGATATATGTCATCTAAACTTTTATATTATATCAAATAAATATTTTTCTTTAATTAATTATTCAATTAAAAATATTTTTATTTTTTCAATTTTTTAATTAACACTCAATTTTCTTCAATTACTAGTTATAGATTATTTTAAAAATAATATTTTATTTATTCAAATAATTTCATTATCTTTATAAATTAAAATTTTCAAAATATCTATAATTTTTTTCAACTAAACAGTATCTTTATTAAGTTTTTCTAAATTTTTATTTTTGATATTTTATTTTTATTTACAAATATTCTTACAATATAAGAGATAATTAAGCAAAGTCTTTTGGGTTGAAACTCTCCTTCCTAAAACTTCAATAAAAAAGTGTGTTTAGCAAGTTATTTTATCTTGCTTGTAACTTATTTGATTTGTATACAATTAAGTTTGTTTGATCAAAATATAAGTATTTGGTAAACGAATTTATCATACTAATTTATAACACTTTCTCATCCACTTTTTGAAGTAGTATTTGAGCATATATTTTATAATTTATTAATTTTTTTCTCTATTTTTATCCCTAATTCTTTAATGAAAATTTCATTTACTATCTCCTTGAATATTATACCATTTCTTCTAATAAAATTCTCAATTTATTATTATGCTATTTATTTTAATTACTATATTGTTTATATTATTTATTTTTACTTTTTAATAAAATATTTATCTTTCAACAAGAAAATAAGACTTCAAAATTATCTAAAAATCCTAAAATTATAATTATTTAAACCATATTTTTGCTACAAAACAAAAAATATAAAAAATATATAAACATATCTTTTTTTGGTGTATAATGACAACAATGAAGTTTGAATCTGAGATCTCATGCAAATTACCTAAGTTATTCTCACTATTAAACTGACCATAGTGAGTTTATATAAATATATCTTTCATGTCATTTACATTTATCAATTAGTTTAATAATTAAGTTTACAAAATACTGTTAACTCAAAAATCTAACTTAACAACTTTCAAATACACACAACGAGAGATAAATATCTATGATTTAATTGTAGTTCCATATTCTATCCATTTCTTTTTATTTATCTATTTTAGAAAATAAAGCAGAGATTAAGAAATATAATTAGCAACTTTGTTTATATTAAAAATATTTTAATTTTTAAATATGACCTCTACTTTCATTTCTCTTTTATTTGTGATAAGTTTGTAAAATATTTAAACACAAGGTAAATAAAAGGGCATATATAGTGGAAAATATACTAATTCATATTGTCTTGATTTTCAAATAAATATATAAATAGAAACAAAATTTTTGGTTTTTTTTTGTTACTATATTATAAGTGTGTGAAATATCTACTGACTTTGTTGATAATTGATTTCTGTTAGAGAACCTAACTAATCAACTTTAGTAGGATATTTCTTTCGAACCATGTTTTTTCCTGTTAATTATTAAACTAATTATTTTTTTTCTCAAACGTGGACATACAAAAACGCTCTTTTGATTACAATTTGCTAATTGTTGTCGTAAAGGCAATGATGAAGAAAAAAATAATTTTATTAAAAATCATGACAAGAATTAATGTGTTGATAACATTAAATGTTATATTTTGATATTTTTTTTTTACTTTTAGTTCCTTATTATTGCGCTTAAGATAATAATGAACAAGATCAGTATTAATTACTTTCATTTTACATTAAAATTCTAATTATCAAGAATGTTAACAACACGTTAACACCTTTGTAACACACTTTTTATTATTTGTTGAAATTTATTGTATTTACAAAATTATGTGAGACTAAATAGAAAGTGAGATCCATATAATTCCATGAATTTTAGTAAACTTTAGCCAATAATAAAGTGTATTAAAAAATGTATTAAGGAATATGCTAGAAAATAGATAAAATTAATATGTTGACAGTGAATGGATAACTTTTCTCTTAACTAAATAGTTAGAATATTTTAACTAAAAAGCATGTGCATAAAACTTTAAGTTATAATTTAGTATGAGAAAACAGGTCATGCACTGACAATGTAAAGTAGTTTTACACTGTCATCTAATCACAAACTATTATTTATTGTAAGTTTGTTGACTTTTATAATAAATACTTTAAAAGTCATACTAACGGTAAATTTTAATTGGTTGACAGTATAAAACTTTTTACACTGACAGTACATGATCATTAAACTCATTTAGTATATCACATATCACACTCATATCGTATTTATCTTATAGAGAATATTGACAAGTACTTTTAGATACTAATTAAGCAATCTACAAAAAATAAATAATAATTAAGCAATTAAAAGTAAAGCAAATCGTGAAAAATTTAATCAATATGCCTCACTATAATTTTTAATGTATTTGACTATAATTTTTAATAAAAACTTTTTATTTGTTAATTCCTTATACTAGTTATAGCACCCTTATCTTATATATACAATACAAAAAATTAATAAATTAATGACTAAATTTAGTGACAGAAATGACTTTTTTTCTAACTAATGCTAAGGTCACAAAAATTCTAAAAACAAATTTTTAAAAAATTGCATAAAAATTGTTCCCTCATTAATTTAAAATTTTTTTTTGTAGTGACATATGTATCTAAATCTTCTCCTGTATACAATAATATATAATTTTCTTCAAAAGAACTCCACATGTAAAAGAAATATATATAAGTTGGCTCACAAACATTTTTTTAAAATTCAAAACTTATAAATAGTTTGCACAAGGTCTAAGGTTCAAACTTTATTGTTGTCCTTTGTACACCCTTAAAAAATATACAAAACTTATAGACTAAACAATCTTGCTTGAATATAACTTGAAATCGAATATTTGCGAACTATATTGATCATGTTTAAAGGTTTGTGGCATTTTGTTTAAATTGTATAAATTATTGAACCTCAAATCTATGAAAAATATTCAAAATATATTGTCATTTTATCATATTCAAACTGTTAATTTAATATTTAAATATATTTGCTGAGTGCGAAATAAGGTTTTCATACATGGAATTGGACATCCTCTACGATTTGAAATCAAACTGCGTGTTGTACAGTTATAAATCAAAGCCTCTCATTTCATAAATTTATCTTCATAAAATTTTGTACTTATAATTTAAAAGTTGTCTAACTTACCCTAAGTAAAAATAGATTAAATAACTCCACAAAAAATAATTAGTGTAATTCTCTGTATTATACCAATCATTTTTAAGTACATAAAAAATTACACTAATAATCTTTGATGGAGATATTTAATCCTATTTTTACTTAGAATAAGTTAAACAATTCTTATAATTTAACATAATTTTATGATTGTGTGCGGTTGTAAAACAACTGCAGAGGATCGCGATCCTACATACATATATGAGCACTTGTAATTAAGATTGATATACCAGTAGCTAGTAATAGAAGTCATAATGAAGGGAGAAAAATTAGGACAGGTTGCAAACTAATATGTATGCTATTAATTCGAATGGAAATATTCTCTGCTACAACTTAATTAAAAAGGATTTACATTACACAAACAATATGAATACTAATCAACCACGGATACAACGACCATAGATTGGTGCAAAAGAAGCACCAGCAGTCCTCAATCAGACTCAACAGCAGAATGGAAAAATAAAAGAAGAAATAGAACGAACTGCATATATTATATGTATATACATGAATCATATATCATATATTATATGTCACATTCATTTCAACCATTGCCGTCTGACCTTGAGTTCTCCAAAAAAAAATCCTAATGGCGTCGATAGTACCCACCAATTTCCAATACGGATACACGACCCGAACCCGCATTCGAAACAAAAAACGCCGAAGACCAAAAAAAAAAGGAGAAGAAAAAACAGAGAGAGAATAAAAGCGCTCAGTATTGACTTGCCATGTTTTGAGCGATCTGAGCCAGGGACTGCAAATTGCACCGTACGATTGTGTCCACGAAAACGCACGTCTCCTCGTTGGTGTTACCGGGCGGTACGTCAACGACGTACGACTCGATGACAACTGTCCCTCCATCACCGTCGCCGTGCAGCGTCGTCACCGACCGGTAGTTCCTCAGGCGGTGGTCGCCGCCGACCACGCTGAAGCTCATGACGTGGCGCTCGTCGTCGAGGATCTCGAGGCGCTCCGTGCTCGACACCGCGGGGAGGCCGGAGACCACGCGCACCTCGCGGAGCGCGCCGACGCGAATGCCGTCGCCGGCGACCACGTGGCAGCTCTTCACGAAGTGCTTGTACCCCTGCGGGTTGTCGAATCGCCGCACCACCGGCCACACGGCGGACACCGGCGCGGCGATCGGCTGGATCACGACGGAGCAGCACTGGTTCGGCCCCACCGCGTGCGCGTGGTGCCGGGCTACCGTCTCCGGCACGCTCACTTTCACCGCTAGACGGCGCGCTGACGGCGCCGGCTTCGGGCAGTTAACGCCGTTTGCGATGGCGGTGGACGTGTCGGTCCTAGGGTTGAATCGGTGGAGTTGAAGACGACAAGTCATTTTTAGTTCATACATAAGATATTAGTTTTGTGATGTTATGATAAAGTGGTTTATGCATAGACATGTTGTTGTTGAATAAGCAAGCATATATATGTGGAGTGTGTGGGAAGATGAGAGGCTGGTTTTGCTTTGTGAGGTTTTAGGTTAATATTTTTGTAATTCAAGTTGGAGTGTTTTTTTAGTGAACGCAGGTATCTTCTAGTAGAGAATCAGATACTAATTTCTTAAAATACTTACAGAATTAACGTTTTTTAACAAATATTTTTTTATACACATAAATTAAAAATTAAATTTTTAATTAATATTTAATTATCTATCAATTATACGACACAGCTTTATCGATGAAGTTGGAGTGGTTTAATAAAGAGAAAGAGGGTTCCCTTTCTCTTTCTCTTGATGATGTTGTTCTTTTTGGTTGAAGAGAGGGAAGGTGACAACAAGGAAAGAGAAGGGATAATTGCTATTGAATTGTAGTAGGCAGGGACCTTACGCGGGCTTGCAAGTGGATCCTCAACTTGCAACTGTCCTTTAGACTAGGATTTGTCAATTATCCCATTTCTTTATCCCAAACTGCAACTTTACTCCTCTATCTATTAATATTTTTTGTTAAGTTGCTAAAAAATATTGTTTCTTAATCCACCAAACTTCGCCTTGGCCTCGCCGTCTAAGTAAAAGTTAAAACTATTGTTATTTAAATAGTGTTCGTATTTTTATCGCAATTTGGTTCAATTTGATTGACTCTAGACGTTGCTGCGTCCTTTTTCCTGTTTTTTTTCGTATTTTAGCTTTTGTTTTTATTTCTTTTGGTTCATTTTCAATTTGTTTTTAAATCAAAAGTCGTGCATGAATTCTTAGGGTATCTTTGGAAATAGATCATGTTTGAAGACAGTCTAGAAACTCCGGCATATCAACAAGTGGATCGTGATATTGTTCTAGTGGTATATATATTTTTTAGTGCAAATAATTTTAAAATCAGAGGATATTTTTCTCGTGTTAATTTTGACGTTAAGAACCTAGTTGGCGTGATATCAGAAAATACATAAAATATATCATGTTGTAAAAGTGTTTTTTTTTTTTCATAATTGTCTTTTAAAAGAGATCATTTTATTTAAAATATAGCCGGACACTGGATATGAATATCATTCTTAGCAAAGATTTAAAGTGAGATTCATTATTTTGTAAAGATTTAACTCCTTTTAATAAAATCAAATCAACTATTGTAAAAGTGTGTTTAAGGTAACCTCAAGTTAACCGACAGGATTGGGATTCAAAAAATTATTATTTTTGATATATTTTTAAGGCGAGTTTAGGTCATATTTAAATTATTATAATTTAATTTAATATCATATAATACTTTAAAACATATAATAATTATTTTACTGGTTGGATTTAATTATATATATATTTTTGGTTTCTTTAACTTAACGTACATGCAAGTATAATCATATAATTATACTTTTGGGTTTAATATACTTTGAATTTTTAAGTTTTTCTTAACTAATTAAATTTTTCTATATATTTTTTAAATCAAGTAAATTTGATTTTATTGTCTATTGTTTCAAAGTAAAACTCAAATTATGTTTTCTATCCAAATGTTTAAGGATTTATGTTGTATATTATGGAATGATTTTAAAAGTTTAGAAAAAAAATTAGTAAAAATTTGATAAATTTAGAAGATTTTAAAGGACGTGAGATTAAGATGAAGAAGGCAAAATTTAATATTTTTTAGTGCAATTTGATATTTTGATTGATAAATTTAGGGGGGGGGGGGAATTAAAATATATTTTATCTATTCATTTTGTTAATCCTTTTCAAAAAAAAATCTATTCATTTTGTTAACATTTTGAGTGTGGGAAAGAGAATTCTGATGTTTTAGGTAAAAGAGCATTAACGGGATAACCAAATTTACTTAATTAATAAAAAAGAGAGAACTTAATTAATTCAAAAAAAACCTGACCGACTAAAATTACATGGGTGTCTTTGGTAGGAAGAAAGAAACGTGAGAAGTATGGTAGATGAAAATAGAGAAGAAAGAAGTAAGTGAGAAATAGAATGGAAATAAAGATGTTTGGTCTGAGACAAATAAAGAAGAAATAGAAATAAGAAATAAGAAAAAGAATAAAAAATTATTATAAAATTTGATTGTGCACTAAAATAATTGATTACCGTGGCTTGATAATCGATTATCAAGGGTTAAAAATCGATTTTTTATGCAGAAAAAAAAAACTGCCACAAAATGTAAACATAGCTCCACTCTTTGCTCCATCTCCATGTATCTTAGCGAAGATATTAAACTAGGGTGGGTACCATTGCCTTTTTTATTTCTTTCCTCACAAATAGGGGTGTACACGAGGTCGGTTTGTGTCGAGTTGGCTAAACCTGTTACCTAAACCAATCAAAATGGTTTGGGTTGTGCTTATACAATTTTTTTATCAAACCCAAACCAAACCAACTCAATTGTTAATGGTTGGTTTGGGTCGGACAATTAGCGACTGTATATTTAAAATTTTGTTAATTTAAAAAAAATATTTTCTTATGAATTTTAACACATTATAAAGATATTGTATTTAGTGAACCAAGTTTTTTTAATTAAGTCTGCCATGTTTACTAATTAGTGAGTCAGGGGTGTCTTTGTAACTTTGTTATTCACTAATTATTGTATATAAAATATATAAAAATAATAGATTTAATAAAATACCACGTTAGTGAGTTGGGTTCATAGGTTCGGAAATCAAATTTTGTTACCCAATCCATACTTGAACGGGTTTGAATGGGTTGGGTCGAGTGTGACCCAAACGCTCAAGCAACCAAACCAAAGTAATTGAGTCAGTTTGTGTCAATGAGTTACCCGTATCCGTGAACATCCCTACTCACAAGCTCATCTCCTTCAAATAACCAAACTTATTTCCACTCTTCTATTTTCATTCTCTCATCTCCATTTCTACACAAATTCATCTCTGTCAAACACACCTATAAAGTTTAACTAAAATGATAAAACTACAATTAAATATAATATATATAATAAAAAACTCTTGATTTAAATTTATATATTTTATATAATATGTTGATATATTTATTATAATAAAATATTATTTATTATTGTAATTTTTTATTTGTAAACTTTATAAATAAATTATATACAATATATAAATTTATAGTATTCACAAATTGACATGTGGCTAAGTTGGATTTAAATTCACAAGATTAGCTCAATTAAAATATTAAAGCAAGTTTGTATCGAGTTTAACTCATATCACGAATATCTATATGGGACTGAGTATACAAATATTTTTGTTTAAAGGCATTTTTTCATTTAAAGAAAGCACCGGTGCTTGTACGAATAAAATCTTTATAAACTCTCGGATTTTAATATAATTCACTATATATACTTTTGATATAAAAAAAAAGAAATTCTAGATCTTTGCAGTGTCTTTGGTTGGAAGGGGGAGGATTTTATTTTTATTTTTTTTATTTGGTTAAAGAATTTGGGGAAAAGAAAGGAAAAATAAAGTGATTAAAATTTCTCCCATTTTATTTTCGTCTACCCTCTAATATTGAAGGCGAATGATTGAGAAAAAGTTATTTATAATTTTTAATAGTGTAAAACTGCTCTACACTATTAATGCATAACTTATGTATATTTATAAAAGCAAAATAATATATTATGTATATTTTCTTTTCCTTCTCTTTACTAACTAAACAAGACTTGTCTCACCTTTACTCTCTTTTCTTTCTCTTGAACAAGGATCACAAAGCGGGTTGGACTCGATGAGTCAATCTGCTTAACTTGCTAAGATTAAGTCATCTTAATTCACCAATCTACTTAACCTGTTTTGCCCAATCTGGCTAATCAAGGACGAGTTGGTTCACATTTTGCTACTTTTTAATATTTTTGTGTGTTGTTGGATTGATTAATTAATTGCTATTTTTTAATTTTTTAGTGGATTTTAACAAGTTAATCCACCATTTTATAGCTCCTCTCTCTCTCTCTCTCTCTCTATATATATATATATATATGGAGAGAGAGAGAGAGACCACAACTGTCATTGTCATTGCCACCACCATTATCGCCGCCACCGCCGCTGTCAGTGGCATGGGGTAGTAATGGTGGTAACAGCAAGTTGCAATGGCATGGTGGTGGCAAGGTGACAGTAACAACATAGTGACAGCAATGATGAGATGGCAGTGACAACAAATGGTGTGACATAGCGATGGGACAACAGTTGTCATTTTAAGTGAGTCTTTTAATCTAAAAGCCTTTTATTTCAATCGAAGGATTGAGATAAACCATTCTCATTCTCACCTAAAAAATTATTCTCATAAGATACGTTCCATATATATATATATATAGAGAGAGAGAGAGAGAGAGAGGCCATGCACTGAAAGTGTAAAGTGTTTTATACTATCCTCTAATCACAAACTATTATTCATTGTAAGTTTGTTAATTTTATAATAAATACTTTAAAAGTCATATCAATGTGGATTTCTGATTAATTGACATGTATAATTTTTTTACCTTATGATGCATGACCATTAAACTCTCTCTCTCTCTCTCTCTCTCTCTCTCTCTCTCTCTCTCCTCTCTCTCACACACACACACACACACACACCACACACACACACACACACACACACACACACACACACACACATATATATATATATATATATATATATATATATATTCTCATAAGTTAAATCTATAAAAAATAAATAAATACATAAAATTAAAGATTATGGGTCATTAAACATTAACTATTTTTATATTTTAATATAGTCAAGTTGGATGTAAAATTTTCAAACCCTATATCCGATCAATTGTTTTAGATTCATCTATTTTCAAACTAATTTTTATCCGTTAAGCCAAACTATATAATACGGTATTTTTAATTTGGATCGAGGTAATTAGTTGGTTAACCCAATCCATATGATCACTCCTAATTTTGACCTTATTCAACTTCATTCTTCTATTAGAGTTGTTTTTCCATTTAATTTATTCATACAACTTTTCTAATGATTCCATCTTCTTGAACTTTCTTTTTTTGTCGTTCTCATATTTTCTCTCCCATTTTCACCAACTTCTGCCAACTTGTTTTTTTTTTTCTTCTGCCCTTTATTTAATAATTAAACCAGGTACTTTTTGTGAAAGGGAAAAGACATTAATTAGTCCACGAACTGCATTATCTTTTGTGGTTTGGAAAAAAATCAGAAAAAAAATGATTTTATATAAAATAAAATTACTTTTGGTAAAGTTTGATGAACCTTATACTGGATAACCTTGGAGAATCAATACATTTTTATAGGGTATATAGTCTATGAATTGATAGTGTAAAAAATTTTAATACTGCCATTCAATCACAAATTATCATGTATGATAAGTTTATTAACTTTTACATTAATTACCTTAAAATTCATATCTACTATAATTTTTGATTGGTTAACACAGGATAAAAATTTTTACATTGACATTACAGAGAAATTAAACTTTTCTTTGGGTAAAAAAATAATGAAGTCCATATATAACATTCAAATAATAGTATACATCTAGAGAATCGATCGGTAAAGTTTTTAAAATTATAAAGATCTAACTGTGATGACTTATTTAAATAATTTTAATAAATGTACAAATTTATAGATTAATTTATTTTTTTATTTATCATAATATAACACTGCTACACTTAGAAATGAATTAAAAATAAAATCTTTTAAAGCACTTGGATGATAGCAATTAGCGAGTTAGCAACCTAGGGCATAGGATAATGTGAGTGCAGTTTCTCCTAAAAATCTGTACAATGATTATTTTGTCAATGTGGGATTATATATAATTTGCACACACATACCAAAAAAAATGGCTATACATAGTTTACGCATTCCTCATCAACATGTTATCAAATTAACACCAAATTTTTTTAGGATGAAAACGGAAAAAGAAAATAAATAAATAATAATGTGTGATATATGTGAAAAATATTATATACATGTAACGTTTCCCTGATCTCTTAAACCAAAAACATAGTATGATCACACGTTAACCAACTCATTTATAGACCTTTCGTTGACGATCGCTTCATCTGCTATCTCAGGCTCTCAGCATTCAGCAAGCATTTATGTAACGTAAGGCCAATTTCATGCCACTGGCACCCAGCACATGCGTGCAATTGTCACAAGCCCAGCTGATATGTCTGAGAAAAGTTTGATGGACATCAATCTCTGTTCAACACTTAGAGAGAGAAAGAAAAAAGTGTGGATGTGAAAGGTAATATGATGTAATAAAAAAAAATAGGTATTGATAAAACCTATAATATATAGAAGTGTCTATATATTATTACATAATATGTTATGCGATATATATGCATGCATATGAAATTAAAGCCTATACTATTACTATTTTTTTAATTGATCAAAAATCAAAATGATAAGTTGTTTTAAAATTTTTGAATGAAGATTAAAAAAGTTATTGAATGTTGTCAATTTAAAAAAAGATTTGATAAAATTGGATCGATTAAATTATCTTCTAATAACATCATTAATATTTGACTAAGCTCATGCAATTTAATTTGGGTCAAATTAAAGTAGTAATTAAGAAGAGGAATGATTAGTTGACATCTACAAAATTTTATATTAATTAAAAATTATATCAATTCGGGATTAAAAGTTTCTATCAAATAAATTATATTTGCAAAATTTTATATTGATTTAAAATTATTTTGTATATCATTTATGTATATTAAAATTAATGTGATATATATTTTTAATATATATGAAAATATGTATTATTTAATTTTTTTTATTGATGTTCAACTTTTATAAGATTTGATATAGTTATAAAAATGACATTTTATAAGATTTAATTAAACAATTAAATCAATAAAAATAACATTTTATATAAATTATTGATGGTATAAAAATAAGTGTAACTCATATTAGTGTGAATCTCCTCAAGTAAGAAAATTATCTTCTTATTACCAATTCAAAATTTATACTCCTTAATTGAAAGAAGAAGGATTTGGGCTATGAACGTTCGAGTAACAACTTCTTTCCTGCTTTATGTTCTTCCCGCGTACAATTGAATAACATTATGCATTGCATTTCATTAGTCACTATTCAAAGGAAAATCGTTTCTATTTGCCTACGTCATAAATTACACATTTTTCTATTTTTAAAAAAATAATAAATGAATTGCTCAACATGCATCTGATATGTAAATGGCCGTACTAGTAACCCTATTTTCTAATTTATAGCAGACTTAGCAGTTAATCATTTGGAAAGTTGAGAAAAGGCTTTGAAATAAAATAAACAGAAGAGGTTAGAATTCAATGCCCCTTTTCATTTTTTGGTCTCAATGATTCACCGGTTCAGTATTTAAAAAAAAAAAGAAGTTGTAAAATTGTCTGGAATATACTATTTTAAATTAGCTACTTGATTAGAAGGATCTGAAAATTAAATGAATATGGAGGAAGCCTAGTCATACACTTTGTATATATCTCATCATTATGCAAGATCACCATTCTATTTCATCAATTAGCAATTAGCAAGTTAGCAACCCAGAGCTTAGGATAATGTGAGTGCAGTTGCTCCTAAAAACCTGTACAATAATTATTTCTTCAATACAAAAAAAAAAATGGCTATACATAGTTTACGTACGCATTCCTCATCAACATGCTATCAAATTAACACCAATTTTTTTTAGGATGAAAACGGAAAAAGAAAATAAATAAATAATAATGTGTGATATATTTGAAAAAATTATATACATGTAACGTTTCCCTGATCTTTTAAACAAAAAATATAGCATGATCACAAGTTAACCAACTCATTTGTAGACCTTTCGTTGACGATCACTTCATCTGCTATCTCAGGCTCTCAGCATCAAGCAAGCATTTATGTAACGTATGGCCATTTTCATGCCATCGGCACCCAGCAGATGCGTGCAATTGTCAAAAACCCAACTGATGTTTGAAAAAAGTTTGATGTAGAGCGATCTCTATTCAACACCTAGAGAAAGAGAAAGAAAAGTGTGGATATGGTAGGTGATATATATATATATATATTTAGTATACATGGTAGGTGATATGATGATGTAATATAAAAAAAGATAAAGAAAAATAATATGTATTGATAAAAAGTATAATATATAGCGGTATTTATATATCATCACATAATATGTTATGCGAAATGCATGCATCCAAAAAGCCCATACTATTAATATTCTTTTAATTGATCAAAATAATAAGTTGTTTTAAAATTTTTGATGAAGATTAAAAAAGTTATTGAATGTTGTCAATTTAAGAAAATTATCTTCACACTAACAATTCAAAATTTATACTCCTTAATTGAAAGAAGAAGGATTTTGGTTATGAAAGTTCGAGCAACAACTTCTTTCCTGCTTTATGTTCTTCCCTCATGCAATTGAATAACATTATGCATTCCTTTAGTCACTATTTAAAAAAAACGTTTCTGTTTGCGTACGCCATATATTACACATTTTTTCTATTTTTTAAAAAATAATAAATTAATTGCTCAACATATATTTGATAAGTAAATGGCCGTACTAATCACCCTATTTTCTAATTAATAGCAGACTTAGCAGTTAATCACTTGGAGAGTTGAGAAAAGGCTTAGAAATAAGATAAACAAAAGAGGTTATTAACTTATTATTCAATGCCCCTTTTCTGTTTTTGGTCTCAATGATTCGGTTCTGTATTTTTTTTTAAAAAAAGATGTAAAATTGTCTGGAATATACAATTTTAAATTAGCTACTTGATTAGAAGGATCTGAAAATTAAATGAATATGGAGGAAGTCGAGTCATACACTTTGTATATATCTCATTATTATGACGCTAATCTTTGTAGCCTAGTTACTCGCAAGATCACCATTCGTGGTGTCTTCTGTATATGAAAATGTTACAATACCATGCAACACATGGAATAGTAATCAGTTGAGTACAACTATTTAAGTTATCCATTTTTTTAAAACTAGCTGCTAGTTTCCATTTATAACCACTCAATTTAAATAAAAATAAGATCTCTATACAATGAAAATCCTAGCTAATGGAATAATAAGTTGCTCCCTTTTTTAAATTATCTCTTATTTTAAGAGGTTTAACTTATTTGAAACAATTTGTAACTTCACAAAATTTTTAAATTAATAATTTTTTAAACACCCTTATTTTTTTAATTGATATTTTACCCAAAAATTTAATTAATTCATAACTACACTCTAACTCTTTTAATAATGATATTTTAATGTAAGAAATACTATTTTATTGTAATTAGTGTAATTAATAATTTTTTGACTTAAATATGTTTTTAGTTCCTGTAATATACTATTTTTTTGGTTTTGGTTCTTATAAATATATATTTTTTAAATAGTCCTTATAAAATTTCTATTTTTGATTTTGGTCCCTGTTATTTTGTTTTAGTCCTTGTAATATATTTATTTTTTAGTTTTTGTCTTTGTAATATGTAAATAATTTGATTTTAGTCCCCATCAATTTTTTTTTTCAAAGGGACTAATTCAAAATGAATAAAATATTATAGGGACAAAAATGAAAAAATAGATATATTAAAAGGTTAGAACAAAATTAAAGGACTAGAACCAAAAAAAATAAATTTTACAAGGACCATTTTAAAAAGATAATTTTATAAGGACCAAAATAAAAAAAATCATATTTTATAGGGACCAAAAACATATTTAAACCTATTTTTTAAAGCTTGTACATTACCTAAAATGGCTAATAATTTAGGCTATGTTTAGTAAAACTAGCTAAAAGTTAGCTAAAAGCTGAAAAGCTAGTTAGAAGCTAAAAAGCTAGTTGGTAGTTGAAAGCTATTAAGCTAGCTTATTAAATTATAAGTATTTAGTAAAATTATCTATTGAAGTAGATGCTAATATAAAATGACAGAAATAGACATGTTTATATGATATTTTTATATAAATTTTTAATTTATTTTATTGATAAAAATATATTTTGAGATATTTATAATTTTAGTTTTTAATTGATTTTAAACTCTTCTAATTTTTATTTATAGATTTATTTGAATTACATTTTTTAGTTTCAATTATTATTTTTTTATATTATATACATGTATTTCTACTATTAATCTTATTATATATCTTAAAATATCAAGTTTAAAATAAAATAAAAATAACATACACTTAAGTAGACATCTTACTTTCATTATGTTGATTAGTGTAATAGTTAAAATATTTTGAAGTATAACATTAAAGTAATAGAATAAATAATGTAAATAGTACGATGGTTAAATAAATAGTGTAATATAAAAAAATATTTAAGAAATAATAGAAGAAACAAAATACACTTATCATCTATTATTATCAATATATTAAACTATAATATTAAAATAAAAAAAATTATTATAACATAAAAAAAATCCAAAAATATTAACAATAGTAAAATAAAACTCTATTGCTAATGAAAGGAAGAAGAGAAACAAAAAGTAGTAATAAAGCCTTACCTTATGTATAAAACAGCAAAAAAGAAATTTAATAGATATTTTTAGGGTAAAATGAGAATATAAGAAGTTAGAAGCTAGCATTTTAAAGTAACATATAAAAAATGCTACAAGCTATTAAAAGAAGCTCATTTACAAAATATGATTAATAAGGTTAAGCAAGCTTTTTAGTTAGTAAAAAAAAAAAAAACTACTAGTTAGATGAAAGTGCTTGTCATAAGCTTAAAGTAAAAGGACTATGTGTATTTACTAATGAGTTTGAAGAATTGAAATAATTTTTTTAACTAAAATTATAAATATTTAATATTTTAAGAATTCAAAAATATTTAATATTTTCTTTGTTAAATAATCAAAACGATTTATGAAAAGAATTAAATATTTCTTAACTAAAAATACTAATTACCAAGACTGGATAGGTAAATTTTTAAAGTATATTATATTCTCGATTTTTTTTTAAGAAATGCTTAAATTACGTCTTCCTTTTTTCTTGGTTTAAAAATTATACTATCATCTCTTGAGAAATGGATGGATAGTGTAATTTAATAATGTAGACAAAACTTTAAATAATGATTAACAACGACCAATGTGGCTCCCAATGACATGTTTCTTTTTATACAAAGTTCAATGTCATCCATAACTAATTTTGCCTATTATTGATTTTAAGATTTTAGGAGGATAAAATAAAATTTTAAATGTCCTTATTATTAGTTTTGAAATTTCATCCAAAATCTTTAATTTTCTTTTTTAAAGTCACAACATTCATGATAGTCAAAGTTAAAAACCAAGAATCACAACAAGAGAAAAAAAAATCCTGAAAAACTCCTTTATGTTAAAATGAATTGAAGTATAATATAAATTTAGCTTTCAAGAAAAAAAGAGTGTAATTTACTCTAATTATTACAAAAATGTAATAATCCATGATACTTTACTCTATGTTAGAAAACTGATTACAAAAATAAATATTACCAAATCTAATGAATGGTGGTGTTTTTTTAACTCAAGATAAACTAAAGTAATGATACTTGGATGGCACTCTATGATGCTTATATGAACCATTCAAGAAAAATTATAATATATTTACTGTTTTGTTATCATTCCGTCATACACCAGGCTCAACTGGTGCTTATTTTAGCCGGTGCATTTATATATGATTGTTTAAGTGAATAAATAGAGAGAAAATTTAAATTTTTTAATTTGGTTAAGAAGAAACTAAAGAAAAAGTAGGGAAAGGGGAAAAAAAAGAGAGAAATATCTAGAATAGTAAAAGGCTTAAATATGTTTTTAGTCTTTGTAAAATGAACAATTTTTGATTTTAGTCTTTGCAAAAAAAATTCTTTGGTTTTCATACACAAAAATTTGAAATCATTGTTTTTAATTCTTATTATTATATGATACTCGTTAACTACTTATGTATTCAACGAAAGGTCAAGTCATCATCCCAAGTGACACCCACTAGTATGTATAGTACCATTTCAGCATGTTATTTATCTACTTTAAAATACATGTTAAGGAAAAAAAAATTCAGATTTTGAAAGAATGAAAATCAAAGAAAAATATTTTACAGGGACTAAAACAAAAGTTTGCTCATTTTATAAGGGCAAAAATGGTGATTTCAAATTTCAAAGGGATGAAAAATAAAGAAAAAATTTTCAAGGACTAAAATTAAAACTTGCTTATTTTATATAGAATAAAAACATATTTAAGCCAAAATAAAATGTTGAATTTTTCCCTCTTACTTTTTTCCTTTCTATTTCCTCCTCCAACAAACAATTGGTTAAAGAAAAATATTTTAATTAATAAGACAAATCTTTTTTCTCTCTTACAAGGATTGGAATAGATGTCTAGCCACAAATCAATAAGATAAACGTTAATATTAATTAATTAGGTAAAAAGAGTGAAATGATGAGTCTCAATGTTTGAAGGGTAATTTTGAAAAAAATAATACAAATTTTATGCTATTAACTAAATTAATCATCTTTCTTAATTCCTATGAATTAGTTAAAAGGGTCTTATATAGGACATACACAGGTTGTATTACTTAATTATTGTAAAAATAGTTTGAATAATAAATACATGTTTACAATAATTCCTATTTTTGGTAAAGACCACAAGTATACTTCACAGGAGACAATCATGTTCAAGTCGAGTAGGACCATTATGAATGGCAAAGCTTTTCTTTGAGTATTTAACGCAACTACATACTTAAGACTCGAACTCGAGACTATTGATTAAGCTGAAATAACTTCGTGCTAATTAATCCATGCGTTCTATGGTTACAAGAATTCCTTTAACATTATACGATTTAAAAAATAATTTCAATGCGTATGATAAACCATATATCTATACAAGATTTATTCCAATAAGACATTATAGGGCCTAAATGCTTAGATCAGTTATCTAGTGGTCCTTAGTCAAATTTAAATATTTACACATCATGTGAGATCTTATCTCCTCTAAAATTATATCACAATTTATCAAGTCCAATCCCACAACTGAAACTTTATCAGCAAAATTGACATGAATAATACTAACCACAGAATATTATTAGGTTTTTTTTTTTTAAATTGTAAATATGACAAACTAAACACATCGTTTGGAGTGAACGAAAGAGAGAAGAATGGTGTAAACACCCAATTTTATCCAGATAATTCATAAAATAATAATAAAAATAAAACAAAATAAAAATAAGTAAATAAATAAATAAATTATAATATTTTCTTGAGGTCCATATCCGATTTAAATATATAAATAAGTTGGGCCTAGCAGCATAGTTAAGCCAATAAGTAATCTAAAAAAGAGAGGGAGATAAGCAGAAAATAAAAGAAAAAGAAACGAAATCAGTAAGGATTTGTTTGGCCTATAGGATTAAAAGCCCATCCACAAAACAATACATCAAGCCCATAAAAGGGAGCTTGCAGCAAGTTGCTGAGACTTGCAAACGTTGGAAGTCTACAATGTATAAATAAAGCATTATGGGAACTTTGAGGGGATTCGGACATCATTTTTAAAAATTGGGGGAATAATATGGGAGAAAGAAACGAAAAACAGAGGAACAAGAAAAAGAAAAAGAAGAGGACAAAGAAGCAGTAGGAGGAGAAGAAAAACAGAGAAGTGCCGAGTACAAAATTGTGGTAGAAGAAGATACGAAGGTATTCCTCACCTTTTCTTTTGCATACTCCGTTGTTGTTTATAATCACGTGAGGTCTTATATCCCTATGATCTACTCAAACACTTGTTCTTACTGTATGATTGAATCCTTTCACGTGACTTAGTGATTTTCACATTTGTCCACTATGTTGAAATTACGGATCTGTGAAATGACTCAAGTTCATAGCATATTCATAATATAAACACAACGCTTTCTCAAATTAATCTCACTCGTCCAATTCGCTAGTCGTAAGTAGATTTATTCTAAAAGTGCAAGTGATACATTCATATACTAAGGCACTGATATCAATCTGAAATTAAAATCATAGGAATTGCATAGTTCATACAATAAGTGCACTGTTTTTCATTTTTTTTTACACAGATGCATTGCATGCTCGTTTTCTTCCAAAGATCACAACAATACTCAAAATATGCACACACTATTCGCTTGTTCTTACACATGCAAATTTAATAATTAAAATCCTCCAGACACCAAGAGCACAATCTCAGATTCACCACAATAATGTTAAACATAACACAACAAAATAATCCCCCTTTGCTATGAGTTAGTGTGAGACAAATAATTTTCAATGAGTGTCACCATATCCTTCACCTCTGTCGAACCTTTGTCCTCTGTGTCCCCACCGTTCGTAGCTTTCGCGCCACTCACCGCAAATCGTTTTCGCGAATCGTCGCCACAACGCTCTGTCGCGTCTCCGACACATAGGTTCTAGTGTTGCCTTGCCGTGCCGGTTCCGTCTCAATGCTGCTCTTTTCCTGTGACTGGAAAAACTGGAGAGGAAACAAAATATTTTCTCTTGCCGCCGTTCGATTCGGAATCCATAACCCAAATCTGCGCTGCTGCTGCACGGGAGCTTCGCTAGGAGGCTTAGACGTTGTGCAAAATCAAAACTGAAGTGCCATAAGGGGGTTTACCCCCTCACCCCAGCATGGTATTCAACGGTGGGCCCGGCCCATTCACAAGAGTTCATTAAGAAAGGAAAATAAATTGTCCCACCATATATCCGTTTTCTTTCTTTTATATTTAAAAAAAAAAAAAGACGTGTCGCGTATTGCTTCGTTTTTTTTCTTGTTACTATACCTATGAACTTTAAGACTTAAAGCGTGCGACTAAAAGACAAATGAAAAGGATATGGTTATATAATATATAAAAAAAGAGTTTAATAATTAAAATACTTTGGTTGCTAGCAATCAAGAAATAACGTTGTCACTTGTTTACTAAAAGTTTCCGAATTAGCTTTTGACTTTTGTTTTCAATAGGATTTTATTTTCAATAGGAACTAATTAATGATTTGTTAACTAATAAATTCTCTTTAAATAAAATACTTAAACTTGATAATGGCCACCTAGGATGCACTTTTTATTTGGACATTATTAAAGTTCTAATGATAATCATTTAAGATGCACTTCTTATTTGATTATCATTCTTTTTTAAAATAATAATAATATTAATAAATAATAAAATGTTTTTTAACAAAGGTTTTAATGATAGTCACTTTGGATGCACTTCTTATTTGACTATTATAAAATCTTAAAAGGTCTATTGATAACCACTTTAGATGCACTTCTAATTTGGTTATTGAATATGCCTTTACCATACTAAAAATAAAGTAAAATAATAAAAAATAGTAATAATAATAAACCAATCAACCAACAAAATGTTTTTTTTCTACAAAAGAACTATGTGAGTCTGATTCCTCATTGCACCTGAGGATACGTAGGAGTAGAGGCCCACCCCTATCGATCTCAACAAAATAAAAATAATTTCTTTCCAAAATAAATATTTTCTTCTAAAATAAAATTATATCGATAAACAAAATTTGTAAATAAACAAATCTTCTCTAGGGGTAAAACAAATATTGTTGAAGCTATCTATTTTGCACATTTAATTAGGGGTAACCGTCTTTATGATAGACGTCGTAGGGTGCTAACACCTTCCGTACACGTAATTGACTCCCGAACTTATTTTTGGTTTCATAGACCACATTCTTTTCAAGGGTTTTTCCAAAGTTTTTCTTAATAAACTTTGGTGGCGGCTCCTCTAATTTTAATTCTTTTTCGTCGTCCGGTCATGACCCCGGTTGCGACAAATGGAAACCGAAAAGAATACAAAAGTAAATCCTTCCACCATTTGGTATTGTTTTAAGAAACAAAGAAAGAATCATAAAAAAGCAAACAAGGCCCACTATTTTTTTAATCCTTTCAATTTGAAGAGAAAGATGAAAGAAAGGTGTTTTGTATAATTAAAATACCATATTATTCTTATTTGAGAAAACAGGCCATGCACTGACAGTGTAAAGTAGTTTTGCACTATCATTTAATCACAAACTACCATTTATTGTAAATTTGTTGACTTTTATAAAAAATACTTCAAAAGTCATATCAATGATAATTTTTTATTGGTTGACAGTGTAAAACTTTTTACACTGATAGTGCATGACCATTAAACTCTTCTTATTTTTGCGCATTTTTTTTATTAGGGATATTTATATAATTTTATATACATACTTTTTTTCTTATACTTTTTACACAACCAAATAAGAAAAAAGAAAGCTTTTATCATTTTTTCCTTTCATTTTCTCTCCCAACAAACAACCTAAAAATCATCTCACCTTTTACTCTTTTTTCTTCCTTTCTTTTTCTTTTCTTTAACTTTGTTTTCTTTTAATTTATTTCTTAAACCAAAGAATATTATTATTATTATTATTTTTAAAATTGTAAATATGACGAACTAAAAGAAAACTGAACGAGGGTGGGGGACGGTAACCCCATAAAGATCAGCACGGGGATTTTGGAACATGTTTCGCATTTAAGTAACAAGGATATATCAATTACTCATATAACATCTTACTTATTTGCCGAACTAAATGAGTTAATATTTTAAATGGCTCAAACTTAAGAAGATGAAAAAAGATAATTATCTTCGTGGAGAAGATAGAAAATTCGCCTCACGAACCTAAAGATGATATTTCAATCTTTCCATCAAAACCCTTTCGATATACGTTGTTTAGTAAGTTATCTCACAGACATGATATCCTTTTAATTAAGTATGTGTTTGTGTCTTGTAATATTGATGATAACTTCCATTATTTGAAAATCAAAAACTTAAAACGGTATACAATTATTTCTCTTTTTTTAATTTTTTTTTTTTTTACAAACATCTAAAAAGTACGCCACAAAATCCAAGAAAACAACTTTTTATTATACCATTTTGTTCACAAAACATTGTCCTATTCATAATAGAAGTTTTGGCGCTAACTTATTACAATGCTAAAGCGTAGATCGAGAAATCGAATATTGTAGAATAGGAATTGACCATTATAAACAGGTGAAAACAGAAGACTTGCAAACGTTAGCAAAGCTGAATTGATTAGGAATGAATGAACGGTTTGCAGCTATAAATTAAGCAATGATGGAATTAAATCTCGCCTTCTCCAAAGAGGGAAGAGATTAAAAATTTTGAACATTTGGCAACACTATGTAACTCAATTGGCACCAGTCTTATCTTTTGGACTGGGGTGATCTGATCATGATGTTGGAATTTCGATCCTCCACCACGCTACCTATCCCTTTTTCCTTTTTTCTTTTTTCTTTTTTCTTTTTTTTTTGGTGAAAGACGCTACCTTTCCCCTAGCCAAACGCAAACCTCCAATGTACCAAATTCATTTACAATCTGCCCAAGTGAAGAAATTTTAAAAAGAAAAAAGCATATTGGGCTTTCCATAAATACGCTTCTTAAGATGTGGGCTTGGATCCTTTATTGATGCTCTTGCTGCTTCGGATATTAAGCTTCGGATGGTCCTGTGCTGAGCAAGGAAATTGAAAAAAGACTTTCAACCAATAAGCATAACAATTTGAATTTGATTTCTCTAAGTTTAAAAAAAAAAAAGTATGTGTGAAAATGAGAAAATTAAGGTACATTCACCAGTGATTTGAATTAACATACCTCTTTAACTCATTTCCAATTATACATTTTTACCTTCAAACTTTACACACTTTCTCATTTAAAAATAAAATAAAATCCAAGAACCATGTTTCCATTAATATTATTACTTGGCAATAATGTTTAAAGGGACCGAGAATGCAATCCACTTTAACAAAAGAAAATGGCAGGTGATACATATTGTATGAGCAAAGGGTGCTTATTAGAATGATAATCCGAAATTATTCTAGTGAAATCAGATTCAACAAGAAGTCAGGTTATTGTCCAATTATCTTCATAATTCTTTTGTTCTTTAGTGTCTTCATGTAAATTTCCTTCTTTTTAAGTTCGCAAATAAACTTGCCTACATAAAAAGAAAGAAAGTTCTCCTAGCAAGTATATCTACAATTAGATACACATTTAAGTTCATTGACATAATAAAAATATTGCTGGATAATTTCCATTTTTTTTTCCCTTAAAGGTCACTAACGATTGTTATACATAGCAATACATTATAAAAGTGACATGGAAAAGGACTTGCTCACCTTTTTTGGAATCACTTTTGTTCCGAGATTTAGTGATGCCTTTGTTATTTGAGACTGAAAAGGAAACTGCATTAAAACAAATTTCATGGCATGATCAGTAAATATCTAAGAGAAAGACAACATAGAAGACCACAAAACATGGAGCAAGTATGAAACAATCTACTCTAAGAGACATACAGGCATCCTCCTTCTAACAACCATCTGGTTTCAGACAATGCATGTTGCATGTAGCTTTTTTGTCTCACATCAGTGAGGTGACAGAGTCGGAACAGAGATGTGCAGAAATTCTGATGGGACTAGTTAGAATCAAATGATGAAGACTGTATGTCGAAGTGTGTATGTATAGCATTATGTGGTTACACAGTCCACAATTTGCTTGCATATATTTAGTGGCAGCAAGGAAATCTCCCAGTAAAGTACTGTAATTTAGAAACAAATATAGTCTAAAAGGACATTTGAAGTGTACATTTTAAGTCCCTATTCTTAGGCTTCAAAATAATGAGCGGTGCATATTTAAAAGATTAAGTAAATAGTGATCTATCAGATTATAATTAATCATCTAGGTGTGGATTATGATTAGCTGTCTCTGGTTGTCAAGGATGAACATTTTAGCAATGTTCCATATGCTGAATAACATTGTGTAAAATTAAAAAAGCTGGTCAAACATGAAGCATGTTTCATTCTAAATTTGAATTTCAATATATATGCCCAAATAGTAATCTTGAACATGCAGACAAGCATATGCAGGAAATTTAATGCATATATTGCACCCACCGAGGGAAAATATCGGATAGATAATCAGGTTTCATTTTTATAGGAAAAAGAGTATGTAGTATTTACCTTTTATCTGTTGGTGGAAGCTTTTTCATTTTTCATGATCATATGGAATGATTTAGACCGGTCCTCCTCAACCATTTCCCTTAGTATATCATCTTCAATCTTCTCAGCTTGCCACTGAGAAGGGTCCTCCACAAAGGCCTCACTAAAGATCATGCTTGACACCCACTCTTTCCAAGTGGTTCTTCGGTACTTATCTTCCTCCAATGAACCTGTCACCAAGAGCTGATACACATACACCATTTTCTGCTGACCAGGACGAAAGGCACGGGCAATAGCCTGCTTTGTTTTGGAAGGGTTCCACTCTGAGTCCAACATGATCACACGAGAAGCAGCCGTCAAACTAATGCCTTCAGCACAAGCTGTAATTGAAGCAAGGAGTATCTTTGACACTCCACCAGGCTCCTCAAACTTATCCATTACTCTCCCTCTTTCAAAGAGCTCTAGTTCCCCAGTTAGTACCAACACTTCCCTACCTTTTTGCCATCCAAAGTACTTCTCAAAATATTCTGTAAATAATTTGACAGGGGCAATATTATGGCAAAATAGAAGAACCTTCTCCTTCTTGACAACGCGATAGATGAGGCTCAAAACAAATCTTACTTTGGAGCCTATTTTTAAATCAAACTTGCATTTCTCTAGCTCCATCAATTGCTCCGAAGTGAAAAACTTTTCAGCACATACAGCTGTTTTAACCAACCAAGGATGTATTGAACCAAGAGTAATCAAAAGCTCTAACTCCAGAGGGTATCCATTGCACTTGGCCATTTTCTTGTGCAGTTTCTGCAAAATCTCATGCTGTGTATCTGTTGAATTCATTAGCAATGTATAAATTTGCAAACCAGGTAGACCATCAGAACTCCCACCTTCATAAACATCTATAAAACCATTTGTCACATTTCTCAACATCTTTAAACCCTGCCGCCTCTCCCTACCATTATTTGAGTCAATTTTCTTAGCAATTTTGTCCAAGAAGAATTTTCTGGCCCGTGACTCTAATAAATTACGCGCCTTCTTTGCCACTTTCCCTTTCCTCCTATATTTTGGGTCTAATGCTTTCAGTACTTCATTAATAAACTTTGGTCTTGCCAAGCACAAGGTGTTGAAGTATTCACAGAAATTGTTCTGAAACAATGTACCTGAAAGCAGTATTCTCAATTCTGTCTGCACTTTCATCAAAACCTTTCTCAACCTAGATTTAGTGCTTCTAGGATTGTGCCCTTCATCCAGTACCATGATCCCAGGGCTTTCCCTCAATACTTTAGCCATGTATTTTCTGTGTGCGAACTTAGAGTCCTCTCGCATCAATGCTAAAAATGAAGTATAACCCATGATCAGAACACTCGGGTGTGAATGCCATTTTTGAATCTTCTCAAGGCAATCCAAAACATGTTTGACATCGTCAGTTGGCTTGGGAACTCCAGGAATAACAATCATTGATTTCTGCTTGAATACCCTGTAGGTTCTACGACCATGAATCAGATATACTGGTATAGGAATGTCCCACTTGATAAATTCTTTATACCAAGTATAGAGTGTTGTTTTTGGAGCAAGGACAAGAGGCCTCTTCCCTGGGAATAGCTTCAAGTAGCTTACAAGAAAAGCAATGATAAGAAAAGTTTTTCCAGCTCCAGGAGAATGAGATATCACACAGCCACCTCTTCTTTTGGATGCTGCTTCCATACATCCTGGTTCCATGGACCCTGCAATGTTTTGCCAAAGAAACTCAAAAGCTTTCTTTTGGTGGGCATGCAACTTTGTTCTAATTTCGGGAATTAATGCCCAAACGTTATCATTTTCTTCAGACACAGGTTCCTCAGGAGAAGCAAGATTCGGGAAAAGATCGAAGTCCTCATCCTCATCAGCCTTGGTCCTTGAATCTTCTTCAGCACTCTGCTTCTCCTCTTGGTGATACACTGAATGTTGAATCTACAAATAACAACAAGGTTATCATATACAGACTGGGGAAATAGACAAATTATCCAACCAAAACAAGAGAATGAGGTTAACATCAGGAAATAATTTACAGATGGATAGATTTTGGAATAGCATGCATGTTCCTTCTAAAATCACACTTCTTTGTACAAATTCTATGATAGATTTTTCAAACAGAAAAAATATCTTCCTAATGCATTATGCATAAAGGTGGTGAGTTGATGCAATGTTGATGTAATAGCCTCATAACAGCCTCTCCCCTTGCGGGGGTAAGGCTACGGCGCTACACATTTCTGACCCTTGCTGTGCCCCATAATGATAGGAGCCTCATGCATTAGATCTATATATTAATGCATATTGAATCCATCCAGATGCAAGGTAAAGAAAGCAGAATACAGCAACAGAAGATAACTACATAGAAATCCACATCTAAGTTAAACTTCACATACAAAGGGTGGTGTAACATATTTGATCTCAGTTCTCACAAAGCCACATCTATAGCAGTAAATTCCAATTTCTTCATTCATTCTGTAATCATGTGGACAACCTTCATTCGGCTCTTCCTGAGTCTCAGTTAAAACGGCAGTATTTGAATCCTGATTAAATAGTTGAACAGAATTAGCCTTAGGAAAAACAAAACAAAATGAAGGAATAGGGGAAATCAAAGGCAAAATGGTCACTTACCTGTGTGTCTTCTAGATAAGTTGATGCCAATGACACTTCCAGTTCTCTCCACAACATATCCATTTCAGATGCTTCTTCCGCATCCTTTCCATCGAGTATATCTGTTTCCATCTTTTGCCCAGTGCTGCTTGTTGTGTTGTTTTGCTTCCACTGCTCAGCAATAGATGGTTCTTCTTTGGTTGGTTTTGTATTAATATTCTTTAAGTATGAATTTATCAAATCCTTGTAAGCAGCTGCATTTAAGGTTCTGTCTTTATAATTGTAACTTCTTTCTTGTCCGTGATTTCTACTTCTTAAATATGTTGTACGATATTTTTTCCCTTGAACTGCTTTATTGGAATTTATCCCTTCCCATTTGTTTCCAAGATCCACCATATCATCCAGACCACATAAACTATTCCTCTGTGACTTAGGGGTGCCATAACTATAATGATACCTCAATGACAAATCATCACTCTTTTCTGCATCATCTGACTTTGAAGGATGATTATGAGGCTCAAAATTTAACAATTTAATTTCGTTCCTCTTTGATTTAGGGGTACTAGATAGATGATAATATTTGGAAGAAATTTCAGAGGATTCATGACCATAACTTCTAGTAACCTTGTCATTCAGATCACAATGCTCAACGGCTACCGGATCATCTTGATCAGGAAGAGGAATAATAGCAAGTTGATTTTGATGTTCATTCTGATCATCATCTCCTGACTTTACCTTCCGGGATTTAGCCTTCTTTCTATTGTACACCACAAGCTCCCGGCAGGTATTCGCCTTCTTGACCTTTTGACGATTGTCAGGATCCTCTTCTAAACAGTTTTGCTGCAAACCAAACAGGCATGCTAATGGCAAATGCAGTTCATCATCATCATCATCATCTTTCCAATTGTCTATCTTAACTGGTGGTCTGTTTCTAAAAGAACCAACATCAATCGCGGAAACATTATCGCAACCAAGGTAACGCTCAGGTTGTACATTCCGGCGCTTGGAACGCCGTAAGCCCTCAACATTATAAGACGGTGATACTTCATCTTCATGGGATTCTTGTACATGATCAACCCTCTTAGTTTCAGGTGTAGCTACTTGAGAAACAATGGGTACTAACATGCCACCGTCTGTTCTGAAATTCACAACATTAATGTGAGACTCATTGTTCAATGAAGTGCTAACCGTATCCCTTCCCAAAACTTGATACACTAGCTTGTCTTCTAGAGATCTTACGCAGAATGAAACCTTCCTTAAAACTGAGGCAACAACCAACCATGAAAGATCACATAACACTTTCCCCAGAAGCAATTTAGTGTGTGATATAATAGAACAGTCCTCAGATGAAGCCCACCGGTAGTGCTGATCTTCACAAGGAATATGTTCAAGTTTTTGGAGGATGGATATTTGATTGATTCCAACTACTTTAATCTCTTTACTAAGACTTCTTATCTCCGCACCAAGTGAACCTTGATGAACATAGAAGCTGACATAAAACTGACACGTGCACTCAGAGTCATGGGGTCTTCTTTGTACAGAACTTATCTTAGCATCAGCCCAAACCTATAGTTTAAAAAGAAAAGAAACTGTAAATCATACTTGAAATTTTGGCAACTAAAACTCTCAAATTAAAGCAGAGGCCTTGATCCAAACAACAACAACAATAATAATAAATGACAGGGTCCATGTGCGGAAAAAAAAAAACCAAGAAAGGGGAAAAAGGCATAGTAATCGCCAAGTAAATGCATACAAAATAAAGTAGAAACTATTTACCATGCAAATGTGCTCTATTTTCTTATCATCTCATAAAGGAGATCTTCAAATCAAAATATATCTCCAACATATAATTTCAACAATTAAGTATCCAAAGACGAGTTCAATAGGCATATACCATCAATGTAAAAGTTTTTGTATTATCAACCAATTAAAAATCACCGTTAGTATGTCTTTTAAGGTAGTTATATAAAAGTTAATAAACTTACTATACATGATAGTTTGTAATGGGATAACAGTATAAAAAATTGTTAGTGCATATATTATTTATTCTTGAAAAAATGTCAAAATAAAGAAGAATTAGATCGTATCTATTGCACTCTATCTCATAAAGAAACTTTTAAGACTTTGAATGAGTGAGATTGCATTGGCCATGTGAGGTTATGGTAAGGCTTACTCCAACAAAAGATGACTTGAAGATTCTGTCAAAAATGCGTGATCTACGGAATTCTAGAACCTCAGATTAAAAAGATAAAATGTATAAAATTCAGTTTAAAAGGAACACTTACAGGGTCGAGACTAATTGCATCTGAATCATCAGATTGTTGAGGGGCTGATAGCACACACACGTCAATTCCAGGACGTAAAAAACGGGAGCAATCTGATAAAGTAGCTTTCCTTGACCTTATCCGAATGTCTGACAAGGGTCCTTTCTCCATAGCCATATGATGATTATCCACAAAATGCATGGACATAGTTCCTGCCTCAATCTTTATGAACTCCACAGCTTGCCATGAGCCAAAGGCAACTGCTTCAAAGGCTGTTTAGAAAGAAAATTTTGAGGAAGTCAATAGGTTAAGAGAATCTTTGCTAAAGAATGTGAAATAGTGAATATATGGTTGTGGAAAATAGCAGGCAATACCCACGTTAGAAAATAATTGGTCAATCAAGTTTCAAGTTTGTCCTGTAAATTAAAGTCTCTTTTTGCCTTGATCAAGTTTCAGGACATAATGTTATAACTGATGATACTTATTTTTTGCATTATTTTTCTTTTCTTTGTGATGCATAGTGATCAACTGACAGAAACAAAAGAGGAAAGGCTTACGGTGAGAACTGAATGGATGCTTCAGTTGATCTAAACGCCTTTTTCTGTGTGCCATTGATTGTAACAGACTAATAGCTAACTAACTTGCGGATGATGTGAGCTTCTGCAGCAGTGATTAGGCACACAAACTTTCAAAAGCATTGATATACAAATACAATGGATACATATACATCATGGCATTAGACATATTTTTCAAAAGCACAAAAAAAAAAAAAAAAAAAGAGCTTCATTTCACACGTTATTTTCTGCCTCCAAAAGATAAGAGGAAAGTTGAGAAGGAGAAAATGATGTGCCTATAAATATGCACAAACATGGTTACTAAAAGAAGGGAAAGAAGATAAACTAAGCTCGGTTCAACTGTTTCATGTTTTTTTTCCTCCCAAAAACCAAACCTCCCAACAAAGAAAGGACCCTTTTGTGTCAAAATGCTGTGTTAGTTAGAAGAAGTAGACACATTCACACATGTGAAGAGTTCTAAGCTTCAGCAGAAAATTACACACTGAATGACAAAGAAAAACATCATTATCCGTGATACCCACTTATGCATACACAGAAATGGCAACAGTAGTGTTCCCCAGGGGACAAAAATAAAGACAAGAAAAAATCTTTTTTTATTGAAAATGATTGCGTTTATTAGCAAGTCTCCACAAAGAGTCCAAATATTGAGCAGGTCGATCAAGTCCATGATCAGCACAGCATAGACTCTAAATTGACTTGAAAAATGTATGTATAATCCATCAGAGGCATTTAGATTTTCTGGGAAAACCAGAGGAAGCAAAGAGTGACGATACTCAAGTGAGGGAATCTAATCTATCCTTACCAAAGGGAAAAAGCTGGTTCTTACTTCTGAGGGGAATCTAAAACACAGTTTCAAGCATGACTGAGAAGAGAGAGAATAGAGTGAAGTTCAGGCCGGCTATCTCTAGGTATAAAACGAATTCTGATGTGAAATATTTTTAAGTTAATAAAAATAATTTATTAAAATTATTATAGTTTTATTTAAGTTTACATGTCGTTACTAATATTTAATACTGACATTTTTTCGGTTTCTTTACTTTCATCTATTATAATAATACAATAATACAAAAGATTTAAAGGAGAAGTTTTATATAAGAAAATATTATGAATTTTACTATATTCTTATAATAAGGTTTTAATCTTTCTTTTATTTCTATTTTATAATTTTTATTTATATATATTTTTTAACTAAAATTATTTCTTTCTTTATTTTCTTCAAACAAAGCGTAAATCCCTCTTGAAGGACAATAGCCGCTTTACAAATATATCACCACACATAAGAGGTCTTAACTCTGTTAGAATTAAAATTCATAAATTTGAAATGCATATTAAAGAATTGAAATATTAATAAAGAAATATCAAATAGAAATAAGTAAACGTAGATTTAGGTGAATTTATTTTATTTAATCTAAGTTAATTTTCAGAAAATTTGCACTAAATCTTGATATCCATTGATTACTTAAATCCAGATATATTTAATAAATATAATTTACATAATATAAGTTATCAAAATCGACAAAATAAGTAAATAAATAAAATTAACTAGATTGAATCAATTTTTTATTTCAAATTTAAATATAATTCAATTTAAGTCAAACAACAATTAAATATATTTTGCTTAATAAATTTCATATTATTCATACTTAAAGTTTTTCTTATATTATATATTTTGATGAATATATAGATTAAAAAAAATTTAAAAGTTAAAAAGTTCATTTCACACAAATTAATTAAAATTAGGTATTGAATTAAATTGAATTTGCATTTAAAACCAAATCAATTAGGCCATATAATAAGAAAACTTGTTAAATTAAGAATCTCTCACACAATTAAGTTTCATCAAACACATTTATTATGACTTCATTCAAAATTTAAAAGTTATTATGTGAAGTTATAAATGAAAGCCATAAAAAAATTAAAACAATATCATAAAAACTGTTAGTAGAATCAATTAAAATAGCAATAAGTAAATGTCAGTTATATGATTATTTTAATTATAAAATTAAAATAATAAGCATGAAAACATATCAGTATAATTGTTTCAATTAAAATTAATAATAAGCTACTTATATAATTATTTTAATCATACAATATAATTGTTTCGATTAAAATTATAAATAAGTCAATTAATATCAATTATATAATTAAAATAATATGATAGAAACTAATAATTTGATGTGTATTTATATAAAATTAATATCAATTATATGTTAATAATAATTTTAAAAAATATATTATTAACGTATAAAAATCTTTTTAAAGACCTAAAACAAATATTTTATTCACTTTATGTTACCCTGAATGGGAGACAAAATTAAAATTCGGTGAAAGACCTCCATTTTGAAAAGGAAATATTAAATTATTTTTAATTATTAATTTTAATTTTTTAATAATGAAGAAATTGGATAAATAAGAATGGAATCTTTTTTATAAGGAGAAAAGGTCAACATAAGATAACAATTTTTTTAAAAAAATATTTATTTATAATAAATGAATATTCTTTATTAAATAAATATTAACTCTTTATTTTTTTTAAATATTATTAACATATAAAAATCTTTTTTAAGAACCTAACATAAAAAATATTGAATTATTTTATTAAAAATTAATTTTATTTTAAATAATGAAGAAAATGAATAAATAAAAATGGAAAATTTTTATATGAAGAAAAAAGTCAAAATAAGATAACAGTTTTTTTGGAAAAAAGAAGAAGCATAATAAATATCTTTGTAAAGGAAAATACCATTAACATATAAAAATAATATTTAAGGACCTATAATAAAGACTTTATTTGCTGTTTAGGTTACCCTGAATGGGAGGTAATAATGGTGCTGGAATTGTGGTAGTTGAGCATGAAGTGAGCGCAGGGATGAGTGAGAAAACATAAAGTGGTGTGTGAAAAGGTGTGAACTGTGAAGTAAAAGCAGACATAGACACAGCAAAGCAGCGGAGAAATCTATAAAAAAAGTAATCAAAAAGCCTTGAATTTCGCACAGTTGCATGAGAGAGAGAGAGAGAGAGAGAGAGCATGGTGGTTATTAAGGATATTCGCGGTTAAAGGTGGGGGCAGGAACAGGAGGTAGCAGGTACCAACATTTGTTAGTCTACGGAACCAAACAAAATACACTCAACAAAATCTGACATGAGAGAAAATATTTACTACTCAATACACGTCACAGATGTTGACAAGGTTTTTATAATAAGAATTTAAAAATGAAAACAATTATTGCCTCAATCCTTCACATGGTTTATTTAATAAACTGTTTATTTTTTAAAATAACTATTATGTTATATATTTTTTTAGAAATTATTATATTTTCATTTTAAAAATTAATTAAATTATTCAAATCCATTTAAATTAAAAACTTAATAATTTATTTTTAAATATATCTTTTAATAAAAAATTAAAATTAAAAACTCAAATAAACTTAGGAAGCAAAATAAAAATATTATTAAAATACATTTTATTATATTAAAGTTTAAACAATATTTAATACTCCCTCCATCTTATTTTATTTGTCATTTAGGCTCTAGTTTTTTCAATAGAAGGGAGGAGAGAGATTTTAATAGAAGGGAAGGGAAAAAAAAGAAGGACTATAATTACATATTTTTATTTGGTTAGAGAACGAAGAGAGGAGGAGATATAACTCTATCCTTGCACAAGGGGAGGAGAGATGTTTTAAAATTAATTTATTTTTTTTCTTTATTGCATCATTTGAATCCTTAAAGAATCTCCAATGCAAAAACTCAATTTGGGTTCTTAACTTTATTTTAGTGAGTCTCTTCTTGTCACATAAGATTTAAGAACACTCACTAATTTTTATTCCAATTAAGTTCTTAACTTATTTTTAACATGTTCATTTTATCTTTCTACTCACACAACAATTCTCATTTTAACTTAAAAAAAATATTTTTAATAGTTAAGCAACTTTCATGATAGTTTCTTATATAAACAACTTCTGTAAGAATTCTATAATAACTCATTTGCTTAATGGTATTTTCAAGTTGCTTAACTTTAAAAATGACCTTAACATTGGAGATGCTCTTAAGCATAGCAATGGCAAACACCACATAGCAAAGAATACTAATACAAATCTAAATCAAATGCACAATAATAGTAGATACCATGTAGTAAAGAATTGAAATTTACCTGAATACAAAAGCAAATGGATGGAGAATAATTGAAGATAGGTGGTGTGGTGGAGATAGGGGACAACTTCAGCAGTTGAGGGGTGTTTTGGAAGCTCTTGTTGTTGAGGCTTCCTAGTTGAAGCTCTAGCAGGTTGGAAACAACAAAGATGAAGTGTGCAAATGGAAGAATGGCACAAAAAGAAGAAGCGAATTATATATACCTGAAATACAATGAGGGCAATTTTGTATTTTGAAATAATAGTAAAGATGTTTTAGTCAAACTATTTAAAAAAATTAGATTCACCTTTGTTCCCCTCCAAATCCACCAATATTGCACGGAAGCCAAAATTGGATAAAGAAAAATATTGCTTCGCTCTATTCCCTTTCCTCTTAAAAGTTGAACCAAACAACCTCCCTTCTCCTTCCCTTCATTTTTCTCCAACCAAACATTATGTTAAGATAATACACACATCTTAAAAAAAAATTATACTAATTCTCATGATAAAATAATTTTATTTGACTAAAATACTCTTATTAACTCCATTATACAGTTACTATTATGAATAATTCTAAAGAATCATTTTAAAATTTCTTATAACATCCTTATACTAATCCTTCTACTTCTTTTGTATGGTAAGAATTGAGTACAATTTATATTTTAAAAATATTAAATGCATTTATTTTTTATTTAACCCATTTTTTAAAAAGTATAGTAAGAGAAATTACAAGAGTATGTAGGAGGATATAACATTTCTCTACTGTCATACATCTACTAGTGCGTTTATTTCTTGAGGATATTAGAAAAAGTAATTAATACTTTTTAATATTTTAAAATGACAAATTGTTTGAGACAACAATTCTCAAAAGCAACAAATAAAATAAGACAGATGAAGTATTTTTGTAAGTAAATAAAAATATTTAATAAATTATTAAATATTTGTAATTAATATTTTTAAGATATTCTTTAATATAATTATTAAATGCATTATTAATTGTAAAAAATATTTAATAATAATAACATAATTGATCTAATATTTTATGTAACAAAAATTGATTAATATAGTAAAAAGTTAACTACATTAAAATTTAGAGAAATATTTCTCGGAAACACAAAGCTTGTCAAACGGTGGGGTACGACGACCAAAAAATATCATGAGTTAAACCAAAGGAGGGTAAGTAGTAATTGTCTTATAGATGGCCCAGTGGTGGGGTCCACAATTCAGAACTCAGAGATTATTGCCTTCCAGAGCAAATAAAAAGCTCCTCCAGCTGTTGGCCTGTTGGGATTTTATTGTTGTTGTTGTTGTATATGGGGTCATGATAAATTACGATTTACTTTACTTTTTTTCGTCCTATTTCGGTTGATATTTTAGTAAAAAAAATTATTATTATTTTATAATATTAATAAAATATTAAATATTTTTTATTATATCTTTAATCATGAAGTAAGAAAATATATAATAAATATAGATAAAAAAGAATTTAATTAATTTAAAAGATAAAACATATATTAAGAAATTATATAATGCATTTTATAAAATCTAAAATATTAATTATATTTTTTAATTTCTGTAGCATAACCTTAAATGTCAAATAAAATGGGTAGAGAAAGTAAATAATTAATGACTTATTAACCAACCACTACTTTAGAATATTAATTTTAAAATATATTAAAATTTAAGATCAAAGTATATTAATGATAATTTTTAATATTTTTAAATCAGTACTTTTATTTTAAAGATATTGATTATTATTTGTTAAAATTAAAAGTAAAAGAAATATATAATAAAGTATAATATGTAATGATAGTATTATACTTTTGTTGTGATTTTTTATAAACATTTTTATTTATTAATGTTTTAATTAATATTTAATTTTTAAATAATTCAAAACATTTATTTGTATTAAATTTTAAAATAGTACCTTCTTTTCTAGCTAATCTTAATAATTCGTTTATTCTTAAAAACTAATACACTTTATATTGTTTATTTTTTAAAAAACTAATATAAGAATTTTAAAAGGTCAAAAATTTGAGACGTCAAGACAGATATAAATGAAATAATAAATTATAAAAAGTTTGAAAGATTAGAAAAAATATTATATGACAATTATGATGAAAGAATTATATTTTTTTTGTGTATAATAGTCGCATTAAGTTAAAATCTATAACTTCATGTATATCATCTCAACTTTTTATCACTAAGCCGACCTAGTGGGTTATGATAAAAGAATTTTTATAATATATATATATAGTGAAAGAAATATCGTGCACAATGGCAAGCAAATGCACAATGTTTAAGGACTACGTATAAAAATGCGATTCCTTCTAGGTGAGAGGTGGATGTGCGGACCTAACCTATTCAAATCACTAAAACCCGTGATTAAATGATGCACGTGAGCCAACTAGCATGCGTATTTTTCTTTTTCTTTTCTTTTTTTCCATAAATGCATGCAGGTAATTTTTTGTTTGACCCAAAATATTTTTTCTTAACTCTAAAACGACTAAAAAAATTAATTTTGCATAAATACATGCAGGCAATAAGTTGATACCCAAATTTACCCGTAAATTTTACGAACTAACTTACTTATTTAGACTTACAATTAAATAAGCCAAAATTTACCAGATCTGAATTTGCACGGGATGCAGTATTGCCTCAAATCTACTTCACTCGCAAAGTTTTCCTTGCAACGGGGTTTCATTGTCTAGCTAGTCTGGATACCACAAAAACATTATCAGATCATAGAAAGAAAATACCTAAAATATATTGTGGTACAATGACTCCACTTTGCAATTTGTTTGAAATTTTGCACCAATTTGACCAATCAGTTAAGAAATTGGCGCCGATAAAAATAATATACAATTGAATAGATAAAAGTCATTGCCGGTAATCGCCTTTAGTAACAGTAAACGATGGTTCTATAAGAAAAATAATATATATATATATATATATATATATATATATATATATGTATATATATGTATATGAAAAGTATAATTAAATATATAATTTTATTTATAGACGAAGGCTACGGTAGACCACCTTTACAGGTAAAGGTAGTCCACCGTACACTATTTTTAGCTACTATTAGATTCATCTCATCCACAATATCACCTTAATATATAATTTTTTCCCTCTCCCTCCTCTGTGCCCCCTCTGATGCCGTCAATGCTCGCTCCATCAACGACTCCAACGTTCTTACTGTTTCCGGCAAGTACACCTTGCCAAAGACAGTTGTCCAAATCCTTGACACGTGGCTCAACACGCCCTTCAAGTCCACCTGCTTCACCAATGACGACAAGCCTTGGCCGCACGAGATCTCGTCCTTCCTCAACAACTCGTTGATCAAGATGTCGAAGATCGAAAAAGACAAAGCAATTGACACACGTGCAGTTTGTTGTCTGGTGAAGAACTGTGAACTAACCCCAATCGATTTGATTCCCGACAGGTCGATGAAGATTCTGAGGGGACTCTGACGTTGGCGTTCGCGAGGTTCAAGGCCGTAAGCGTGGACCTTGCACACCACCACATGTTCGAGCACGATTTCGTTATGATCAAAGGGAAGAAGAGCGTTTGGAATCTCACAAAGGAAGAGAGGTATGATCTTGAGGAACCCAACATTGTTAGACATTGATGGCGCCGATGATGGTCATTGGTGCCTGCTAGAAGGAGGTGCCGCTGAGGGAGAGCTTCACGGAGGAGGGAGAGAGAGAAAAAAATGGTGCACAAAAAAAATGAAAAGGAAATTTGGTGCAGAGGATGCACTGTATGATAGTGTGGATGAGATGAATCTAAGAATAGCCAAAAATGGTGCACAGTGGACCACCTATAAAGATGGTCCACTATAGCCTTCGTTTTATTTATATTTGCATAATTTTATAAATTGTTTTAAATATTAGAATTGAACAGATAAAAAGTCATCTCCGATTATCGCCTCTGGCAGTGTTGAATAGTGATTTTATAAAAAAAAATAAAGAAAGAATATAATAAAAGTATAATTAAATATATGGTTTCACTACCTAATTACATACCGACATTAGACACCTTGCAGGAGAATGCATTGTCGAAGGAGAAGCCATAAAAGAAGGACATCGACGAAAATGGCTAGAGATGCACTGTCACTGATATCAGTGGATAGATATACAAAAAAAAAAAAAAACCCACAACACATACAACGAAAGCTAAGAGAGAGACGGGGGAGAAATTTGTTGCAGGCCACACACTCACTTACACAAAGAAAGAGAGAGAGAGAGAGAGAGAGAGAGAGGAAGAGATTTGCTCTCAAAATTGATCTCTTGATTGATTCACAAAAATCTATTCCTTGGTTCTGTACATTTGCTGCCTTTTAAAGGTATTAAATAATAATAAAATAATGAAGACTTAATAACTAAGGAAAGCGAAAATATTACAATTCTTAATGGCTAAGCAAAATCATAAGCACAGAGCCAGCTAGCTGACCCAAACATAAGATGGCCCAAGTCCTTTGCTTTAGGCCCTTTAGAAAAAAAAAGTTATTTAATATTAGTATTTATATAATTTTTATTATTAGTTGGTCTAGTATAAGGGTAACCAAGGTGTTTTTTCTTTTTTTTTTGTGAATGGGTAGGGGTGTTCATTGGTTCAGATCAATCCAATGAACTCAACAATCCAAATTGAACAAATTAAATTGGTTTGAATTTTACAACTAAATTGGGTCCAACCCGAACCAAACCAATATAATCCAATTATGATTGGTTCGAGTATCGGGTTGGGGGCTTGTAAACCTGATGAAACCTAAACCGAACCGAAATGGTATTCAAATATTATTTTTTTAGTATTTTCCATTCCTACCCTTTTAGACTTGTATTTAATTACTAACTCAATTCATTCTTTCCCGTTTCCACATTTGAGACTTTCAAACTTTCTTACCCTGAGTGCCCTAACTATAACACTCATTCATATTAAATACAATTCATATTAATTTAGTTATTAAGTTTACGTAAATAAAAAAATACGTGTAAAATTTTTTCCATTTTTAAAAGAAATTCCAAACTTAACAGAATTTGGAAATGGTAGTAAAAGATAAAAGATAAGACTGTATATATATATATATATATATATATCATAAAACTATACATCATGGTTTGATAATACTGAAAACTAAAAAAATACATCAAAAGATAGACACTATCTAACCCAATATGTACATTGAAAAGATCCTATACAGAGCAGTGTTCATCTACCCTATCCCTCATACAAAAAGAAAATACTATAAGTCTTCAGGTCCTCCCCCGTGGAGATGTCCTCTAACTCGTACTCAGCATCACGAGGCGTTAATGTCGTCTTCAATAATCACAATCAATCATACATAGAAGAAAATAATGGAGTGAGGTGTTTTGTTTTAAAATCACTTTTATATGTATGGTAAGAAATCTACCATAAAACAAAGATAAAATACAGCTGACAACAAAAGGGATCCTAAGGTTCATTCTAAGTTGTATCAGACTACCCTTAACTAGGTATGGATCCATACTTCTCATTAGTGGGTAATAGTTCTCAACAGAACCTGGGATGTGAATAGGAGTACATACACCTCTCTCAACATATCACGTGGTACAGTCCTCATTATCATTGAGGAAAATAACAGTCAGGATATCCATTTATAGAGGTATACTCTCAAACCAATCCTGGAATGCTGAGCAGTTGTCGGGGTTATCGAGTTTGGTTAGGCAAATATCCCGGCTCAAGGCGCTACCCTGGCCATTGGGACCTTCACCACTCGATGCCTACCCCCAAGACCTCCGCAAGTAGGTCCCTGCCTTTCATTCCTCAACGTACCAAACTGTAGCTTTCCTAGTAGGGTGCTATGCCACTGCACGTCACTCGCTTTTCATTACTTACTAAACTATCAATTTCTAACTTCTCAAGCAGAGGTTTCCCTGGTCTCATTTAATTTGGGTACCAGTACAATCAACATTTCTGCCTTATTTTGCAGAAATTGTATAATACCAAAATTTTAACAGAATAACAATTTGGTACTTACATGAAATTTTAGAAAAATAAAAATATAGTAATTATAATTTAATTACTAAAATTTTGGCAAAATAATAACTAAATAAATGTATTTTGATTTTCTAAATTTGAGCAGAGTAACAGCTTAGCAAATGCATTTTAATTTTCTAAAATTGAACAGAGTAACAGCTTAGCAAGTAAAATTTAATAATTTAAATTTGAGCAGAGTAACAATTTAGTAATTATGGTTTAATAATCTAAATTTGGGCAGAGTAACAACTTTGCAAAAATCAAAGTTTAACATTAAACAATAATAACAATAATAAAACTTAATCCTAAACGGGTTTAAGGGAAAACCCTTCCTACCAACATACAAAGTGACAATAATTTAGAACCAACCCCACTCCCCCCATTACCTCTAAGATAGTTGATGAAGAGGATGGAATTGTTGGTGCAAAGCTTCTAGGAAGAGAAATTCTACTAGTTGAAAACTAGCAAAATTTTAACATAAAAACTAGATAAAAATATTTTAGAGAGAGAAAACTTTAGAAAGAGAAGCTCTTTAGCTTGGGAGAGGAAGAGGAGATGCTGAAAATTTGAAGGAGGAAGGGGCTATTTATAGAAGAAGAAGGGGTCTTAGGTGTCCACCAATGACATAAGCAATTATGTAATAAATCAAGTTTTAAATTTGTTTTTAATTTAAATTTAGGGACAAATATGCACACTTAGGGACACATACACCATTTAGGGTGTTGAATCAGCTCTCCTAGGCTTGGGGACGTGCTCCACCAACTGTCCCAAGCTCCCATGTGCCAATTTTGATCTGTAGGTGAATTAACCGATATCGATAAAAACACCTAAACTTGAAAAATTAGCTTTTAATATCAAAATAATGTATTTTAATGCAAAAATGGACAAATACATTATATTTCATCAAAAATAAATTTCTAATAATAAAATTTAATTTTTATTAATTTATTTCAAATTATATGTATTTATTTTGTATTTTTAAGCTAGAAATTTCATAGAAAATCCATTTTAATTCAATAAATACCAAAAATTTTATGAAAAATATAAAATTAAATATTTTACCCATAAATAAACTAAAATTACCATTTTCACCCTTTTTGAATGTCAAACCAGTACTGGTTGGCTTATTAGACACATAGGGGCATTTTGGTCATTTTATATAGAAATTCCAAAAAATTCCCAAAATTATATTTTAATATATATGACATAATTCCAAGCTCAAATTTAAATTTTAATGTCAATTGAATCTTTTCCTCATGTTAGTTCTTAATGTTGAGAAATAGGGACATAATTGTCATTTTCTAATTTCTCCGGGCTCCAACTCGGAAAAATTATTAAAAATCATGATTAAATAGCTCTTGAAGTTTTGAACAAAATGGTGGGAGTCAGAATTTTTGAAATTCCTTTCTAATTTTTTAGAATTACATTGTCAAATATTAAAAAAACAGTGGAAGAATTGAAATAAGATTGTTATATTTTTCACTACTTTTCTTTCAAAATAAATTTTTTATAATGAGAGATACTTAATATAAAATTTTCAAAATATCTTGAGGTCAAAAAGTCTCTAATTGGTTCCTACAGTCAACCAGGGATATTTTTGTCATTTTACAAAACTTATCTCAATAAATTCTAGAAAAATTTCTAAAATTATTATTAATTGTTCTAAATACATTGATGACTTAAAACCAATTTTTAAACATACAAAATAATTTAATATATAAAAGTAGGGGTTGTCGCAACCGGGGTCATGACCAGACGGCGAAAAAAGAAATTGATCAGAAGAGTCGCCACTATGATTTATTAAGGATAAACCATAGAAAAACCTACGAGTGATGGTCTTGAACCGAGAGAAAGGTTCGGGAGTTATTTACGTGTAGGGAAGGTGTTAGCACCCTACACGTCCATCAAAAGATGGTTACCTTTTTATCCTAATGTGTGAAAGTCTTATCTTTTGCTTAGCCATTTTATTTTGAATATATAAAAAAAGATTTAAAATTTTTTAGGTTTTTGAGATCGACAGGGATGAGCCCCTGCTCCTACGTATCCTCTGGTGTAATGAGGAACTCAGACTCACGTAGTTCTTTGTAGAAACTCGTTTTGTTGATTGATTTTTTTATTATTATATTTATTTTATTTTTAGTATGGTAAAGGTACACTCAATAACCAAATTGGAAGTGCATCTAAAGTGGTTATCGATATACCTTTTAGGATTTTCATAATAGTCAAATAAGAAGTGCATCCAAGGTGACTACTTGAAATCCTTTTAAAAAGAGAAAATTTAATATTATAAAAAAAAAGATTTACTAACTTTATTTTATATTATTATTATTTATTTTATTTTATTTTTTTTATTGTAAAGGTATACTCAATAACCAAATTGGAAGTGCATCCAAAGTAGTTATCGATATACCTTTTAAGATTTTCATAATAGTCAAATTGGAAGTGCATCCAAAGTGACTATTTAAAATCCTTTTTGTCAAAATATTTTATTATATTTTACTTCAAAAAAAAACATTATTATTATTATTATTAAAAGGGAATGATAATCAAATAAGAAGTGCATCTTAAATGATTAATGTTCATATTAAAAACTTTAATAATGTCTAAATAGGAAGTGCATCCTACGTGACTATTATTAAGTTTGATGGTTTATTTATTTTGTTTATTTATTTATTCATTTATTTTATTAAAGAAAACTAATTACAATTATTATTTTAAAAAAGGAACCTATAATATTATAAACGTAAAATTCTAGTCTTACGTGAATCACCTAAGGTTGCTATTATTATTATTATTATTATTATTATATGACGGGAACCTATAAATAAAAATAATAATAATAAACTTGTGCTAACGGAGGAGTAAGCTAATATGCAAGAATTAAAAGCATCCGAGAAGCATGGGCCAAATTGGCCGAAGTAAAAAAAAACAACGGACTCGGGTCCATTTGGTTTTCCGTATGGGATCAAGTATCGTGATGGTCATACAGTCCTTTTCTTCACGAACAAAAATTCAAGACCCTAGGGCGGAGCGACCTTGCGCACTATAGTAGAGGAGCAGTGGCGGTGGGAGAAAAATGATGAGGCAGTGGCGGACGAAGCTTTCGTCGGAAAGAGAGAGCAACGTTGCTACGCCTGTGGTGCGGTGACGACCTCGAGAAGTCCCTAGAGATGTAACAAGCCATATCGTGGCGATGTGGCATCGCCATGGTAGCCCGTGGGTGATGGTGCAATGGTGATCTACGCGTCAGCGAAGGGCTTCGCAATGATGATAACACACTCATGAAGTTGTAATTTCACAATGATGCCAAATGCAGTGTTGATTAGCATATTACAGAGATTCACGCAGCAATATTCTGAGGGATGAGTTTCGTTGAGACTTTGTGTGGAATTAATGCAGCGAAAACAAGTATATTACGGAGAATTGATCCACTAGGGTGAATGAAGGTGAAATCAACTTTTTTTGATCTGAATTTATTGATTTGGTGTTCTTTTTTTTTTTTTTGTGTAACACGACTTTCGCTTACTATGATGGATTTGTGTAAAATTTGTAACTCTATAGAAATCCTTGTGTAGTCAGAAATTAAATGTTATAGATGCGAAACTGAATCAATATATTAACTAGTATTCGCATAGTATTGATGATCTTGAACTAAAACTAAATCTATTGTGTTAGCGTGATACAGAACAGAGTAACTTCATCAACGAGTATAACATATGGATTGACCAATCTATTTCGCACAGATTCAAGAAGTAAATATCAAACACAAAATTACTTATGGTTGCAGAGCAATTCAGAGATAGCAGATTAGGAGATTTTTTGCAAACAGTTTGAAGGAGGGAGAAGAGTAATACCTTCGAAGCCTTCACAAATTGTCTCCGTCCTGCAATATTGCTATTCTCTTCACTCTCCAATATCTTTCTTCTTTCCTCTGTTTCTCGTTTCCTCTTCCCGCACTGTTCTCCCGACTCTTCCTCCTTTCTTCTTTTTAAAAAATGACGTCCTCCTCTCTAGTATTCATCCATTCAGCTTATTTATAGAGAGTGAGATGCTTGGCCTGCAAGCTTCGTCCACATTTTTTTTGCTTTCTCTAATTGTGTACATTTTGTGTTCATTAGGAATGGGCCTTGGGCCCAATGCCCTTTCTTCTCCCTTTTTTTTTTAATTTTAGAATTTTTTACTTTCCTTTCCTCAATTAAATGATTATGGGCCTAATGCATGTCTAGCCTAATGAGCGTAAGACACAAGATGTTATTAACTAAAATTATTATTATTACTATTATTTATTTATTTATTTTTTATTATTGTATGGACTACCCGGATAAAATTGGGTATTCACAGGGGTGTTACATTAACCCTCGTAAATTCGCACTCATCCACTGTTGGCATTGCTCATTCACATGAGTCCTCTACTCCTCTTTCTCGCAGAGTCGCTCATCCACTTGTCACCCAACGTTGCTCGTCAGTTGTCGTCGCGCGTCACTCGTCTATTGTCATCCTATTGTCACTCGCTTGTCGTCACCCAGCGTAAGTTCCTTCTTCTTCTTAATTTACTCAATTGCTTCCTTATTTGTTCTTCGTCCTTGCCTAACATTTACTGCTTGACATTGTTATATGCTTCTTGACATAATGACATTTCTTCCTTATTTGTCCTTGCTTTTTTTTTTTTGGAATTTTGGTTGTTTGATGCATTTGGCTTTTATTTCAAAAGTGGTGTGGGTATGCAATTGGTTATGTGATGGATTGGTTTTCATTTCAAAATATGAATAGGTTTAGGTTATTTGATGCAATTGGTTTCTGCAAGTAGGCTTGTATTCTGCAAGTATTAAAATGTTCCCTTTTTAATTTGGTAAAGCAAACTCATAATTAAATGTTCAACCTATTTGGCATTTTCATTTCATTACCCATTATCGAGTCCTCCACTCTCCCGATAATCTAAGTATGGCTTTTTTTAGGACACTTGTTTACATTTCTTTTACTTTTAAGTAGTAGACAAAATTTGTTGATTGGCTTCAAGCTTTAGTGCTTAATACTTCAAATTGGTGACGTCCAATTAATTAAATGTCTACTGCTTTTAAAAGATTATGTTGTTTTGTTTACTTTGTCTTTTATTGCTAGTAGTTTATATCTTATTCTGTGATGTCACTAATGCTGGTGTTGTGCCCTAAAAGGATCTAATCATCTAACCATAACTTTAAGCCATTACTTTACTAGGGCTAAGTTTGAAGGTAAAGATTTGCCACCTTCAAATCGAATTAATACCCAATTCAAAAGATCATGATGAAATCTGTTTTATTATTTTGTTTTCAATGTGGCAACTAATTGCAAATAAGGTTGAGTTTGTGTGGTACTAATTTGAATTCAAATAACCAAAATGGCATACATGGAAATCAATATTGGCTCTTTTAATTTGAATTCAAATAGCCATAGTGGCATACATGGAAATCAACTTTGGCTCTCTTCGTATGTTAATTCCCGTGGGTCATCTTTCAGATTCTTTTTCCCTTTTTCATACATTATCGTTCTTATATGGCATAATCATATTTTTTTTGTATTTTTTTGCCATTATTTAGTTGGTATAAACCATATGTTGTTTAAATCCTTTCAATGATAGAATTATGTGTTAGTTTTGGGGCAAAATAGAATTATGCACATTTTGTATAGCATGGGCTCAATTAATCTGAACCAGGACCAACCTGTTCTTGATCGAGTTGCTTTGGTTCGATTTATGCGCACACAAAAATTGAGAAATTCGAACCAATGAAAAATGATTTGTTCGAATTTCATTTTCTCCCATATTTAAACCAAACTGACCTGTAAACAGCTCTATGAATAAGTTTCAAACATTGTCGATGAAAAATCACTTTTATTTTTTGCAAGACTCCTAATTTTTTTGTTACTCTCTCACACTTAAAAGTAAATTAGTAGGCATGGCAAATGCATTCAAACCCACGGGTACTCGTCTGACCCGCCCTGACTTTGACAGGAAAATCTTGCCTTGACCGGGTTCGAGTACGGGTTTTCCCTGATTTGTAAAGTTGGGTTTGGTTTCAGGTATGTGACTCCCTGCCCTGTCCCCCGTCCTTGTACTTGCCCCGTTGCATCTTTTTAACAATTTTTATTATATATATGTTAGAGTTAAGTTTTTTTATACTTTTATTTTTTATAATTATTAAAAATATAAATTAATTATTTTAATATTTAAATAAATTAAATTATAATAATAATTAAATAACAAACTTATAATTATATATTTAATTAAAAATATAGTTTAATTCTTAAATTTTTTATGTTTTAGTTCTTTGTTATTTATTAATTTTTATATATTGCTTGAATTAAATTATAATTAATAACTTAATATATAACTTATTTAAAAATGTATCACTAAAATAAAATTGTAAAAAAAATGACGGGTTTCTCGCGAGTTTACCCTGAACCCAATAAAGCTCGATGAGGATGGGGATGGGGATGGGTTTCAAAAATATAAACTTGTCTCTTTTAAACCCAAACCTAAACCCACCTCGCCCTTTGCAGGGATAGGGACAAGGAGAGCAAAACCCGTCTCCGACCCACCCCGTTGCTATGCCTATTAATTAGTTATTAACTTTAATTAGATGGGTTATCTCTTAATATATCAATTTCCACCAAATTTAGCCCGTAAAAATATTGTTTTTAGTTTTAAAAATACCTCACCATAATGTTTGCTTTAGGCTTAAAAAATGTTGCGTTGACCTTGCTTAGGTAAGTGCATCAGAGGCAAAGAAAAATCTTATCCTTACAATATAGGTGATACATACAACTTGATTTAATATTTTAACTAACATTGCCTCCCTTAAATCAAGCTTGTATAATTTTGAGCATTTTCTTCATCTTGCAAAATAAGTTGATCTTCAAGGCTTTGTAAAAATATTTGCAACTTGTACTTCAGTTGGACAATAATTAATCCCTTCTTCTTTCTCAACTATCAACTCTCAGATTTTATGAAATTAAATATCAATTTGTTTGGATTGCCCATGAGAAATTGGGTTTTTACTTAATGTAATGGTAGATTTGTTATCACAAAATATTTTTGTGGGAGTATTTTGCTTCTGGTGCATCACTTCTAAAATTCTTGTCAATCATACTATTTGTGTAACATAATTGGCTACTGCTATATACTTTTCTTCGACTATTGAGAGTGTAATAATTGGTTATTTCTTCGAAGACCATGATATTATACCAATACCTAGATGAAATGCATACATTGACGTGCTTTTTCTTGTTTCTATATTTCTTGCCTAAATATTATTTGTGTATCCAACAAGCTTCACATTATTGTTATTCACATAAAAAATTCCATCGATCAAAGTATCTTTGATATAAAGAAGAATTCTCTTGACTCCTTATTGATGGCAAGTATGTGGCTTTTCCGTGAATGTACTAAGTAAATTGACTCCAAAGACTATATTTGGTCTAGTTGTAGTCAAATATCTCATACTTCTAATCAAAGTTTTGTAATAGTTTGAATTTACCCTTTTGTCATCATTTTCTCTTGTCAGCTTCAACTTCTCTTCAACTGGCGTGAAAATTGAAGTTGAATTCTCTATCTTGAATTTCTTCAAAATGTCACCTGCATATTTATTAAGAAATAAAAATTCCGTCATTCTGTTGAACAATCTCAATGCCATAAAAATAAGACATCAAGCCCAAATCTGTTCATCTCAAAGCAACTTATCATAGCCTCCCTAAATTTTGCAATCAATTTTTGAATAGTTTTCAATGAAGATTAGATCATCAAAATAAAGACACACAATAAGAATATCTTCTAGATCAACAAATTTACCATGTAAAGTGTGCTCAAAAGGACATCTATCAAAACCATTTTCACAAAGTATGAATCAATTTTATTATACCATGCTCTTGGTTATGCTTTAAACTATATAAAGCTTTCTTCAACCTATAGAGTTTATCTTCTTTTCCTCTAACTACATATTCTGTAGGTTGTTTGATGCGGTACGACAAGTGTACGGTATCATCGAATAATAAAAATATTGTTCTTTTCACAGGAATTACGCGTTAGGTTTAGTGATTATCACTATTTAATCAAAATTAAACAAAAGGAATTGATTTAGAGAATTTAGGTTTTGAAAAATTTTAATAGGAATTGCAATTAAAAATTAAAATGAACAAGTATTTAAAATTGAGGAAAAATTCAATAATCAGAAGACTTCTAGGATTGAGGGTTCACATCTAGACTTCCTATTGACCTAATCTCTTTATCTTAATGCTCTTATTGGTTCCTTTTGAAGGTGAATTAACCTAATGTGACCTTCATTCCCTTTCAAGACACGGAGATGTACCTATTTGAATTAACCCCTACTTTCGTGGTAGCTATATTCAATTAGGTCTTTAGGTTCTTTGTTAATTCAATTGTTCCTCAAAGGTTTTAACCTACTTTCATGGTTTAGACCTAAGTTCCTCCCTATATTTTCTACACCTAGGTTCACCTTTCAGTTCTTTCCTAAGAATCTATGATTATGAAAAATGCAATTTGGACGATTCACATAGAGAAATTCAATAAAAGAGAAATCAAGAAGAGATACCAAAGAACATCAAAATAAATTCAATTAGAATCAATAATTGTATAGGGCTAAGCCCCAATCTTAGAATAAAAGCGACTACTCATACATAGTCATAGAAAATAAATAATAAGAAAAGAAAAGGTCAAGTTAGAAAAGAGAAAGACACAAAGATAGCAATTCTAAGCTCTCACTCTAAGCCATCAACACAAAGGTTCAAGATGCTTGAACTAATTCTAAAGGGTCTATTTAAAACCTTGGGCTAATGGAAGTCTAAGCCCAAACAAAATAAAAACGCAAAAAATACTTAAAATAGATCGCAGGTGACGGGTCATGGGCAAAAGGGTTAATCACGGGCTACCCGTGATCCTTGCTATTTTGACTCTAGTGCACCCAACAGGTTGGTTCACGGGTAGTGGTGTGTTTCACGGGCTGCATAATCCTTACTGCCTGTGAAGAAAGGAGTCATCTTCTTGGCCTTTTACTCCAACTCTTTTCAATTCAAGCTCTAACCCAACTTGATGCCATCATCGAGACTCAACATAAGAGCATTTCATTAATTCTTGCACACGCTTAATGCTCTAAATCAAAAGAAAATATGCTCCTGAAACCAAAACACGACCCAAATTGTGATCAATCCAACAAAAAGAAAAAACAACGAAAATGACTAGAAATAGAACCAAAGAAGACATAAATATGCAACACATCCTAACTATAATGCTATGCAACACATGGTATAAAATGTAATGCATCACTGTTTAACATATACTTCTTCCAAAAATATCATTTAGAAAAGCAAATTTAACATTCATTTAATATATTTTCCTATTATTTTAAGCCAAAAGAGAAATAATCATATGCATTTTGTCTAATCTTGCAACAGGAGCAAATACTTCAAAGTAATCAATGCCTAGATTTTGTTTATATCTTTTTGTAATCAACCTCACTCTAAAGTGATCAATTTCTCCATTGGGATTATGCTTTGTCTTGTACACCCACTTCACTTTAATAGGCCTTTTATCTGTTGGAAAATTTGTTAACTCTCATGTTTCATTTTTCTCAATGGCATGAATTTCATCATCCATGGCTTTTCTCCAATTACCATCACTTGAGGCTTCTTCGAAAGTCACTAGCTTATAATATGCAAATAAAACAAAGTTAATAATTTCTTCATTAAATGGGTTATTATCATTACCTATAACATAATCCTCTAGTCTAAGTAGTAGTTGACAATGCCTTTATGGCCTATTAGATGACTATGGTTCGTTAGGAGTTAGATAAAGTTATCTTTCATTTTCTTTATAGTTGTCAGGAATCACTATTGACTCATTTTGGGACTTTGAGGACCAATCCCACATGCCTTTCTCATCAAATGTCACATCTTGACTGATAATCGACTTCTTTGTCTTCAAATTGTAAATCTTGTATGTCTCTGAATTTGTGTAATAGCCAATGAAGATACATTTTTCTCCTTTGTCATCTAGTTTCTTTCTGAGTTGGTTTGGAACATAAGCATATGCTATGCTTCCAAAAACTCTAAGGTTCAGATGGTTGTCTCTTCCACTCCAAGCTTTTTCTGGTGTCTTGCCACAAACACTTTTTGTTAGAAACTTGTTTAAAATATAAACAAAATGACAACTACTTTTGCCCAAAATACTCTAGGCATTTGTTTGTGTTAAACATGACCTTTAGACATGTTTACTTCAATGGTTTTGATAAAGATAAAGCCAAAGTCAAGAGAGATTCAGTGAAGACCAACTCAAAGCCAAAAGGAACTCATGAAGATAAAAGTTAAATAAAAAAGAATTGAACAGATTAAAGCCAAGACAATAATTATTGTGAAGATGTGTGTCAAAGTCTTAGGCATTTTTGTAAGACTTGTAAATTGTAGTTAAGCCTAGCTCAAGGGGATACACTGAGAAAGTTAAAACAGTTTTTAAACTAAAAAGAAAAGGGTTTTGAGTAAAAATCTCATTTTAAGCTACATATGGCCTAGGAATTGGTTCCCCTAGCTTGGAATCGATTCCGACAATGTGGTACTGAGTGAAAAGTGAGAGAATCAATTTTTGAATGTAATTTTCTTGCAAGGAATCAATTCTTTGGTGAAGAAATCAATTTCCTCATGGATAGAATCAATTCCTAACTATCATATTTTTAAAATAAGGAAAATGTTTGATTTTTTAAATTGAAAATATTTTATTAATCAAATCTTATCATTAAGGGATTACAAAATTAAGTGTTTCATCTTATTAATCCCTATAAAAACCAAACTTTTCTGTTGACCAAGTATGAGAGCAATGAGAATTATTGAGAATTGGGGTTATTCTGCTTGGTCAGTGCTTAAAGAAGATTATGAGTCATAAAGCTTCAATTTGTGATATTTCTACTATTGAGGGTGATAATAGATTCTCTTTTTTTTTTTTGGAGAAATCCAAGGGTAGGTTTTCCTTGGTCTAGGAATGGGTTTTTTCTAGCTATTGAGAAATCTAGAGCTAGGTTTTTCTTGGTCTAGGAATAGGTTTTTCTTAGTTTTTGAGTGTTAGTGGTTACTCAGGTTTGCAGGGTGAGTTCCTTGTAAGTGATTAGAGCAAAAAGGTGAAGAGTGTCCCAAGTTGGTTTGCCAAGGTAGGTTTCCTTGGCTGTAAAAGGCTTACTGCACTATAAACTCTAATCAATTAATGGATAAATCTTAAGCATGGCTTAGGGACTAAACGTAGGTTGCAATTTGTGATCGAACTAGGATAAATCTTATTGCACTCTTCTCTAATCCTTCTCTTTATTGCTTTATATGTTTGATTGTTTAGTTTGCTTTGTTTTTGTTTAAATTTCTTTAAGCAAAATTAAACAAAAAGATCTCTATCTCTATCTCTTTTCTGGATTACATTATTAATGATTTGGGGTGAATGTTTCGCAAAATTTTTATTATTATAACTCAATTCACCCCCTCTTGAGTTATTGAGGCCACTTGGTTAACATTTTAGCCTTGAGCATCTATCTTACCATGTCCATAATTGTTCTATCCTTCTTTTAGCAACTCCATTTTGTTTAGGTGTGTATTTAGTTGTTGTTGTTGTTGTTGAATTCCATGTTGCTCAAAGAAAACTTTACTAGCAAGGTACTTTTGGCCTCTGTTATCATTACTTTAATCCTATAACCACTTTGTTTTTCTACAAATGCCTTAAATGTCCTAAAGGCATTACAGGCTTCTAATTTTTATTTCAAAAAGTAGACCTAAGTCTTTTTGCTAAAATCATTAATGAAATTGATAAAATACCTATTACCACTGCCTATTGGTATCTTAATTATACACAAATCTGAATGAACTATCTCCAGTAACTTTTTTGCCTTCCAAGACTTTTAGATGAAAATGATTCTCTATGCTTTTTTTCTAATCACACATGTCTCATATACTCCATTAGGAACATTCACAACAACCAAACTAGAAACAAATTCTCTTCTTAACAAATAATTTAATCTAGAAAAATAAAAGTGTCCAAAACGCATGTGTAAGAACCAAACATCATTTGGAATCACAAAACTCCAGCAAGACAACTTTTCATAATAAATTTTCATAGAGAATAGGAAGTTAGGAGTCATCTTTACCTTGGCAATGAATCTTCCATTCTAATCAATAAACATGCAGTAGCCATGATGAATCTGCATGCTGTAATCTTTCTCTAATAGTTGTCCTATACTCAACAAATTATGACGAAGACTAAGAGCATAGAAAACATCAGAAATAAAATTTTGAGAACCATCTTTCAACCTAATAGTGACTTGGCCTTTCCTCAAAATTGAAATATTTGTGTTGTTTTCTAATTTTACAATACATTTTACTGTTTCATCTAAAGAGAAAATAACTCCTTTTTTCCCACACATATGATTACTACACCCAATATCTAAATACCAAAGATTTTCATCGCCAAAAAAACTATTCTTGTCAAAAACAAATTGTGGGTTATCAAAATTTTCACCAATATCTTGGTATTGACTTTTTGCTACATTTACATATTGTTTAAATCAATAGTCTGTAGTTTTATGCCCAAATTTTCTACAACAAAAACAATTAAAATTTGTGCTTTCTTGGTAGTTGTTACCTCTTCCTTTTCCTCGGTTGACATAACCAATATGATTTTCACCTTATCCTTGACTATATGGTTTGAAATTGTTGTCTTTCCCTTGGTTGAAATTGTTACGTTCTCTTCCTTTGAAATTTCCTCGACCTCTACTTTGTAATTTTCTCCTCCTCCATTGTTGACATTATCACAACCTCTACCTTCTCACTATTACTAGATTCAACAGCATTGTTAAGATTCACCTAACTCTTTGAGCCTTCTTCATTTACCTTTTTTTTATCTTTTCCAAGATTCTGCTCACGTGGTTTTCATTACTTCCCTATAATTCTGCTACTATCATGGTGTCTATGTCTTGGAACCCAATTATTGTAATCACCACATGGTTAAACTTTATCGGTGTAGTACGTAAAAATTTCTCCACCACCTTGTCGCCTAGGATTAGGGGTGTAAATGAGCTGAGTTATTCGTGAACTATTCAAGTTCGACTCGTTAAATGCTCGTTAGAGCTCGCTTGTTTAATTAAATAAACAAACTCAAGCTTGAGATTTGACTCGATTATTTAAATGAGTCAAGCCTAAACTGTACAAGCTCAACATTAACAACTTGTGAATAACTCATTTATTTAAATTAATGATTGAAACTTTTCTATCATTTGTTCTTTACATATTCATTACGAAAATATGTAAAACTTTGTTAAGAGTATTAAAATTAATTTTGAACTTTTTTTTGTAGTAGTCATAAAGTTATGGATTATTTATTTATAGAATTATAAAAATAAAATAGTCTAGAATATTTGAATTTCACATGCCACATGTTGTGCACACTTTTTGTTTTTTAGATTATCATATAGTATTAAAATGTTCAATAAATACTAAATTGGTAAAGTTAAAAATTAATTTAAGAAAATTTTTCATAAAAACAAAAACAATTAAGTTATAAATGAGCTAAACAAGCCAAGCTCAAGCCTTGTATTTTTTAAACAAACCAAGCTCAAGCTTTCAATTAGGCTTGTTTAAATAAATGAGTCAGCTTGAGCAACCAATTGTTTTCACAAGCCAAACCTAAGCTTTAAGTGTTCGACTCGTCTCGACTTGTTTACACCTTTACCTAGGATGTCTTCTCCATACACTTTCATCTTATGGACGAAATCTGTGACATGTGAAAAATATTGTTCTACAATTTTAGAACTGGACATTTCATACCTTTTATATTCTCTAGGCAGGGATTGCAATTTGGATTTTTGGGCTTTCTTTACTCCTTTATGTGACAGCTCCAAAATGTCTAACACTTCTTGAGTTGTTTTGGCATTTTATATTTTGTCAAAAATTGAATAATCTACACCTTGGCAAATATTGGGAGTGTCATCTAATCTTTCCTTTGAACAGTATCATCAGCTCTTTGTGGTAATTTGGGTTTAACAAAACTCCAAATATTGTGAGCTTTTAAATGGGTGGACATCAAAATTTTCCAATAACTGAAATCTAGTTTCTCATCTAATTTGGGACCATGCCAAACAATATTGTAATTGGTTGTCACATCTTTCTCTCAAAAGTATATTAATTTTATAATTTTTGATTAAGTAAGAACATTCCTCACACACTTAAAATATTTTTTCACTCCCACCACCAAACTCTTAAGCTCTAATGCCAATTGGTATTAGTGGACAGGAAAAAAAAAAATCAAAACCCACCCACACACACGTACAACACAAGTCGAAATAGAGGAAGAGATTTGCTCTTGAAATTGATTTCTTGATTGATTTACAAAAACCAATTCCTTGGTGCCGTATATTTGCTGCCTTTTATAGGCATTACATAATTATAAAATAATAAAGACTTAATAACTAAGGAAAGCAAAAATACTACAACTTTTAATGGCTAAGCAAAACCTCAGGCGATGGCGGTAAGAATTCATATCCTTGCAGTATAGGAGGTGCAAAAACTTGATTTAACATTTAACCAACAATCCTCAACTGTGGTTAAGTCTTATGACCTCTGTGGCAGAACATTTTTGCCACCAAACTCTAGCATGCTCAAAATTGTTTTACAACATTTGAGAACAGTGAAGATTAAGTTGATCAGCGCGAAGATGACTTGGACCGTGTTAATCAACAGCTGAAGAGGTGCCATGGCTGAATCAAACATGAAACAAAGAGAAAGTGATAGGATGAGTCAGTATAAAACATGAAATAGGTCATGCCTATATTTTTTTTTATTTTTCATTTGTTGTATATTTATATCGGTTGAAGCAGTGTAAAACAAACAGAGAAGGATGAAAATTGAGTGAAAAGTTTTCATTGCACTCATTTACCGTATATTTATTTCTCAATCTTTATGCATTTGAATAACACATTTTTTTTATTTCTTTTCTCTTATTATTTTTTTTTTACTTTTTTTCTCTTTATTTTTATTATCAATCAAATGAACTATTAGATATAATTTTCACGATCAACATAAAGGCTTTATTTGGATAAACATCTCAATAAACACTTATAGAAGAAGAAATTAAGAAGTTAAAATGAATTAAGTTTCTCCCATAAGCTAAAATTAACTTATACTTAAATTAGAACCAACTTTTGGAAAAGTTAAATGAGAAAACTTCTATAAGTTATTTTATGCGTAAGTTAATTTTAACTTATGAGAGAAATTTAATTCATTTTACATTCTTATTTTTTTTCCTTACAAGTGCTTATTGAAAAGTTTATCACCAAATTATAGAAATTTTTGTTCATATCACGTAATAGCATATCCTTATATATGTTTGTTTGAAGGAAAAACAGGAGGAAATAAACTAATTGAAAAGAACATAAAGAGTATATCTAAATGTCTAATTTAATTGTGGAGAAAAGTAGGGGAGAAATAGATGTAACCCCATGTAAAAGTTTTTTCTCCTCAAGTATAGAGAAAATCAAATTTAAAGAAAATAATCTACCATTTTCAATTTTATTCATTATTTGTCTCATTTAGTGTGGGACATTCTTCTCATTTTATCAAGAGTAAAAAAGACACGATATCAGTTGTTCATTTTTAACTTTTCTATCCAAAGAAATACTCTTTCCCTTCTTTTATACTTTTTTTTTTCACTCTCCATTCAAATAACCTAAAATTTTACTTTCCACTAGTCCTTGTTAGTATTTTCCCCGTCCTAACATAGTGCGAAGGTCCACAGGCGCGGGGGGTTGGGTTATTATCCTATATATAGTTCGGTTCCCGTTCAAGGCAAAAATTAGCCATGGAATCCGTACTTCAGTTTTCATGAACGAATCATTATATAACTTTCTACATTAAGCTCGTTTCACGTTATTTCAAATGCAAACCGATGATAAGAAGAAAGGAAGTTCTATTCCCTTGGCAGAAGCTGTGAAACAATTGTTTCAACTCTCGAGTGTCCTATGAGTGTTACAATTACAAACTTAAAAATAATAATAATAATAACGTTTTACTAATCTAACTGAAAAAAAAACACTCGTAACCGGAATTAGATATCTCGCTAAAACAGAACATTACGAAGATCACCTATCTAAAGATTTTAAGAAATTTTATAATGGTAAAGTTTCCTTGTAGTATATCCAAATTTTACAGGCAAGGGCGAAGCGAAGAGCCACATAAATCTCTTCCAAAAACATAACGAATTCTTTTGAAATTTCGACCATCGTAGACTGAAGAAGGAACCGGTTACTATAGCATACACATGATCAAGGAACAGGGTCAGTTGCCAATTATACAGGGTCCACAACAAAAATGAGATATATTTTTGTTGTAACCCATACAGTTAAGTGCGTGAGTGAATCACTAATTGTTTCTCTCAAATTGTAATGATAAGTCAAATTGATCTCCTAAAATTAATAAAATAGTAAAATAATTTCTAAAATTATAAATTGTTTTGTTAGTTAGTGTCATATAATGACGTTAAAAAGGTTGAGTTGACATCTTAAGTATTTGGACTTAAATAACAATTACCTAAATACATATGTAATTGTCACATTACAAAAATAAAAATAATCAAAATATTAGTAAATAATAATAAATTTTCTCTTTACAATGTTCTTTCTTTTCTTATTAGCTTTGTATTAGTCTTCTAATCTATGTATTAGAGAAATGTCACCACAATAACTCTTAAAATCAAGTTGTGTGAACATGCATAACTAAATTGTAAAAAAATATATAGATATGACCTTGTTAAAGCTGACATATTTATAGAAACGACGCTCAATCATGCAGTAGGATAAAAAAATCATAAACCAAACTGGTTGAAAATTAGTTTAAAAAATTATGCATAACATAGTTCCATTTATCCAATAACTAAAATTACTCATCTATTAGAAGTTGGATCAAGGAAAGTGAAATTTTCGTTCATGTAATGTGACACCACATGTATGTTTAGTTGACTTGCCAACTCATCCTTTTAACATTAGATGATATCAACTAATGAAAAGACTGTATCGATTGATTGTTTACAATTTAACTATTTTGTTAATTTCATAAATCAATCTAAATAATCCTTGCAATTTAGTCCCACCTGTAAACCGAAATAGACTCTGCACATCCAATTGAACTATCAAGGACGCCAACCAGTATAATTATAAATAAAGAACACAATAAGGACAATAACAAAAACTCAGAATAGTTTCAATATATACATTCCGCTACTTGTTCAGTTTTTATACACAAAAGTGAGCAATGATTTATAATATACTCGACATATACTAGTTCTCCCTCGTATATAACAAGAAATCTTATGTCAATATCAGTGCTCAAGATACTGTAGTTGGCCCACATACGACTTTAAACAGCCTACTATCCTCAGCTCCACCCATGAAGTTAAAAATTTGAATCCCGAAAACATGTAAATGGAACAAATTAACAAATGTTGTCAGCTAAATTCTCCATTTTGAAAAACCCTACAGAGAATTAGCATTCGAAGGAACATAAAGAAAACACGTCTCTTGTATTAGTTGTATAATTGTATTCGTCTTAAGCACCTACATATAACTAAAAAGCAGACAACCCAGGAGACAGATTACTAGCAGATGCTAGAACCAGTTGACCAAGTGAGGCAGACCCAGACAAAATCCACATCCTCATCATGGACTTCTGCCCGCAGCCTTCTCTAATCATCCTTCCCTGCTTGCATTCCCTTTGAATCATTGTTCAGATCATCATCCAAATTAAGAAATCTTGGTTCTTCTCCTCCACCATTATAGTCCCCCGGCTCTACTGTTTTCAAGAAATCTAATCCATAATCAACACCTGATGGTGTCTGCTCCATATGGGGCAAACTTCCCAACAACTTGGCATCTGGATTCTGCAACTGATAAATAAAACTTGAAGGCGCATCAACCTGAGGATTACTGTCTCCTGGAAAACCCATTTGTCCAAAATCCAAACCTTGCATCAACCCAGAGTCATCAATTGGGTTGTTATCTATATGCCCCAAAAGCTCATCCACCTGAAACAACTCATCCATGGAAAAACTCTTCAAGTAATCACCATCAAAATCAAATCCATCAACCCATGAAAGGTCCATCTGATCTTTATTTACATCCTCTGCAACCTGTCCAGCATCAGGTGTCCCTTCTGGTCTGACATCTTGAATTTCCCCAGCCCCCAAGAGATCGACAGCCTCATCCTTCGGCTCTTGCTTCATTCTGCTAGTCGGCGAGGCAGATTCATAAGCCTTATGACAAGCATTAACCTTGTCATTCATACCGACAGGTCGAGGCTTCTCCTTAACATCCTCAGCTGCACAAACCTCTGATTGATTGGATGCAGTGGTTGTGTCAGAAGCTGCAGTTGCGGCCGAAGAACAAGACGACGATGCAGCCAAAGAAGACTCCTTCAACGATTCCTTGACAGAAGCATAATCTGAGATGTGGGGGAAGTTGAGGCGTGCACATGGACCATACATGGCTCTAGCAGCTTCATCATAGGCAAGAGCAGCTTCTTGGGCAGTAGAAAAGGTACCCAACCAAAGCCTACTTCCTCTATTGGGCTCCCTAATCTCGCCAACCCATTTCCCCCATGTCCTCTGCCTAACACCTCTGTAGTTACACTGAGAGTTTTGGGGTCCTCCCTTCCCTTTCATGCACCCTTTCTTTGAACCTTTAGCTGGTGCCTTACGAGTTGGCCTACCATCATCTTTGCCAGCTAAAAGATGCTCATTGAATTCCCTCCACTTTGCCAGTGTCTCAGCCACGGATCTAGACCCATCCCCTCTGCTCCTGCTTTTCCTCTTTCTAGAAGAATCCAAGGGCTTAAGAGAAACTTGATCATAAGTACCCATGTCCACAATCCGATACACAGGTAGACTTCACTACTCAGTACTCAGCGACACTCAATATCCGAATTCACAACCTGTTGTTAGAAAAAGAAAACAAAACTCTTCAGTAACCAACAATTCCAAAGAACAAAACAGAACACAAAGGTGGAAAAGTATAAACAAATAAATAGGATTTCCCAACACGCACTTGTTAACGATAATTATTCAACCAAGAAACGAATTTTCGTAACCCCCAAGTAACAGATAAAGCTAAACCCAAAAAAATACAATAAAAGACTTGCTGGGCAAGATTTTTTTCCCTTTTTAAAAAAAAAAAACCCAATAAAAGTACGACAGTGACTAATAAGAGATAAATAACCCAGAAGCAGAAACCTAGATATTAAAAACAATAAAAATTAACCCTAAACAAAAATCACACACAGGAATTTGCAGAAACGGAATTAAAAATCATCCACTAGGAACAGAGAGATAATAAGACATGAGAAAGAATCAAAATGCTACTAACCTACGCGATCGTGGTAGTGTTGAATTTGAGAGAGAACGCAGTGTTTTTTAGGTTTATCCCTTTTTTCTCGGTGGTGTGTCTTGTTTGGAGTGAAGAGATTTGTGTGGGCAATAGGGTTCTTGTTCGTGAGCTACGGCTATAGCGGATTCAGAAAATCTTTTGGCTGGCACCTTGTTATCCGTATTTATAGCCTTCTCTAGATATTTCTGATATTTTTAATTGCACCCCCGAAACCGATGACGTGGCACTTTCTTAGCCGCGTTGTGATGCTTCGGACTCCCAAACCTGTTGACACGTGTTGCTCGAACCTTCCCGAGCCACTAAAACCAGCACGTCGCTTTCCTACTCCTCAAGGATTTGCTCTTTTTTTTTATTTCCTCCCTCTTTTCCGTTTTGTCCACATCTTTTACGTATGTTCTCAATTATGCCATTGCACACCTTAAATATCTAGAGGTTTTTTTACTGGATAAATATCTAGTGATGTTAATCTTTATTGTGATTATTATAGTATTGTATTGAGTGGAATAAATTGAAGGCTGCAGCTTCCACTGGAAAGTGGGCCTTGTTTTAATGAAACTGGGCCCGGAGCCCGATTGTACGAGATCTGCTTAGTACCTTTAAATTGGACTAGTATCTTTCTACATTATTGTATCGTGTTTTGAATAGATTTTGAGGAGAGTAAAATATGTGAAAAATAAATGTAAGAGAGAAAAAAAAATTTAATTATTTGAGAAAGAAGTGAAGTGAGAAAAGAGAGAAAATAATCGTAAGACCCATACGCACAAAAAAAAATCTCTTCTTAAGTGACGAGAGATTGAGAGAAAAGTGAAAAAAAATTGTGAGACTTGTTAAAAAATTAAAATGACTTATTTATCTTTTAATTTTAAACTATGTAAATATGTTATTAAGGAAACATATATAGTAAGAGAGTCTTTTTTATGTGAGAGTGAGAGGAATAAAGCTAGACCACTAGATCTTACCATAAATAGTCAAGATTAAAACACACCAGTCATGTGAAATTTTGAAAAAGTTACATGACTTTTTTAAGTGGTCATATGATATTAAATCATGACCATCTATGTATGATTCTATGACCTAGATTTACTCTCCTTACTCTCATATAAAAATGACCCTCTCACTAGATATGTCTCCATGTTATTAAAGATAAATATATTTTTACAATAGACACTCACTTTTCTTTTTCTTCTACTTCTTTCTTACTTCTTTTAATTCAAATACCTTAAAAATCTATCTATTCTCTACTCATTCTCTATTCTCTCTCACTTCTCTCTTCTCTGCTTTTTTTTTTTTACCCAAGCAAAGCGTAAATGACGAGAAAATAGCGAGTGGACTTCGGTAATTTATAAATTTAACTAAAGTCAAATTTAGAAGAGATGGGAGAAAGAACCTAAGAGGTGAATTCTTTTAGCTGTAGTAATTTGTAAGCCACTTTAGTTATAAGTTTGTCTCAAAACGAATTAATTTTTTATTATTGGTTAAAGAATACTTTTAATACATAAAATAATATGGATTTCTCTTTTCATTCATTTAACAGAAATATTTTTTTATAAGAATTAAACAACGCTAAAAGAACTAGAAGATACTCGGGGACGCGCATGCAATAAAATAATAGTGATAAATGATCATACAAAAAAAGCGTGATCACTTCTTACATTCAACTTTTTGCGTTAAAAGATTTTTAAAATCTTTAAACACCGTTTCATTGATTTTAGAATAAACACGTAGGAATCGGTACGAAAGTCCAAAGCGGTAGATACCGAATCAGGTTTTCAAAATTTTGAAGCGATATATATTAGCTTTATCGGGAAAAATAAACCAGTTTTAATTTTAAAATACCAATGATTGAAAAGAATATGTGGCACACAAGTAAAGTTGGTACGTGTCAGCTGGAGAACGGATTCTAGGAGTGTAATTATCGGTTTTTAAATTAAAAATTATAATTTAAAAATATTAATAGATACTTTTAATTAAGAAAATAAAAGGGTAAATTATATTAATACTCTTAAATATTTTTTTAAATTATACACAATATTTTTATTTTTTTATCTTTACATTAATTTTTTAAATTATTTGAAAATATTATATTAATATTTTTTATATATTATACTAATCTCTTTTAATTATTTAAAAAATATTACATCTTATACTTTTATAAAAAAAATTATTATAAATGTTAAAAAAAAAATCACTGTAATTTACTCAAACAAGAAGCAAAAAAGATAAAAAGCTGTTAATTTCAACCTCGTAATTGTTAATTTCAATCTCGTAATTCCCATGTCCAAGTACTAAGGATCAGACATATCCTGTTTCCAATACACAAGTGACCCATGCACGTGGGACACGTGGCTAGTCGGATAAGTGCCACTTTTAAGTAAGGGAATGGTGCACGTCATTTTTGACTTGTTGTGTGTGATATCCACTAGTACCCAAACTAAACCTGACCATTTGATGAATGGTGGTTCTAACTTGTGGTGCAGGGCCGATAGAGTGAAAGAGGACGGATTCATGCAGCTGTTCCTGTTGTGGAGCGGGGAACGAGTTGGGAAGTGGGGGGAAAGGTCATTTGGATAGTTCATAAATGATGTAGATAGAATTTGCCGTAAATACCTTATCTTATGTATTACGTAGTTGCTTACGCACACAGGTTCCGCGTTGTTGAACCAGTGAGGCCCATCTTTGATTACGTGAGTGAGCTTCGGCAATTCTCATACAGTAAAGGATAGATTTAGCCCAACTTGGCATGTTGGAACCTCTTACTTTTTCTTCATTGCTAAAAAATATCATACACTGAGAATCTTAAGTTAAAAATGTTAAATTTTTATATTTGATATAAAAATTTTTAAAATCATTTTTAGGAATTTAATATTTGTGGAAATGTTTTTTAATTAAATTGTCTACTAAAACTTTTTCATAGGAAGATGTGGAAATTCAAAATTCTCATAAAGAGAAAAAGTTTATTTATAATTATGTTTTTCATTCTCAAGAATATTTTATACATACCAAATATATTTGAGACATTTCTAAAAAATATGATTATCAGGAAATATAATTCCTACGAAACATAATTCCTAGAGATGAAAAAAGATTTCATATATCAAACATCACTAAGTGTTTTTAGATTTTTTAAAGAAGATTATTTTGGTCGATGATCAAAACTATTTTTTGCAAACATATACATACAAAAAAAAATCTGAATAATTTTGTCCACGTAATCGTTATCAAAAACATAATTAAAATTATTTTTCCTGTGAAAAGTTAAAAAAATAAATGCAATTAGATGGATAACATTAGTTGAGAATATAATATTTAACACATAAAAATAATTTATTTATTTATATATTTTTGACATATCTACGCTATATACTAAGTTATACAAGTTTAGCGATTGGTAAATATAATATACAGTAGTCTTTTATCTGTAAAAGCCTAAGTGGTAGGATAATATATATCAATTTTATATATTAAATTAGAATTTTTATATACATCTAACATTTGATAGAAATGTTGAGGTGAGTGTGTAAAGCGAAACTACTAGAGTGATGATAGAGTACGTTGAGGATTCCAATTGTTAATCCTTATATTAACTTCACATTTAATATTTAGAAAATGGAAAAAAAAATTACTCCACTATCTAGTATATTTAATACAAATATTACAAAATTATTGCAATAAAATATAATAAGCATGAAAATTAATATTTAATGGTACATTTATACTTGTTAGTTGATACTATTTTTAATTTTGACTTAAAATGATTAAAAGGTCAGGAAATTATGAATCTTAATATTGTTATCACGTAAAAAGGTAATTTATATCTTACAATAGGAAGAAAAATGATATAAATCATAATACACTATCAAAATATACATTTGAATACCAACATATTGTTGGTCTAAGTGGTACTGGATTCGAATTTCTTAAGCAAGGTTTCAGGTTCGAACTTTGTGAATGAAAAAAAAATGATTAGGAGGGGAGATTCACTAAAGATGGTTAGCTAGATTCCCCGTCAAAAATTAATTATTAACAAAAAGTTGGTGAATACTTTACACCAATAACATGGTTACCCAAAAAATATATATACATTGGAATGAATTATTTCTAATTTAATGTTAATTTTTTGTATTGTTTATGTTAGTTAAAATTTAAATTTGATTAAAATTAGTAAATATTGATTATTTTTTGTATTTTTTCACAATTTATTGTTATTTTAATTTATTAATTATTTTTATTTTATTTATATGAAAATTATAGTTTGAGTGTGATGTTTTGACTTTTAAGTATAAATTAATATTATTAAAATTTAATTTGATTTTAATCAAAGTATTGTTTATAGTTTGTTGTCATGGATTAAAATGATAAAAGTAAATAAAAAAGAAATACTACCTTGGAGCCAGAAGACAAAAAAGAAGAAGATGAAACTATAGAATAAAAAAAATGTTTACACTAAGGATAACCTCCGATCATAGTCGAAAATTAATTCTTTTGAGACATAGAGATCACAGAAGTGCCTATTGCTTCTCCCAACAAAGTCTTCTCCACACGCATTGTCATGAATCAAATTCCTAAAACAAACGAATTGAATAACAATTATAGGGATATATAATAAAAAAATGAAGCAAGTAAATGAAAAATAAAAAAGAAATTATTAAAATTGGTAATTTTCAAACCTTTCAATAATTTTGAATAATAATGTTTGCAATAGAGTCAAAACTTAAAGACATGACACAGCAAAGAAAGAAACTGTTGCAAGGGTTGCTTTTTTGTTGGACATCTCCTCTAACGAGAATTCGAACCTTGGTTTACCACGTTGTGGAAGACTAATTCCTACTAGACCCAACCTCCATTGATGTTGTAAGGGCTGCTATTCACTAAATAAATTATTATACCACTAATAAAAAAAAGTTAAAAAGAAAGTTGAATGTTCAAATCACAATATCACTAATTATAAAAAAAATCCGTAAAATTTTATAAATTGATTATCATATCATATCATATCGTATAAAATCAAAATCAATATAAGATTGAACAATTTAATTGATAAATTAAAATTATAAGAAAATAAAATATTATTATTATTCGTTACATTAGTATTAGTATTTAATGTAATATAATAATTTATTATCATGATTATTATTATAATACATGGGTGTGACCCTGAAGGGGCTTTGGTGTTGCTTCTCTTGAAGCTTGTAAATGGTGTTTGGATAGATACTCATTTTCCTTAGTTTTGAAGGCTTGCTCTAAAGTTGGTTTGGTGAGAGAGTGAATGCAAGTTTTGAAATAGCACGAGATGCACCAGAAAGAGGGTTGAATTGTGCGTCTCAAAAACTTTTTAAAGATAAAACAAATTAGAAAGTGTTATAGAGCTAAGGATAGAGAAGACAAGCACACAGAGAGTTTTATACTGGTTCGCTCAACCTTGAGCTACGTCCACTCCCTTCACCCAGAAGGTATCTACTAACCAACCTTGGTTACAAGTATTCTTCACGACCTCTTTAGGCTTTACAATGCAATCACCCCAGATTGCTTTACCAACCTAAGTATTCTTTGTTCACTAAGCCTCTCTAGGCTTTCACAACAAAATAGTAGTTTATAAACAAATTCTACTCACATAGTGAGAATATAGAAGATTGAGCACAATATAGTAAAATATCAGAGATTTATAAACTATCCTCTAGTGGACAGCGTAGGAAAACAATCAGTGTTTTTATGCTCGTGCTTGATTTTTCGTTGTTCACTTCTCTACTTTTCTTCTTCTTCTTTTTTGATATATATAGTCTTTAGCAAAAAAGAGCCATTGAAGAAGACTTGATTTTAGTTCTTCAAGAAAAGGTGTGCATATCAAGCTTTCAGTCATATTAGAAAAGACAACTTTTGAACTTGCACTAAAACGGAAGGAGCAGCTCTGTGCGGGAAGGTTTGCTTTTTTGAACATTCTTCATTTGGTTTGACAAGCTTGAAGAGTTGACTTACTATATTTGTCTTGCTGCGCTTTTACACTAGAATGTTTCTGTCTATTATTTAATGCTCGAAATATTTGAACGTTAGATCTTAAAAGGTAAGGCATTAGTCTCGATATATAAAAGAAGGACGCAAAGATTGGACGAAAAAGACTTAGCCGTTTAATAGCTTGTGTCTGGACGCACGCGTCTAGTGTGGTTGTTTAAAGTTTTAAAACACTGAGTCCATAAAAGAGACTTACACTTTGGACGATCATCATAAATGAGTCCTTTGGATGCTCGTTTGAGATTGGACGCTGTAAATCCGTTAGTTAAAAAAAACTTATACATTAATAAGCTTGTTATCTTTAAAATTTGAGGGTTTGGATGCTTTAACGTCTTTGGTTCCAATAAGTTCGTGGTTTATTGTCTAAAACAAATTTTGGGTTTTATATGTTTTTGCAAAATTGCTTGATTGGGTTGTTTTTGAGATGTGGATGTGTTGATTTGCAGAATAAGTGTTTGACAAAATGCTTGATCATGACATTATTTCACTGGATGATTTATGGGTATGTGAAGTATAAGGTAATTGAAAGAACAACAGAAACTAATAGCTCCAACTTTAAACCCAAATCACATGTGCCAGTTATATAAGAAGAGGGAGGAGAGGAAAAGGGAGAAAAGGAAGAAGAGGGAAAGAAAAAAAAAGGAAAAGAAAACAAAAGAAAGAAGGGAGAGGGAAGCCTCATAGCCAAAAATCATCTCTGACACTTAAACGCTTTCAATTTCTTCTTTACATACTCAAAATCACTAATGTGAACACCCAATTTTGTCTAGGTAAATGAAAATAAAATATAAAAGAAAAGAGAGAATTTTTGTAGAAAAAGAGCCCTACTTTTATGTTGAAAACCATGAAAAGACAATGTTATATCTTTAGTTATACTTGTCCATCTAAGGTGTTTTTTGCATTGTAGGAAAGTTTCTAGAAAGATCTACAACTCATGTCTCTACTTCAAAAACTAAAATAAACTTCTATCTTGATGAAAATTAACGCTAGTTAGTTAATTGTGTTATAAACTCAAGTCCACTCTCACCTTTCTTTCACTTGAGAAGTTCCACATTGGACAAGCCACTCTCATGCATCCTCTCTTTTGTCTATATAAGGAGGAGGTTACCAAGCAAGAAGGATTATTCAAAAAATATGGTCTTAACACAAAGGATGTAACTTATGAAAGTTTATTTTTTATCTTTTATTGTCTTTTTTTTCTTGGAGCTTTCGTTAGTTTATTTATCTTATCTTATTTTTTCTTTATGCTTTATTACCTTTTTATTATTGTTATTTTATTTTTTTTATGTCTTTTCAAATTATAAATATTTTATTTTTTAATTAAATGATTTTAATAGAGAAATGATTAATTAAATGTGACATCTTTTTAATTCTAAGGTTTTGAGCACAAGTTATGACAACTTAATATCTTTAAACTCTTTTCTAAAATAAAAAATGTTAAATCAAAATTAAGTTACTACAAAAATAAAAACTATGCTTTTCATTGTTGTTATTATTATTATTCCCTCTATGCCTTTTCAAATTATAAATATTAATTGGATGTAAAATCTTTTTAACCTTGAGCTTTGAAGTACAAGTTGTGATAATTGGATGTTTTTAAACTCTTCTCTGAAAAAGAAAAAAACATTTCAAACAAATTAAATTGCTTCAAGGATTTGATGTACACTTCTATTAATTCTATTTTTTAGAACGTATGAATTGTGACAATTTAGAAATTCCAAAATTTAATAAAAAATAAAATGAGAAAATTTATTAAAAAATATCAACATACAAATACTTTCTACCAAAAGAATTACATAACTCTAATTCTCCACTGCACTAAAAATACTTAAGAGCAAGGAGCCACTTCTATCAAGCTAAAAGATAAAAATAATAATAAGATACTAACCCTCCTTGTTTTTTGGTTGTTTCATAAGAAAGAAAATGAAAGGAAAGAAAGGTAAAAACTAAAAATTTTCTTTTCTTTTGTTTGGTTTTGTAAAAAGTAAAAGAAAGGAAAATGACATAAATATCCTTTATAAAAAAATAAGTGTATAAAAATAGAGGTAATTTGGTATTTTAATTATGTGAAACAGCCTTCCTTTCCTTTTTGTCCATTTTGGAAGGATTACCAAAATTGTGGGACCCGTTTACTTTTCTCTTAATTGTTCCTTCCTAAATGGGTACCAAATGGAAAAAATAGTTACTTTGTGTTTCTTTAGTCCATCCCATTTCGTTCGTCTGCCTTCACTTGTACCAAATCGAGTATAATCGATGGACCAAGAAGTTATAAGAAAGAAAAAAATGAGAGGGAGGATGGGAGAATAGGACTCTAGCGTCAAGTGTCAACAAATATGAGGTAACATGGCTCTCTGACCTATGTAAGAGGCGTTTCAAATAAAATATTTTTATTAAAAAATTATTATTATTAATTATATATATTATATATAAATATAAATTATATATAATACTAGATTTCATTTAACTATATATTAAATATATTAATTATATATTATACATATAAACAGGCTGGCCTATTAAGCCCAATGACCTTTTTAACAAACCAGTTAGGACTACAGGCCCTGATTGGTCACCTAGTCTATTTTCACCTATAAGTACTAATACCTTCTCTATACTATGTAATTGACTTCGAACCCGAAATTTGATGTCATGGACCATTTTCTTTTTAAAAGTTTTTTCAATGTTTTCCTAAATAAATATTGGTAGCGACTCTCCGTTTTTAAACTTATTTTTGTTGTCCTGCCACGACCCCAATTACGACAACCAAGGTAATTCTCTTCCTGTCTTGCCTTTAACTTTAGTCTTTGTTATTCCTTTAATTTTGGACAGTCTTCAATTCAATTCCTGAATTGTTCATTGTCTTTCTCAACACATCGAGGTCAACAAGCTAGGGAAAGAGAGGCCACTAAATAACCTGGAGTTTATGCAATGGATGAAAAGATAGTATAATTTTGTCAGTTGGACTTCAACACTAGTAATTTAATCCCTAATATAATTTTCATTGCACATATATTGTCATTGTAGATTCCTCTTTGTTAGAAATTCTCTAAAACCAACATTTTCATGTTGAATAGTTCTTTTCGATTGAAATTTAGGGTTTATGATTGAAATTCAAATGTCTTTACAAAAATCTTGTGACCTTCGAATTCTATGATGTAAATTTATGTTTTGATATTGGTGATAAAGACTATTTGAATTTAACTATTGGAGGTTGAATGTTTGGAAATGTCTACATGTGCTTCTCGTGTTAGTTATAATCCTTTGGTGCAAAGAAAGGTTGGAGAGGGGGCTCTGGTGGTGGAGGTGTTTGTGGTGGTAAAAAGACTGCAATTAGTAAATGCTAAGCAATTTTTGGGGATTTCAAATCACAAAAATTTGTATTTTAGACCACTACAAATCACGATTTTTTTTTGTAGTAATTTCACATTAACAAATCGTTTGTCACATCAGCATGGTCACTAACGAAGTTAGTAGGGAGGTACGAAAGTTGTGAATTTCTTATAAATAGAAGATTAATTTCATTGATTTGAAGATGTAGGAAACAAGACCAATATTGATTGGAAATATAGGATCAAAAACACATTTTTTTCCTTTATTATATTTACTTAAGAGTCTTGAGGCTTATTCATTTTTAAATTCACCTAAAGAATTAAGGTTTTAATTAGAAATAAAGATTTAATTGTCTAATAAATTGATATTTAAATAAATTAGCAAATTTAGTAGAAAAGTTTAAAAACCAAATTGATTTAACAATTATATTGAAAATTGAATTAAATCTAGTAGTTTTGGGCTATTTCGAATAAAATTCATCTTTTGTCTTTCAAAAAGGAAAAAAATTATATTAAAAATCTTAGATGAAATTGAATTAAATCTAAGAGTTTAATAGTCATGCATTGACGGTGTAAAGTAGTTTTACACTGTCATCTAATCACAAACCACCATTTATTGCAAGTTTGTTAACTTTTATAATAAATACTTTAAAAGTTATATTAATGGTTAATTATGATTGGGTGACAATGTAAAACTTTTTACACTGACAGTGCATAATCATTAAACTCTAAATCTAATCTCAATTTCTCATTTGCATAAAACTTATTTTCTTTGCGTTCTTTGTGTACTTGTTTTTAAAAGAAATTTTCTTAAGATAATCTTTTTTTGTTGTCTTCAATTTTATTTATTTCAATTTCAAACACAATTTACTCCAAATCCTTTTTTGTGATTTCTATTAGAATTATTGTTGTGAGTTTACGATTCTTAAAAGTAATACTCAAACTTCTCATTTTATTACAACTTGCAACTAGGCATGACAAGTAAACTCAAATTTGTTAGTAACCATTCAACCTCAACTTGACTTTGACAGAGAAAATTTACTTTAACTGAGGTTAGGGTCGAGGATGTAACACTTTATCCTGCTCTTGTCCCCAAACTCACCCCGCTATACATTTTTTTTACAATTTTTTGTTACAATGTGTGTGTTTGTGTATATATGAGTTACGATTTTATTTTTATACTTTCATTTTTATAATTATTAAAAATATATATTAATAATTTTAATAGTTAAATAATTTAAATTATAATAACAATTAAAAAATAAACTTAAAAAGTATATATTTAACTAAAAATATAATTTCATTCTTAATTTTTTACTTTTAAATTATTTGTTATTTATAAATTTTTATATATTATTTGAATTAAAATGTAATTAATAACTAAATATATAATATATTTAAAAATACAAAAGTAAATTAAAATTTAGAAAAAGGTGTAGTGGGTTTTTTTACAAGTTTTCACGAAACTCAACAAAACTCAATGGAAATGGGATTGGGTTTAAAAAATTCAAACCCCCTCTTTGAACCGGAGCCTGCCTCGTCTTTTGTAGAGACAAAGAGAGTCAAATCTATTCCCGCCTTGTCCGTTACCATGTCTCCTTGCAACAATATGATACATTTGTGAAGTCTCAGTCACGTCCGAAAGTGGAGAAAAGGAGGTGCACCTAGAAGCAAGATATGTGTAAAAACATCTTCAGCAAACATGATTTTCAGGATGTTATCGAGGCATGCAAAAGAGAAAAGAGTGATGAAATAAGTAAAAATGAAATATGAAAGGCGAAAGAAAAATGAACCTTCACTATTAAGAGTGACAATAATAGCAAAGAAGAGAGAGAAATTTCTCTGTTTCAGCACCATCTTTAAAGAAGAAGAATGAACATTAAAAAAACTAAAAGAAGAGATATGATTGTAGTTGTAGGAAATATAGTAAAAAACTGAAACGAAAATTTGTTCAAATATAGAATTAAAAGTTTTAAAAGGAAAAATATTATTAAGTCGAAAAACAAATTCGTGTTTGAGCAGAAACAATGGGAAAAAAGCTGCACAGAACATTATTTTTTATATTGAATTTTAGGGAGTTTATAAATTATTATTGATCTTGATTCTTAAGCGATTTAAAACTATTTTAGGATACTGAAACATTTGTGGACCTCACAGTTTTATTCTTAAAAAATGCTTCAACTGGTTAGGAGAAGAAGGTGTTTATAAACTATCCATAACCTTGATTTCTAAATAATATAAGACTATTTTAGTGCACTGAAATAATAGCCTCAGGTTGAGGCCAAGGGACTAGAGAAAGAATGTAGACTTTAACAGAAAACTCACGATGAAGCTTTTGCGTTTTTCCCACTTCTTGGCTTTGTTCGCAAAAGTAAAGAGTTGGAGGCCAGAATGTACTTGGTCTTTTGGGTCTTAATCCTTAGATTTCTTGCATGGAATGGGCTTTTATATAAGTTGTAACTTGTCCACTGCCGTTGTACCCACATTGACCTTGGCTACAATGTAATTTAACATAACAGTTTGAGATCATGTTTTCCCAAAATGCTTTTTATGGTAATTCTGTGATTGTCAGGTTATATACGCTTTCCACTTCTGTATCTATCACAATGACAATTGACATGGTATGCCAGTTGCTTACTCCTCAATCCACGTTCCTCAACCTAGTCAAACATTTATTAATATATTTGGTCGTCTAACACAGAAAGACCTTACCTCAACAATTCACTTCATCAATTGCACTACTATTATTTCGTAAAATTGTATATATGATGTTCGAACTATTCGATCTCACTTCGAAAATTTGTGACGTGTTTCAATTTCTCAAAATGATTTAATTTTGAGTTTAATAGACATATATTGTAAATATAATTTTTTTATATGATTAACTAATTAAAAATTATCTTTAATATAATTTTTAAAATAGTTATTATTAAAGTCAACTAACTTATAATTGAATAATATGTATTATTTATTCTTAGTTTTTTGAGTTATATTGTGCTTGGTTTCTTCTTCTTTCTCCAATATTTATCGTTTTAAGTTGCAACTTTATTCTGAAAATAAATGATATAACTCCTACCGTGTCAGTTTATTGTTTGATGATCAATTGCAGTGTCGAATACAATACTTTCATATCTGACCTTAAGTGAATTGTGTATTTTTTTTATTTTTTTTTAAATATTGTATTCTGGTTATCTCTTCTCTCACAAACAAACACACTCTGGATTAGAAAAGAGAGAGAGGGATAGACATAGTCAAAACTCATATTTCTTTATAACATTAACCACAAGGGGAAGAATTAAAACAACTAACATCAATTTAATCAATCGGGCTTGAGACCGTATCAGACGGGATTTTGTGTTGAAATCACACCACCATCTCTCTTAAACCCGGGTTATCTCTTAATGAAAAGAACAACAAAACAAAGCAAAAAGAGAAATACCCTCCAATACAGGGAAACAACAATGAACCAGGAAAAATTACGGACTATGGTGACAAATTTAATAATTCTGTTTCTGATTATCCTAACATAGAGGCAGGTCCTCTGGAGGGGGCTCTATGGATTGCAACAGACCTACTCCATTGTCCACCAAGAACACAGTCGCCAAACCCCACCCGATGTGAACATCCAAGTGACAATGCATAATCCAAGCTCCTACACACATCACATCAACCAATTATATTTTATCAAACATCAAATAATGGAAATTTTTTAGACAATGCAAAATTGGAATTAAACTAATAGTTCAATAGACATACATGGTAGGATAAAAGTTTTTATACTATTAACTGATCAGAAATTATTTTTGATATAACTTTTTATTATAAAAGTTAAAAAAAAATTTACGTTTCTAATTGAATGATAACGTAAAAGAACTCTTTAAGTAATTTTACCTGGGTTGTCAGCAACAAATCTGATAACTGCCCATCCATTCACGGGTACTCCCACGGTGTTTCTCATAGGTGGATCAACAAGGTTGAACTTAGAAGTGTCTCTCTTGGGGTCAAAATTTCCAAACCCCTCTGCCACGATGTAGAAATCATACCCATGAAGGTGAATCGGGTGGTTCTCGGGGGTCACAATGCTAGTATCCTGCAACACAATCTGCACCCTCGACCCAAACTTCAATTTGGTCACTTTCGTCCCCGGAACAGGTTGCCACAACGAACGACTCACGTTACCGGTATAATCAAACTGCACAGGAGGTTGTGTAGGAAAATCAGTGGTGAACACTCCTTGCACCCCAAGCTGATGAGCCTGCAAGATGGACACGTTGCTGGGGAGAACAAACGAGACGTTGTTCATGCTGGCAGTGAAGCGCGTCCCGTTCGGTCCCTGGCATTGGTTTGCGCTGAAGTTTGGAGGGCAATTGTTGAGTCCCAGGCCAATGGTGAAGAATAGGTTGTCATCGATTTCCGTAGGGACTTCAACCTTTCCGGGGCTTCGGAAATTTCCGTTGAAGGCGGTGACTGTGTTGGTGTCGTTGTAAGCTGGGAGAGAAGGCATAACGGGTTTGATTGATGCGCCCTTTGCGGGACACGGGGCTGATTTGTATTCGAGAATGGCGGTGGTGGTGGTGTTGTCGAAGGGGGCGTTTTGTGCGGATTGGTAGGCGCGTGCGGCCATGTAGTACCGTGAGGGTGGTTGGTCGCCTTGGATGAGAACATCGGTAGTTTGGCCTGGTCCCAGCATGATGACGTTGGTGGTGAAGGGTTTAAGGTATGCAGCGTCGGCACCAACCACTCTGAGTTTGTGGTTGGCGACTGTGAAGAACAGGGGTTGGTTGAGTGCAGCATTGATGACTCGGAGGAGATTGGTCTCGCCAGAATCTATTGGAACGATGGTGGTGCCTACATTGCCAATCATGTCAAAGAAAATTAATGCCGGGCTTGTGAAATCATTGTACAATGTTCTTTTTTCTTAGTTTCCTCGGAGTCTAGGACCAGGGTGCAGGGGTAACCCGTTTCTTTGTCCAAAAGCTATGTGCGTCCTAGACAAGTTGTATATTGCATGGCGATGCTTGTTACGAAATCGTTTGCTTTTGTTCAAAGAATACTACTTATTTTCATGGACAAAAAAAGAAAAATGCTATTTTGTTTTAACAGAGGCATGTGCCTTTTTTTAATTTGTTAGTGTATTGATGTTATATTTCAAATTCATGAATTATTGATCAACTGCTGCAACGCACTCTTCAAGATATTAATTTTTCAAAAAAGGACTTACATATATTAACTGTATTTTTTTATTTCCTGCTTGCTAATTACTATATTATATTCTTAATTGTTTGGCACGATTGCAACGTGCCAAAAATATCAATTTTCTTTCCTGTAATCAAAATATTTGATTTTATATTTTGAATTCTTTTCGCTGAGAAGTTTAATTTTTCTTTAATTACTATTTTTTTTAAATATAGCTTTTGTAAAGTATAGATTGATATATTAATTAACTAAGATACATGTGACATGTTGATGGGTTTAATCAAAATTAAACAAATAATCGAACCTTGGGTAGAACACTTGTAAAGATCGCCAGGTTGACCATTGATAGTGTATGCATCAGATATATTTGGAGCTGCTCCTGTTTGTTGGGCTTGTCTCAAAACATCCATAGGGTCTGCGTCCCACCATTCCCCTAATAATTATCATTATTTCACCGTTAAACCATTATCATTGCACACAGTATTTGTCCAAGGAAAAACAATAACAAATCCCATAATATCATTTTCTTAATCATCCCCTCCACGTTTTCATTAGTGTCATCATTACCAATTATATTCACATGTGAATTGCAATCATTACCTAGAAGAATTGGTGTCTCGCGCTTTGGCTTAGGGAAAGGATATGCCTCTCCTTCCTTGGGGTGAATGATTAAAGCACCATAAACAGTGGCTCTCAGCCATGCGCTATGAGCGTGCCACCAAAGTGTGCCTTCTTGTCCTTGAATGGTAAAACGATAGGTGTAACTTTCTCCAGGACGAATGGGACATTGAGTCACAAATTCTGGTCCATCAGCCCATCCAGTTCTCATTTGCCGAATACCGTGCCTAAACACACAAGAAATTAACAAGGAGCAACATAAACTAGGCCACTCAAAATTTTCTTCTAAAACTTCTATGCATGTAGCATGCAATATATATACGAGTATAATGTGCCTTCTAGAACTTGTCGTTTGGAAACAAGACTAATTAAGGCAAAGCTCCTGCAGTTAATTCTCACAAGTGCAAACAAAACATTAAAGAGAGCTTTTTTTTAATTAAAAAGAACTTTTTTATTAATGTATGAGCACATTTAAAAATATAAAAATAAGAAGTTTTTATTAAAATTATTATATCAAAAGTATAAAGTTATTTAATGCTAATTTTTTTTTTAAAAGAGAAATTGTATCAGTACAAAAAAATTGTACTAAATGTTATGCAACAAAGAGAAAGATAAGAAGAAAAAACAGAGAATATAAAATATGATGATTAATGTGACAAGAAAAGATAAAAAGAAATAATGTTAATGAAAAAATAATATAAATTTGTTGTATGAATAAGTGGTTTTTTGTAAAATAAGTATCAACATTTAATAAAGTATATTTAAGGGTGAAAGTGAAGCCAAAATGCTAGCTTGCTTTGATATGATACCAGTGAATGGTCACATTGTAACGAGCTTTGTTAGTGACTTTGACGACCAAAGTGTCTCCATTGTTGACTTCCAATGTTGGGCCTGGGAATTGTCCATTCACTGTGATGGTGCTGTGGGTGTTGCACAGCCTCGTCACTGGCGTTGCTTGAATCTGCCTCGTTACAAATGGCAAGTTAATTATGGGACGCAAGAAAGAGAAAGAGAAAACAAAGGGAAAGAGAACGTACAACAAACTCGTGCTCCTGAATTTTGGCATTGGCTGAATACAATGCTGAAGCTAAGAGAACAAAAAGGACTAAGAAGATGGTCTTGAGAGCTTCCATATTGTTAAGTGTAGCAATAAACACCTTTGTGCCAATGATGGTTAAGGTTGCAAATTGCAATGGAATTGATAGTGGGAGAGGATGCTTTTATAGAGTCATTCAGGTTGGCAGATTAGGTTTTGTTACGGCAAATTGGTCAGAGGCACTCTAAGAAACTTAGTTCAACCCTATAAAAGTTGTTGCACCCACTAGCTAGTTAATTACGTTCCTGAATGCTTCCTTCTCAAGTCTTCATTTAGAGGTTGAATTTTCGCAAAGCATAATTACTTTGAGACTGTTCAGGAATAATTTATTAAGATGAGTTTTGAATAATTTACTCCTTTTCCTTTTAATTGCCATTTTACGCGGTACAATCACAATTTCATCTTTTAATTCCTGTAAAAGTACTATGCGACATTTCAAAGGGACCACAACTAAAAAGCATTGCGAAAAGGTTTTCTCTTTGCTGTCCAACTGTCCAAGTCAAGCTGTCCCATGTATCTTTATTACCAAGCAGTTACCATATGGCCTGAAATGGTCTGTCTTAGCAAACTACCATATAATTCAGTGCAAGTAACTTGCCCCGTCAAACGTGTTGCCCTTTTTTTTTTATCTAGTGTGATCATTCTTGGTATTTGGGGCTGAGTATAATTTAATTGTAAGCTATAGTTGGGAAAGTGAAAAAAAGTGCGAATTAATTTTGCGTTAGTCCAATTTGACTTCTTTCTTGTTTAGGTGGTTGGAGAAAATAAGGCACTTATGAAAAAGATTGGTAATCGTTTGATGGAAAAGTAATACACATTAAAAACAACTATGACATTTGAAATCCTAGTATGCCCAATTTGTTTAGACTAAGCACCCTGTTTTTCAATGTTACCGATACTTAAACATTGCCTTGATCTATAATTAACCAATAAAGTTTAAAGAGGCTGCTTCTTAAGCTCTGGATCTCATGTTAGGCTGTTTTTCTTCTTAGGGTGCCCTGACCCTCTTTTCTTATCCAACTTGTTTAGTGGCTAGCTAGTTGTTCTAGAAAGCTTATGTTAGGATGTTTGGGCTAATAGTTTTATTTAACTCAAGTGGCTATTGATAGGAAAGAAACTAGCATTAAATATGCAAAGGATGGTACTGCCATTGGGCACGTAGCAAATAAAATAGGGTAGAATATTAACGTGATCTGATTGGGTCCAACAAGAATTTAGTTAGAGATACTCATGAAAATTGCAACTTAAGATCGAGTATTAAATTAGGTGGCCTGTCTCCCAACATTTCGAACGTGGATGATCAATGGGGAGTTATAACACACAACCCGTCATACTCAAGAATACATACTTGGATGTATAATCAATATGACAATATCATCACTTTGACGAACATCACCAGGGGGTGATCACCGTAGCGCCACATGTTAAAAGAAAATGTCACAGGTGACGCTTTCTCAGATGTTTGACCATGTGATGGAGGATTTGGTTTCCCTAATGATCTGTTTGTTATGTAACGTATTTTAATAATAATAACCAATTCAATTATTCAAAAACAAAATATTAACTAAGAATACTAGTTTCTTTCACATAAGTCTCATGAAATTAAAAAATGTGATGAAAATTTTTATTTGGTGTAAGGAATGGGTTAGATTTGTCTAGAACATGATACAATTAATTTGAACATCCAGAATGCATCAAGGCAAGTATATATCGGAACATTGCTGGTTCTCTCACATAAGATATATTAATTATTTGACTTTATTGATGATATCTTATAGTTGCATCCGTGATTTAGCTACTCTGGACCCTCACAAGGATGAGAATCGTCTATTCACAGATGCTTTGACATCGCAAAGGACATGGTAAAAGTTGGACACGTCTATTTTAGAATCCGTCGTGACGCCAATTCGTACAATATATAAAATCTTAAATATCAAGGAAGATGTATGGAACGTTTTCCTCTAGTAGTATTCTCACTCTATCTTTCGTAAGAAGGTATATTAGTGCCTTTGAGTTGATGGCTACATTTGAGTTGATAACAACATCTAGCCAAGGCCCCAAAGATTATTTTGATTTGTCACAAAACCGTTAGATGCTGAGAACGAAAGCATGTCAAACTGGGGTTGAATGTGACAAAGCTCAACACGAGATAGAGAATACAAATGACCAATTGCAATTGGATAGGTGAACAAGAAATAAAGAACGAACATCATATATGAAAGTTGGTAGTGTTTGTTGCTGACTTTCTCATACTCTTGAGATGGAAAAAATAAAAAGTACTGCAAAAGTCGTTACACACAGTGTGAAACAAAAAATAAATAAATAAAGCAAGAATGCTGAAAATTGACACAAGAGCAGAAACCAATTCCTTGTCAAAATTTGCTGGTGCTTGGTCTCTCTCGCAAAAGCTTTTAATTTGTCTGGTAAAATAATTATTTCCCACCTCCTCTTTATTCTTGTTTGGGTTTTCATTTTCACGGTTAGTTATAAGTGGGTGCGAACTTGAGCAATTTTAATTCCACCGTCAAAGTTTTCTGTAATCCAAAATAATTTGAGAGATTAAACAAAATTAAACAACAAATCCATCATTTCTGCGGTGTATGCCTTCACCAGAAATGGGGCCTTCTTAAAGACCACGCTCAAAATTATATGTTTCCTTTCTTGTAAAATGCACATGTTACGGTAATGAAGCCATAACGGGTTTCGGTGAGAGAATTTTTACAAGTTCATCGAACTCACCATAATGCTGTATGAACTTTTATGTGCATGCTCCATGTGTGACGCATCCAACGCCCCTATGGATGTCACAATGGCAAAAAATTCTATAGGCTGGTTGGTTGTAAAAAGGACAAATCTTTTACGCCTAGTTTGTGTCACACAAATCGGGCTTAATTTCATCCCAACTTGATTTATTAACTGAATTGAAAACTTAATTTAACTAGACATGAAATAGCAAGTTTGAAAGACTCCATTTATATGTACTTACCCACTGGATCAATTCATTGATCAACTTAAATTCAACCCAAAAACAACTTTTATTAAGTAATCAATTATATATGAATTTTTAAAATTGTCATTTATGTATATTTACAAATTTATAAATTAGTGACAACCAAAAGAATAACAAATGAGGAAATTTTCCATAAAATGTACGATACCTTAAACAGAGTTAAAGTAAATTGTTGAAATACTTTATGCATGAATATTATGAATGAGAGAGTAAAAGCGGGAACGTGAAGTCCTTGTAAAATACTGCTTTGTACATACAGGTAAGGAAAACATATATGGAGTACTGAAAACAAAACGAGGGACGAGGACCCATGGGATGAGCACTGAGTGAGATCAGCAGATCGCCAATATGCAATTAAGCAAATATTCATTAACATTTATGGTCATTATCAAAAAGTAAAAAAAAATTAAAAAACAAAGTAAAAGGTTGAAGCATAATTGAGGCCTTTGCACACATGCTATCCACCTTCCAAATGATATCTCACACGAGTCACATTTGCCCCTTGTTAACCATAAGAAATGCTGCAAGAACCATAATTACTATTTTCCCGTCTATGCTTTTCTCTTTTACTGTCTACTTGACTAGGAGGTTCGTCCACCTTTCTCTTCACCTTTATTTTCAACTATCACTATCTTTGTAAATCTCTCCCTCCAAGTTAGCCTGATTATAGCCATTATGCATCTTAAGTTCTTAACAGCAGTGCCATCTTTTTGCTCACCCGCTGTGACATAAACCTTCAATGAGTCCGGCCTGCTACCTTTTGCTTTTAACATGCGTATATGCTCACAGACATCGTCTCGATAAATTTTAGGAAAATCGTGTCTGGAGGATTTTGTTCTAAATGGAGAAAAGACAATTGACTATTCATCATATCAGTGTGACTACTTGCCTAACAAGTAGAAGTCCAAGAAGTGTTTTCTCTAGCACAAGCTGAATCATTTAGAGTGGCAAAAGTCATTTAGGCCCACTTCGCTGATTGACTACCAACATATCAATCATAAGGGCAATGAATTTTGGACAACTAAATTTTCTACGCATCTAATTAACGCTTAGCATTTTTCTCTTTCTCTCTTTTTCTATCATACATCATATTATCTATCATACTTATACTTTTTTCTCTTTTATCTCTCTCACACCAAGTATCAAATAGCATTTTGGGTGTCCAAAAATCATTTTTACAATTAAAATTTGAACATACTATAATTTGAACACTAAGAATAAATCACAGCCGTACAATACTGATTATTGAGCCAACATGGGTTGACACGGCTAACGATATGATGTTAACTCTTGTTCTTTTTTCCTATGGATGCAATTTCAATTCTCCTTGAAGTTATTAAAATCTCACTTGATAGGCAATCTTCTTCATAGAAATCTCCTAATGCCCAAAGAATAGTTGAGTATAAAGATAATAATGAGGCGGGACGGGTAGTAACCCTCATCACCCACCCTGTTAGATGAAAATATGCACTGTACCTGCCTTGCTACGCATTAAGTGGGTATCTCTACAAAATTTAAAAATGTATGCAATATTTATGGATATATTTGTCAAAATATAAAAGTAAAACAAAACCAAAAGTTTGAAACATATATTCATACTAAATGTAATCTCTCTAACACAATTTTTTAAACATGCAAATAAATTACTATTAAAATAAAATCAAATACACAAATTGAAAACATACAAATATTAGAGATATTTATGTAATTTTACATAGTCGATACTCGTGGTCACAAATACTTTCCTACTCCCCCAACCCCATTTATAAGTGGAATGAGAAAAAAAAAAATCATTTATTTTAACTATCCAAATTCATACCGTTATGGGTTTTAGTTGCAAGTACATGGGTATGAATTTTTTTGTCATTCCTAAATAAGTACTTGTGACCGAATAAAATTACTTACAATTTAAATCTGTATACTGATTTAAATGAGCCTCTACTAGCCATCCTAGCATGTCAATGGCATCCAGAGTTTCTCCCCATTCTACCAGATTTATTTATCATGACGGTACTAATTATTGTCGCAAAATGCAATGTCAATAAACCAATCTTCTGCAAGTCAAGTGCGGTGTTGACATACAGCTGTAGTCTGTTAATGTTATTCCATGTTTATTGGAATAGGCGGATATATATATAGCTGCAACAAATGAACAAAATGTTCATAAAACTATCCGATGCCTTATCAATAAATTGCTACACATCCCGGACTTGCTGTTTTTCTTTCTAGCGTAGTGTAGTTGTTTAGTTTTGGGCCCCTGGCGGCCCTGTTGAGACAAAAAAAAAAAAAAAAAGAGGAGGCATTGCACCGCCGAAGTATGCCAGATCCTCCAATTTTGTAAGAGTTTCTTAGAGGATTTTTTTGGGGGTACAATCACTTACCAAACAGGACACTGGGGAGGTCCCCCCCTTAAAACAATCAAACAAGAACATTTTCGCTTAATGCTTCATCACCTAAGTAACACCCTTTGATGAAGTATTGCACTTGTAACAAGAAGACAAATGTTTCATTTCAAATCTGCATTAATTAAAGCAAACATATTCACATGCTCATCGTTCAGTTGTCCATGATAAATGTACTAATTTTCTCTCTAAGATTCTGCAACGAAAATGTCATACCCTAATTATTGCAATCATTAAGAGCAATACAGTACACACATTGATAAACGCTTTCTTTAGTCCTATTAACAATGACACCCTCAATATATACATATGATCAGATCCATTGATAACTAGGTACAAAGTTAGTCAAATTACATATTCAATAACTTTTTTGTAGACTGTAAATTTAATCAATTCAACCGTTGAATTATGTAATATTATCTTCAAGATCATGTATGTCAAATTTCACAACATTTAGACTTTTCTAGATACGTTATCTAACATTGAATATTTACGTATATTTTAATATCATATTGTACGTTAAAATAAAGTGATGAGATGATCTACTAAATAATCTTGGAATTGTATGAAATTTTGTATACTTAATCTAATTAATAAGAATATCAAATTCAACGGTTGGATCAATTAAATTTACATTCCACAAAACGTTATTCAAGGTGTAATTTGACTAATTCTTACACTTAGTGTCAACGGATCATGCCCATATATATATACATATACATATATGTACATGTACATGTATACGTGTATATATATATATATATATATATATATGATTTGTTAACGTATACTCATATGATTTTTGGAGTACATTAACAAGTTATAACTAAAGATTATCTTAAAATACGTCAATGGTGTAGCTTGCTAACATTCTCCAACTAAAAAATAAGTGGATATACGTTAACAAATGCTTGTAGGATTTGCTAACGTACACTTGCTTATTTTTTAGTTAGAGTACGTTAGCACGTTATAACTAAGAATTATCTTAAAATACACCAATGTGTAGCTTGCTAACGTACTCCAATTAGAAAACAAGTGAGTATACATTAGCAAATCCCTATGTGTGTGTGTGTGTGTGTGTTAGGATCCGTTGACATCAGGTGTCAAAGTTAGTCAAATTACACCTTCAATAACTTTTTGTAGAATGCAAATTTAATCGATCTAACATGTGAATTTGATGTTCTTATTAATTAGATTAAGTATACAAAGTTTTATATAATTCTAAAATTATTTAGTAGTTCATTGCATCACTTTATTTTAACGTACAATATGATATTAAAATATATGTAAATACTCAATGTTAGATAAGATATCTAAAAAAGTCCAAATTATGTGAAATTTGATATACATGATCACGAAGATAATATCACACAATTCAACAGTTGGATTGGTTAAATTTGTATTCTACAAAAAGTTATTGAAGGTGTAATTTGACTAATTTTGACACCTGATATTAACAGATTCTGACCTATATATATATATATATAGGAATTTGCTAACGTACACTCACATAATTTTTAGTTGGAGTACGTTAGCAAGTTATAACTAAGGATTATCTTAAAATACACTAACGGTATAACTTGTTAACATACTCCAACTAAAAAATATGTGGGTATATGTTAACAAATGCTTGTAGGGTATGCTAACATACACTAACTTATTTTTTAGTTAGAGAACGTTAGCAAGTTATAACTAAGAATTATCTTAAAATACACTAATGATATAGCTTGTTAATAAATTCTAACTAGAAAATGAGTGTGTGTGTGTGTGTATAAAGAGAGATTCGAAGTAGATCTTACAAGGTAAAATGAAGAGAAAAATAAAAATAAGAGAATGTAAATGTAACAAAATGCATTATAAGAAATTGAATCTGTACACGTCTTATAATTTAATTAACAAAGCCGATTCAGTAGCACCTAACTGAAGATTTGATTTAATAGTATGTTTGCTTTTCTTGTTTGAAATGACAATGAATGTCAATTCAATAATTTTTCCTTTCACATTTATGTTCTGTTTTATTCTGTGAATACAGGGAGGAATGATTCATAGGCGACAGAAAATAGTTTGTGTTTCCATTCTCTTATTATTTGGTACCTTTTTGATAAAGAAAAGAAGAAAAAAATTGTATACGAGTTTCACTAATCCTTCTAATTTAGAAGGAAAGATCAGAGGAAAAAGTGTTTTTTATACAAATTATTGTTGGTATAACAATTCAAATTTTAAATTTTTAAGATGCTGTTTAAATTTAAAGATATTAATTTTTATTTTAGAATTTGTTTGTTTTTAAAGATTATGATGTTATAAATAGAGATTTTTTATATCAAAAGAATCACCTAGCCTGAAAGAGGAGGCTATTACCTTAAAAGAGAAAGGGGTCATGTAAGGGGAGAGTTTTGTCAAGTTTGCCTAGAAAACTTATAATGGGATGAATATTTGAAGTGATAAATAGTTATTGAGATGTTCCCGCAAACATAGGCAAGAGGGGTTGGTTTACCCAATAGTGGTATCAGAGCTGATGGTTTGTGTAACCTGATATCTTATCAATCAGAGTATTGAAGCTTAATGAAGTTAATGGTGGATGTGTGGAATCCTTGTGCCAAAAGTCTTTAGGAAGATGTGAAAGTTAAGTGGCGTGTTCCAGTAGCTAACAGTAATTCAAGTAAAAGAAGTGTCACCATCTAATACTTGCAGAGTGGAGCTAAGGAACATACCAAAGTTTGTGAAGCGAACACATGATTGAAGATGATTGGGACAAACATCCATGACTGTAGAGTTAAAAAATAAGTGAAAATGTTAATCAAGATAGGAATTGTTGGGAGAACAATTCAAATTTTTAATTTCAAATCTATAGGATATTATTTAGATTTAAAGATATTATTTTTTATTTTATGAATAAGTTTCCTCTTTTAAGATTAGGATGCAATGTCTATAAATAGATATTCTCGAGATAAAAAGAAACACCCAAGTTGAAGAAGATATCACCACCCTAAGAGAGAGGGAGGTCATGTGAAGGGTGGGTTTTGTCAAGTTTGTCCATAAAATTTGTAATAGGGTGAATATTTGCGATGATAAATAATTTTGAGATGTTTCCGTGTACGTAGGCAAGTGGAATTTGTTTACCCAACAATTATAAAATGTACAAAACTTATGTACATCCAATTCTTTAAGTATTGTTTGTGTTGTTCTTCAATTAAAATTGGAGTTTTTACCTTGGTAATCTGCATAATAAAGACTTGCATTAAAAGATTATGTAGATTATCGAAGTAAAACTCCAATTTTGGACGAAAAATAGTATAAACAACACCTAAAGAGCTATATATAAGTTTTGTCCTACCCTTATTTATATTATATCTTATTTTTTATTTAAGATATATAGTATTTTATAGTATTTTTTTTCTTTCATTTCATTTTTTATACATCTAAACAAAAGAAAATTAAAAAATTATATTTCTTTATTTATGTTTTCTCTTTTATGAAACAACTTGAAAAATCATCTTATTTTTTATTCTTTTTTTTCCTTTTTGCTTTTTTTTTTTGTTCTAAATCAAACATACCCTTAAACTCATCAAAAAGAAGAAAAATGTGTATTCAAACACACACTTTACTATTTTCTCTTTCAGCTTAAATATTCTTTAACCATCTTATATATGAATTGATTTGGGCTAGTATCTTACCTCCTCATCTCCTATGGTTGAACTAGGTACACTTGATAATTACTTAGTTTGTATAATTTATTTATTTTTTAAGAGATGAGCCACTTAATATAAATTTTAACTCATGTTATCATCAAATAAATGAAATCTGGAATATTAGAATGAGAAATGTCATTTATTTTATTTTCTAAATTTTTTATTAGGATTCCTCTTTATTTTCTTATATTTCCTTTTGTTTTATTGGTAAAAAATAAAAGGAAGATTAAAACTCTAATAAATCAAAAAGGAAGGCTAAAAGAGCATTTCAAAAGAAAGTCTTTAAGAGGATTAGGGTACAAACTTTCTATTCTCTATTTTGGAGTTGTCACCAAGGGTCTTTCTGTCTCTCTAGGAGCTCTACGAGTACAAAGAAGACGATTAGGGTGGAAGCTCACGTCTCTTCAAGTGTCTATAAAGTTCTAGTTCTCTTTTGTCTTTTTTAGTTTTTTCATGTCTAGCTAAATCTCTTTTTGTTGGGGTAAGTTGATTTTTATGTAACTTATGGATTCTTATTTTGAGAATTTTAATAAAATTTTGTTTTTCTTATCTTTATGTTTGTGCTCTTTAATCTTCATGCTTCTTAAGAATTGGTCATCTTTAAGAAGATTCTATGCTTTGAAACACAAACCTAACAACCTTTTAGGCTAGGAATAGTCACTAGATGCTCGCTATTATTAGGGGTTTCAATTCTTAAACCTTTTTTTTTATTTGATTTCACCTAAGGAATTAGAGTTGTTAATTAAGGATAAAGGTTTAATTGCCTAAAAAATTAAGATTTAAATAAATTAGTATTTTAGCCTATACATTGCACAAGATAAATGTTTATTATTTATAGGTTAATCTATTTATTTGATCCTTATAGTTGTCCTATTTTAAATATTAGTCCTTGTATGAGAAAACTATAAGTTTTAGTCCCTACACATACATAAACGTTAAGTTTTGGTCCATACTGTTAACACTAGAGAAAATTTTTGACAATATAAAACCACTAAAAAAAATTTATAGCAGTGATAAATTGCTACAAAGAATGGTCTAGGAACTAAAACTTACAATTTTCTCATACAAAAACTAAAACTTAAAATGGGGACACGTATAGGAACAAAATGAATAGTTTGACATTTTTTATATAACTAAATTCATAATAAATAAATATTTTTTAATATATAAATTATATTATAATAAAAATTATAATAAATAAATATCTTTAAATATATAAATTATATTTTAGATTTGCAATGAAAATTTAAATTATGATATAAGGTTATTTTCAATTATTGTTAATTTTTTAAAAAAATGAAATTTATTTTAGATATGAAGATAAATGGGCATAAATTAAAAGATATATATAGGTAAAAAGATTAAACATATATATAAAGATTAAAAAAAAGTTAATTTGATACTAGTTGAGAGAGAATTTTGTTAACTAGTTGTAGAGGTTGAGTATGTAATGCACATCTAAAGGATAGAAATAAATAATATTAAGAATTTTTAATTGAGAAAATGAAGAAAATGAAAGTCTCATTCTCCAAGTTGTGTATTTTAATTTATAATATAGCAATAGATGTAAATAGTTTAAGAGTTTAATTTTGATAGATCATCACGGTAATGATTTTTATATTGTTAACTAATTATAAATCATATTAGATATGACTTTTAATGTATTTATTACAATAAATAGGTATACCATACATGATAATCTATGATTAGAGTATAGTACAATTTTTTTATATTGTTGGTGCATTATAATTAAATTCATATTTTAATTTAATTTTAATCATATGTGAAAATTAATATTCCATCTATTTCAATGCATTAAATTAAAGTTTTCCATAAAAAGCACATGTATTTTTAAAATTAAATAAAATTTGTATATAAAAAGATTAAAGTGGTATTGTATAGTTATTTTTAAATTAAATTAAAATAAGATATATAAATAAAAATTTAATTAGAATAATAAATATTTTATTATTAAACATAAATATTCTATCATATTAAATAAGAACAAATCAAAGAGATTAAACTTAATGGAAGATAGAATCATGTAAATAAATTATTAAAATTAGGAAACATCACTTTCATTGATATAGTGTGTTAAAATTTAAAATTTTAAAATTAAATTAAGATTGATTAACATTACATTAATATTAAAATTTAGTTTATCTTAAAAAAATATCTTTAAATTCATACAAAGTGTCAAGATTTAAATTTAAATTAAATTTGAAATTAAAATTAAAAAAAAATATTTCAAACAAATAAAAAAGTAAATTAAATGCTCAGTGTAGAGGATAAGCTATGTAACTTAATGAAAGTGAAAATAACTCCTACAAATAGGAATGGCAAAACGGGTCTATTCGACCTTTTTTGGCCCGCCCTGCTACTAGTCTGCAAAAAATAGGGCGAGGCAAACTGGCGCACTTTCAAAATATGGGCTGAAAAAATGCATCCCACCCTATTTAAGGGTGGGTTGGCGGACTAACTTGCCCAAAAATTAAAAAAGGAAAAAGATAAAAATTAAAAAATACAAAACTAAAAAATAATTAAAGAAAATTATCTACTAACTCAAAATATTGGTTCCTAAACACAACACCACTTTCATACCAAAATGAAATGAAAATTTGAAATCTTATACTATTTTTTTTTTTGCTTAATTACACTTTTGGTTCCCTAACACTCTGTTTGGTAGCGATGAAATACCGAAGAAAGAAAGAGAAGAGCGCAGAAGTGAAAGGAAGTCGTGTATTTCTGTTTGTTTGGTATCAGCGAAATACCATAGAAATGCGACGAAGTGCGACAAAGTGCAGTGTTAAATGAAAATTTCCGGCATTACCCTCGCTTTCTTTTTCAAAGAAAAATGGGATAGGAGAGGAACAAGTATTCGAATATGTGATATACATATTCGAATATGTGATATTTTTAATTTTAATAAATAAATAAATACCGTTATTTTAAAATCGTAAGGTTATATTTGTAATTTTATTCTTTTATTCCAAATCCCCAAAAGTCAAAAAGTAAACTTCCACTCTATTTCTTTCCTACTTCTCTCCAACCAAACAACCTCTATTTTCACTCTATTTCTTATCTATTTTTCTTCTCTTCTCTTCTCTTCTACCTATTTCTTCTCCCTCTATTTCTCTCCTTCCTACCAAACACAGTGTAAGTGTTGCAATTGTATGATTTTGGTCTCCCAAGTTCTAAATGAGCTAATTTGATTCCCAAGTATCATAATTGTGCAATTTTGGTCTCCTAAATATTACAATTGTGCAACGTAGAATGCAAAAATTGGAGAAAAAATATACAAAATATTGATGGTGAGATTTGAACTCTTACTCTTCACACCAACACCACCATCATTGCCATTAAACCCAAGTGTTGGCTTAAGATATAAATTAAAATTAAATTATATATACCTTAAACAAGACACCAAAATTACACATATATTTATTGCTACTAAATGAATTATGTATATTGTATATCACTTTATTTATATGTATTAATATATACCAATAATATTAAATATTAATAAAATAAATATTAAATACTAATAAATAATAAATTAAATCTTATTAAATACTAGTAAGTTAATAAATATATAATAATAATTATATTAAATATTAATACATATAAAATAATAAATATATACTAATGATATTAAAATCACTATTGATGATTTAATATTAAAAAAATATAAATTAATAAATATAAATTCATCAAAGTATAAGCTATATATTAAAGTATCAACCAATATTATTAGTATAAGTTATTAAAGCATCAATATAAATTAATTTATATTTATTAATATTATTAGTATATATTTATTAATTTATATGTATTAATATTTAGTATGATTGTATTAAATTAATAAAAGTATAATTTATTAAAGTATCAATATAAATTATTTTATAATTATTAATTTATATTCATTAATATTAAACAATTAATATCAATTTTAATATTATTATTATGTAATTATTAATTTAAATGTATTAATATTTAACAATTTTATTATATATTTATACTGTATTAGTATTTAATAAATTTAATTTATAGTTTATTAGTATATTATATTTAATATATTAATATTAATATTATTAGTATATAATAATAAATTAATATTAATAAATATAAATTAAGTTATATATAGTATAAATAATTTATTTAGTAACAATAAATATATATGCAAATTTGGTGTTCAATTTAAGTTTTGTATAATATAATTTTTATTTATATACCAAACTAAGACTTTGGCCTAGTAGTAATGGTATTAATGTTGAGGTGAAAGGGTGGACTTTCAAGTCCCACCATAAAATATTTTATAAATTTCTTCCCTTATTTTTGCATGCCACGCCAGCATGCCATATCACTCACCATGTTGTTAGTATCACACCGTAAGACTAATGGAAGGACCAAAATCACACAATTGTGATATTTAAGGGACTACTTGATGGATCAAAAGTGTAATTAAGCCTTTTTTTTCTACCTAAATAAAATAAAAGTATTGACCTGACAGGCCTCCCCGCTAAAAGCCCGTTTTGGTAGGTCAAAACAGGCTAGTGGATTGAAAATGTCATCACAACCCACCTAAGAAAGTGGGTTAAACAAGTTGGCTTGGTGGGCAAAGCCCACTATACCACTCATACCTACAAATACTCTTATTCAAAATTGAAGATTCAAATATATAATACAAGAGTAGATTGGAAATTTTGACAGACAAAATAAGAAATCAAATTGAATTTAAAACCCAAATTATGAATTATAGGTGAAATAGAATGAAGCTAATCTCAATGTTTTTTCTCATTTAAATTAAATCATTTTTCTTTGTGTTCTTGCATGCTAAAATAAAATAAAAAAACCTAAAATTTAAATTTTTACCTTTTTTTTTAATTTAAATTCTTGTTTTCTCTAATCTAAACAATTATACATCATCTTTTTGGTTCCTATTAGAATTGCATTTGTTAAACTGTCATTCAACACCTAAGAATGATATTTGGTCTATTACCATTTTTAATTATCACGTGCAATGACTTGGTATACTTATTGAGATCCCATCAACACTCCCTTACAAGAGAACCCATCCCCTTCAAAGATGATCAATCGCACAAGATCAAAGAAGTAAAATTAACATTGTAATTGTTTATTTCTTTAGAAAGTGAGAGTCTCATTCTCTCCACTTTTCAATTATATATTCTTAATATCCTTTCCCTTTTCTTATTTGAATATGCATTTTATACACCACCTTCGCAACTAGCTGAATTTTTTTTTCTCTCAAACATCTTAAACTACCTTTCTTTTATCTTTATTTGTTTCTTTCTCTTTTAATGTACTCTATCTTAGCTCTATTTCTAAATTGAATTCCAATAATTTAAAAAATATATCAAAAATTAAAAATAATCTTATATTACTATTTAAATTATTTATTGTAAATCTAAAGTATAATTTATATATTAAAAAATGTTTATTTGTTTTAAATTTTAATTATATAAAAAAATTATCATATAGAATGCATTTTCTAAAATACTATTTCAATTGAAAAACACAAATTTAAAGCAGCTGTACAAAGTAGTGCACATAGTTTGTCATACTTAATCTTAATCGACATTGCAAGACATAATGGAAAATAGTAATTTGGAAGACAGAAAAATAAGAGAATATTGGAGAAAATATTATATATTATTCAAAAATATATTAGATATTATTCTTAATCTTAACATTTTTACATTCACTACATGTTTTATTGCAGTCATGATAGTCAAGAAGTTATTATTAAGTGAAGGAATTAAAATTAAAAATAAGGCTTAAATAATTTTTTTGTCCCTCTAAAATAAGGGTCTTTTGTTTTTAGTCATTTATTTAATTTTCATTTTTGCCCTTATAAATTTTTTTTGTTTTATTTTGGTCCTCGCTATCAAGTTTGTCCATTAAATCTAACAGAGAAAATTACAGGAACCAAAATAGAAAAAACAAAAAATTTGAGAGGACTAAAACAAAAACAACCAAAATTCAAATGATTAAAATGAAAAATACCTTAAATTATAGGGACTAAATAGCTATTTAAGTCAAATTTAAACCTTTAAATATTGCAAATGCACTAATAAGGAATATAAAAATTAAATCTACAATGAATGCATTAGTCACCAACCAAAAAAATTATAAAAATTAAACCTTAAATGCACAACTTCGTATAAGTCACGCAATGACCCAATCACCCTTACAAGTTATAAAGCAAATATAATAAGAGTTTAATGGCTATGCAATGTCAATGTAAAACGTCAACCAATTAGAAATTACTATTGGTATGACTTTTAAGGTAGTTATTGTAAAATTCAACGAACTTCTTATATATGGTAGTTTATGATTGGATGACAGTGTAAAACTGTTTTACATTGTCAATACATAGCCTATTTTCTCATATAATAAATGAGTAGCAAAAACGAAACATAAAATAAGAGAGAGAGAGAGAGAGCAAAACAAATGGTAGTGTATGAGCATGGAATAATAAACATAGGAAGAATGTACAACATTGCAATGACATCCCTTATACATTACATTGACACCTTGTTTTACTTAAGAAACTCATTATATTCCGTATCCCTATAAAGGGCATTGCTTTAAACGTTAAAGAAGAAGGATGGTCATGTGCAACATTAAGAAACTTTAGGAGGTGCTATTATAATTTGCTTATTCTGCTTTCTTTGTTACTTCACGCTCATGCTCTACCTTTTGATATCTCTGTCTTGTTTTATGTTTCATTTTTGCTACTCTCCATTTGTTATATTCTCTTTATAACTTGAAGGTGATTGTGTCATTACATGACTTCTACGAAGTTGTGTATTTCAAGTTTAATTTATATATATATATATATATATATATATATTGCTAGTCACTAATACATTCGTTGTTGGTTTAATTTTTTTGCTCTTTATCTGTGTATTTGCAGTATTTGAAGGTCTACATTTTACAAATTTGGCTTTAATAGCTATTTAGTCCCTATAATTTAAGGTTGTTTTCATTTTGATCCTCTTAATTTTGAATGTTTTCGTTTTAATCCTCTCAAATTTTTGGTCCCTATAATTTTTTATTTTTTTTATTTTGGTTCCTATACTTTTTTCTATTAGATTTAATGAACAAACTTAACGGTAAAAACCAGAATGAAACAAATTTTTTTATAAGGACAAAAATGAAAAAATAAATAAAGAAAGAACTAAAAGCAAAAAAATCATTATTTTATTGGGACAAAAAAAATTATTTAAGCATAAAAATAATTACTTATATGTAATAATGATAAAATCGATGTGTATGACTGAGTTCGAGTCTACATTCACTTCATAGGTTTAGTGTTTGGAAGATTATGATTCATATAATTGGAAACTGACCTATCAATATCATATCTGATCAACTAGGTTAACGATCGACTTATTTTTAATAACACGTAACCGTTCTCTTCGTAATAAATTTAAGTTATTCAAACAATTACCAATTACAATCTCTTAATAACATCATAATAGTCTATTAATCCACAATGACCAACAGGATATCTAATAAATCACTAAGTTTAGATATTAAAGAGACACAAGATAAACAATGATCCTCACCCACATATATTGATCATCTATCTCCAGGTTCAAAGGACTTAGTGATGATGCTGTAGCCGTAACAGGAACAAGTGAACAACAGTTGTAAAACAAAAACTTCAGAACCAAACACATTTGCAGAAGAAAAAAACACTTGTGAATCCATTTTAGAGCGAACCTGGAAACGCTGCCATCACTTTCGGGCTCGCAGAAAACACTTTTTCCAAGGGCGGGGCGTGACCCACAAGATAAACGCGTTTATCGTGGCGTTAGGTTAGGTGGCACCCGAACGAAGCCATTACTTGGCCCCATTCATTCCTAACCTAATCCCATCCCTATCCTATTTTTCTTACACGAGTTGACTCACCAAGAACCCCGAGTCACAACTCGTTCACTCCTCGCTCGCACTCTCACTCCTCCTCCTCTTCTTCTTCAAGCTTCTTCCCTCACCATGATTTATCGCACCGAAACCTCATAGCCAGATCCTCGAAAATGATGAATCACGATCACTCCGAACAGCATCAAATTCTCCACGCCTCGCAGGACGACGAGATGGAGTCGCTGATTCTCGACGACGACTCCTCCGCCGTCCACCACCGCCCTGCGCCGCCGCAAAGCCCTAATTCCCCTTTCAACTCGTTCCTCGACCCTCCCTCCTACGCCGACGCGATCTTCACCTCCTTCGATTCCAACGGCCACGACCAAACCCCCGAAACCCCCGCCCGATCCGGCTCCGACTGCTTCCTCCACATCTCCGTCACCGATCCGCAGAAGGAGCAGGACCTCGCGACCTCCCTCGTCCCCGGCGGCGCCACCTTCTACACCTACCTCGTCACGACGAACACCAATTTCCCCGAATTCGGGGGCGCCGACGCCGAATTCGCCGTCCGGCGACGGTTCCGCGACGTCGTGACGCTGGCCGACCGGCTCGCGGAGGCCTACCGTGGGTTCTTCGTGCCGGTGAGGCCGGACAAGAGCACGGTGGAGAGCCAGGTGATGCAGAAGCAGGAGTTCGTGGAGCAGCGGCGTGCGGCACTGGAGAAGTACCTCAGGAAGCTGGCGGCGCACCCGGTGATCGGGCGGAGCGAGGAGCTGAGGGTGTTTCTCGAGGCGGAGGGGCGGCTGCCGCTGGCGAGGACCACTGACGCTGCCTCGCGGATGCTCGACGGCGCGGTGAGGTTGCCAAGGCAGCTGCTCGGGGGAGAGGCGGAGGTGGGGGAGGTGGCTCAGCCCGCCAAGGGCGGGAGGGACTTGCTCAGGATTTTCAAGGAGTTGAAGCAGTCTGTCGCCAATGACTGGGGTGGGAGCAAGCCCTTGGTTGTGGAGGAGGATAAGGAGTTCTTGGAGAGGAAGGATAAGTTGGCGGAGTTTGAGCACCATCTTAGCAATGTTTCTCAGCAGGTTTTGTGTTTTTTCTGGTTTTGGCTTTATTGTTTGGTACTTGACTATGGTGCATTTTGTAATCAGCTTAAATAAGTGCTTATTCAATAAGTTCACTATAAGCTTAACTAATTGCATTTGAGTAATGAGCTTAACTAAGTGCTTATTCCGTAAGTCCGTTGTAAGATTAACTATGGTGCATTATAAGGTTAACTAAGTGCATTTGGGTAATGAGCTTAACTAAGTGCTTATTCAGTAAGTTCGTTACAAGATTAACTATGATTCATTATAAGCTTAACTAAGTGCATTTGGGTAATGAGCATAACTAAGTGCTTATTTAATAAGTTCAATATAAGCTTTTAGCTTCCATGTTTGTTAGTTGACTGTGGTTCATTTGGGTAATGAGCTTAACTAAGTGCATTTGGGTAATGAGCATAACTGAGTGCTTATTTAATGAGTTCAATATAAGCTTTTAGCTTCCATGTTTGTTAGTTGACTGTGGTGCATTTGGGTAATGAGCTTAACTAAGTGCTTATGCAATAAGTTCATTATAAGCTTAACTAACTGCATTTGGGTAATGAACTTAACTACACACTTATTCAGTAAGTTCGTTATAAGCTTTTGGCTTCCATGTTTGTTAGTTGACTGTGATGAATTTGGGTAATGAGCTTAACCAAATGCTTATTCATTAAGTTAATTATAAGTTTAACTAAGTGCATTTGGATAATGAACTTATCTACGTTCTTATTCAGTAAGTTCATTATAAGCTTTTGGCTTCTATGTTGACTATGGTGCGTTTGGGTAATGAGCTTAACTAAATGCTTATTCAATAAGTTCCTTATAAGCTTAACTAAGTGCATTTGGGTTATGAGCTTAACTAAGTGCTTTTTCAGTAAGTTCATTATAAGCTTTTGGCTTCCATGTTTGTTGGTTGGCTATGGTGCATTTGGGTAATGGGCTTAACTAAGTGCTTATTCAATAAGTTCATTCTATAAGCTTACGTTGACTAGCTTTAGTGGAGATTATTGAAATAAGTTAAAGAGTTTATAAGAAGGTTTAAGTTGCTTTTGAGCTTTTAACCAAACACTTGCTTAAGCACTTAATTAGAAGATATATCTATATACGTTCTGAACAAGCTCTTCCAAACACTCTCCCAGTGCACGTTTAATTAGCTTATTCTAGGGAAATAATAACTCTTTTTAATATCTTCTTGAAAGTGCTTTTGAAAAATTTATTGTTAGTTGGTTGAATTGAAAAACATTCCTCTTCAAGTGTTGCTGTGAATCTGTGATTATTGGATTTTGTTTAAAATATGCTCCTTTTTGGAATTGCGTTACCATGTCCATTTTTGTCATGTGGAACTGAATAAGAACAGTGTTGTTTTTCCTTCTTTGATTGCTGAGCTTGATTTTGTTTATCCACATTGACCTGCAGGCTGAATCTCTTGTCAAGTTTCAGCAAGACATGGGTGAAACGATGGGTGAACTAGGGCTGGCTTTTGTAAAGCTTACTAAGTTTGAGACAGAAGAAGCCATATTTGAGTCTCAGAGAGTACAAGCTGCTGACATGAGAAATGTGGCAACTGCAGCTGTTAAAGCAAGTAGGTTATATAGAGAGCTGAATACACAGACAATCAAACATTTGGCAAGTACAAATATTCTTATGACTTATGATACATCCTCTTAACTTGTTTATAAATCTATGGTGGAAACTATCAAGATGATAGATGCGTTAACCTTCTGATATAATCCCTAACTCTTTTCTGTTGTTGATGAGTAATATCTTCTTTATGTTGCAGGATAAACTACATGAATACCTTGGGACAATGCTAGCTGTCAACAATGCATTTTCTGACAGATCGAGTGCATTGTTGACTGTTCAAACACTCTCATCAGAACTAGCTTCTTTACATTCACGGGTGGAAAAGCTTGAAGTTGCTTCATCTAAAATATTTGGTGGAGACAAGTCTAGGATGCGGAAAATTGAAGAGGTAAAAGAAGCCATTAGAGTTACTGAGAATGCTAAAATTTGTGCAGATAGAGAGTATGAACGAATCAAGGTAACATTTCACTAACCTTTTTTTGGGTTTTACTCTCCGTTTTTTATCCTCTGTAACTCTGACTCAGCTGTATTCTTGCAACTTTGAGCTTTTAGCCTCCTGCATATTAACTCACTTTCACCTTCTGAACCGAATTTTCCATATCTTCTTCGGCATACTATTCAATGCATGTCTCCGTATGTGCCATATGTTGAAGATTATTGTCTTTATTTTCTTTCCTTTCATGTGTGCAGTTATATTAGCCTAGGGAGAAAAATTGACACATTATAACTCAATCATTGAGTTTGATGTTCACTAAGCTTAAACACCCTTATATCTCCTGTGGAAAATTGACAATGAGATCCAATCAAATTATCAAAAATGATCATAATAAAAATTAGTATCATTTCTCCTTGATGATAAATTTGACTTGCTTAAATATATTTTCACTTGATCTTCTTGATGCCTAATAATGCAAGTGTTATTTGTAGACAAGCGTTGGGGTGAAAGAAAAAAAATGGGACTATAATAGTGTCAAACTATATTTTGATAATTTGATGCATTTGTAAATGTTTCATTGAGGGCTGCTTCCATTAAAAATGTCAATCAATAGCAGATTTGGTAACAGATTCAAATTTGATTTCTAGATCTATTGCCATCTCAATATGGAAAATCCAATGTTTTTTTAGATCAGACTAATATCATTGAAGTAGTGAAGACTTTACTGGCTCATGGTGTACTAGTCTGACCATGGTTGAATTGGTGATAATTAGATATGTTATTTTAATATTATATAATATATTAAGTAATAAATTAACACACAATCATATGAAATCAAATTAGTTAAAGTTTAAATTAAAAGGACGATGTTATATGTCCTGTAGGAGCAATAATAAGAGGCTAAATAATATCCACCCAGAAAATGCCACATGGAAGCAATGAGAGGATAACCATTATATTACATAGAGCCTCAAAGCTGTTAGTAGATGCATCCTATGAAAAATGAAAATTCAGCTGATCAAGTCTGCTAATTTAGACCGAATAGAATTGTATATTTTGTACGGTGTCATTCACCTGCCCCAAAATGCTCTGATTCAACTTTCTTATTCTCACTTATGGTGGATAACTGGATATTGAATCTACTTTTTTGCTGTCAATAATGCAATCACAAAAAACTTTTGGGCTGCTTCAGTGGAATTAAGGGGAAATTTATGAGTTACATCAAATGAAAGAGGATTGTGGAGTGAGGGAGTAGAATTTTCACTTTACAATTTACATTTTTGTTGAGCCATATATGTTGGTGGTCTTTTCATCTTTCTCAAAATAGGTTCCAGTTTTTCAGCTCTTAACAATTTGTTCCATTATCTCTTTGTTTTGTCTGTGTTATCTGTTCTCCAGATCAAGATGTGATTTCTTGATATGTGTTGTTCATATTAGTTCAAATTTGTATTTTTATTAAGAAAAAAAACAAAACATCAATTAAAAAACTTATGGAGATATTGCTGGGAAGTCTTTATCATGGAATATTGTGTCAAAATTCACGTATGATATGTTTGCAGGAAAATAATAGGAGTGAACTTGAAAGAATTGACAGAGAGAGGAATAGCGACTTCCTAAGCATGCTGCGAGGGTTTGTTGTCAATCAAGTAACGCTCATCTTCTATTTTCTGTAAGCTGTTACGTTTAGATGGCTTTTATCTTCTATGGTTCAGAACAGTAACTAGTTTATTTCATCCATTTTACAGGTAGGCTATGCAGAGAAGATGGCAGCTGTGTGGGAGAAGCTTGCGGAAGAAACGGCTGCTTACTCAAGAGACAGCAGCTAAAATGTACTTGGCTGTAAATTTTTGTTTGCGCCCTTTTTATGCAGTAATTTTAGCTTTTGGTTTCATTAATTTAAGCCTATGTAATTTCATTACAGTAGACGATTTTTTAATCCTATGTATATTTCTGCACATATATCCTTTTATTTTTGTACGACATTCAAGATTTCAATGTGTCTTAACTAATCAGCGTTGTATATTTCTGCACATATCCCCATTTATTTTCGTGTTATAAATAATTTTTAATTTTTTGGTTGTGGACGCAGTTGACTATTTAAGCCTTAAAGGTTGACTTGTGTCAAAACCCATTTAGGTTGGATTGGTGTTAAAACTCAATTTAGCCCCCTTTTTTCGTAGAGGATTTGTGCCGTTGTATATTTCTGCACATATCCCCATTTATTTTCGTGTTATAAATAATTTTTAATTTTTTGGTTGTGGACGCAGTTGACTATTTAAGCCTTAAAGGTTGACTTGTGTCAAAACCCATTTAGGTTGGATTGGTGTTAAAACTCAATTTAGCCCCCTTTTTTCGTAGAGGATTTGTGCCGTTGATACCCCAGCATGTATCTCTTGGGAGGTGGGGGGAACAGGGTGGAGGAGGACAAGAACTAATTTCTATTGTGAAATAAAGTGTTAAATAGAAAAATACTTACTGATGAAGCACAGCACTATGTACAGACACTAGCACTCAAACAGGCAATTAATGTAAGAATGAAAGAATAATAGATTACCGTCCTACCTACACTACTACGTTAGTCCTAAAGAATAAACGTAAATGCAAAAATTGTCCACATAGTGGTGCTCAACACCCACAATTTATTCACTGGTCGAAGGGATAGCTCCATCATCACCCGAACTGGCTGATATCTCTGGCCTAATCTCTTCTAGCTGCTGAAGGACTTGCTGAACTTCTGGCCGTGCTGATGGAGAAGGATCAACACAGTGCAAAGCAAGCTTCAACGTGTTTAGCATCTCGTCGCCATATGTTGAAGCATCTCTCATCAACTCTACATCGAAAACCTCATTTGTCCACTCCTCTTTGACAATAGAGGCAACCCACTGAGGTAAATCCACGCCATTCATAGCCTCACCAGGTGGCTTCCCCGTTAGGAGTTCTAACAAGATGACACCAAGACTGTATACATCAGTTTTTGTGTTGGCCTTTTTAAGCTTTGAGAGCTCAGGTGCTCGGTATCCCAATGCTCCGGCAGTGGCAATCACGTTAGAATTAGCAGCAGTTGTCATCAACCGAGAAAGACCAAAATCAGCTATTTTAGCATTCGTACTCTCATCCAGCAGCACATTGCTGGACGTAAGGTTCCCATGTATAATGTTCTCTTGGGAATGAAGGTATAACAAGCCACGAGCCATTCCCTGTGCTATTTTCATCCTTGTTGGCCAATCAATGGCTGTTTCGGGCCCACGAGCTGCACAACGATGGAAAACAGTGAAAACACTAGTGTTAATAAATTAGTAAACCATCAATTTCGCCCTCAAACTATCAATCTCTCTCCTACTTAGTCCCTCAAGTATTGAAAAATAATAAATAGTCCCTAACGTTTTGTTAAATCTGTCCTGTTAGTCCCTCAAATATTAAAAATAATAAGTAGTTCCTAACGTTTTGTTAAATCTGTCCCGTTAGTTCTTCTCGTTATTAATGAGAAAGACTAACGAGACGGATTTAACAAAATGTTAGGGGCTACTTATTATTTTTCAATACTTGAGAGACTAAGTAGGAGAAAGATTGATAATTCGAGGACGAAATTGATGGTTTACTCGTTAATAAATTAAACAAACATTGTACCATGAAAAGAAAAAAATGATCATAGCAAACTTACCATGTAGGAAAGAAGCAAGACTTCCCTTAGGCATGTAATCAAATACTAGAAGCTTTTCTCCTTTGGGTCCCAAGTAATAGGCTCTTAATGCCAAAAGATTTGGGTGTCGAATTCTTCCTATAACACTAACTTCAGATTCAAATTCTCTCTGACCTTTAGTGATCTTTTCCCTCAATCGTTTCACTGCAGCTTGACTTCCATCCTCTAATGTAGCCTTATAGACAGTTCCATATGTACTCTTTCCCATTATCTCTGCTGTTGCACACAAGAGATCATCAGCTGTAAAAGCCAATGGTCCATCAAAATGGACTAGTTTACCTCCAGCCTCACCACCTGCTTCAGCTTCACCTGCAACAGGAGGAACTCCTTTTTCTGTCCTGGCAGCAGATGCTCTCCCTGTGGCCTGGCCACCCTCTTCATTTGATGTTGCTCTTTTTCTGATCAGGCAGAATAGCAGAATGCAGCAAAGTGTTACCAGGACCACAAGGAGCACTCCTGCAACTATGAGAATTATGTCTTTGGTGCCTAGTTTCTTATGATGGTGTTTTGATATTTCAGGAGGGGAACCAGAAGGAGCTGGCGAGGGACATGGGATTGTAGGGCTATACCCACATAGTTGAATATTTCCCACAAATGAGCTTGAGTTAAATTTATGGGCAAGTAGGGTTGGTACTGGACCAGAGAGGTTGTTATGAGAAACGTTGAAGAAACCAAGACTACGCAGATTGTCAAAGGAGACTGGAATTTCTCCACTGAGATTATTCAGTGACAAATCAAGCTGTGTAAGCTTCGATATGTTTCCAATACTTTGAGGAATGTGGCCACTAAATTGGTTTCTGCTCAGAACTAGAACAGAAAGATTATGCAATCTGCCTAAAGTTTCTGGGATTTGATTGCCAAGGTGGTTGTTCTCTACATTCAGCAGGGTGAGTGAGGATAAATTAGAGAAAGTAGCAGGCAAGCTTCCATTCAAGGCATTATTAGAAAAATCTACTGTCTTAAGTCTAGAAAGGTTTCCTATTTGATTTGGGATAGCTCCACTAAACTGGTTATGACTAAGAGTAATCTCTGTGAGTTCACTCAAGCTGCCCAAAGAAGCAGGAATGCTTCCAGTGAAGAAGTTATGATCTAGGATCAGATTTTGAAGCCGAAGAAGTGTTTCTTCAAGCTACCACCCCATGTGTTAGGTATAGAGCCTGAGAGATTATTGTGTTGAAGAGACAGGTAGGTGAGAGAAGTTAAGCGAGTTAGGCTAGTTGGTATTGGGCCAGAGAAGGAATTAAAGCTCAGGTTAAGCCAATAAAGCTTAGTGGCATTCCCAAGGCTCATAGGGATTGTCCCGGTGAGCAAATTGTTACTGAGATCTAAAGACTGAAGCAAAGGACAGGAGCCTAATGAAGGAGGGATGGACCCTGTGAACCTATTGTTGAAGAGTTGAACCCCTCTTAGGTAGAGAAGAAGTCCCAGTGCTGAAGGGATTGAACCACCAATTTGGTTGTCGTGAAGACTAAGCTTTCGAAGCCCCCCAAGTTGGCCAATCCTCTCAGTGATATGCCCTTTCAACCCCTTCCATGGAAGCTGGATCACAATAACCTGTCCCTGAGCACACTTGATACCAACCCAACCTCCGGAACAAGCTCCATAGCCGCTGTCATTCCAGCTTCTCAAGAAGCCTTTGGGATCAACTAGCTCTTGCTTGAATGCTTGAAGTGCTAGGAAGTTTGACTGTGTCACGACCACTCCATCCCAACGTTCTTCACCCAACACTGGGACCAGAAGAAACCACAAACAGAAAAACAACCGGAAAAAATGATGTGGGTTGTGGTAGATATGGTGCCAATCTGCCGCAATTCTCACCCCAAGTTGCAAAATCTGAGAATGGTTATGGCAAAAACATTTTGAGGTCAGGTTCTTGTTCTCCATTACAACAAAATGAACGTTAAAAAAAATAGGACAATGAATGAAACAAGAAGTGAACTAAAGTATAAAAAATAGGAGACTTTGAGTAAAGGTGGTGGTGATTACTTGGTGAGTCTTCTTCTCTCTAGTAGTGTCCATAAGACACACACCGTGTTTGTAATGTGAGAAAAAAGAGTGGAGGATGGCATGGAAAAATAAAACAGGAGGAGGATCAGGAGTTGGATTGGGATTTTGTAGGAACGGGAAGAGAGAGGAAAACTGAGAAGTGAAGGAGCACGTGATGGTCATAAAGATTGTATGAGTGGGGCGCGCGGGTTGAGGAATCTTGTGTTGGGAAGAGAGAGCAAAACTGAAGACAATTGTCAGGTGGATGAGGTGGTGCAGTACAACCCTCCCCCTTGCTTCTTAGTTTTCTTGCAAAGACAAACGGCTAGTTTTTCCTTACAACTACGCACATTTATTTGTTCTTTTCTTTGAATGCTGATTTTGTTGTCTGTCCGCACCCCAAAGTCCCAACGGCTATTTCTTCTTCTCTACAGTGTAGGCCCATCCCATTTCTGCATTATTCAGTTCCGGACCGCAAAATTACAAAATGATGCGAAATGACTCAGTTACCCCTCACACTTCGGACCTCCACCACTTGACATCGTTTCGTCTCAATTGCTACTGCCTACTTGCGAGAATACTTATATTGTTGACTATCAGCATATTTGTTTCCACATCTCCACATACTTTAAGCGCATCCATCAGAAGCAATAACACATAGATTATGCGTAATTGACCCAATTTGACATTTTTTTTAGTATACGTGTGTATTGAACGCTTGTCCAAACACACACTATAAAATTAATTTAAGAGGTAATACGTTTTTTTTCGACACATTATTTTTTATTGGGTGAAATTCATGTGAGTCTCACTTAATATGTAAGTTTCATTTCTCATTTGGTAGGTCTCATCCCTAAATTAGTAAGACTCATGAATTTCAACCAATAAAAGTGTGTTACAAAGAATGTGTTATTAGCACTCCTCTTACTTTAAATAGTGAATGAAATATTTTAAAATGAATAATTACATCTTCCAACTAATTGTCTTATTTCTTTTGTATATCAATTATTGAATGTTTTTTATATTAGGCTTATAGTTTTGGTCCCTTTACTTTTACATTTGTACAATTTTAGTCCTCATACTTTTAGTTGAACGATTTCAGTCTTGAATTTTATCATATATTAAAATTGGAACCCTTCGTTAACGTAACATCCAAATTGTAACAAAATTTAATAATATCAATCATTTCTTACTTAATTGACAATTTAACACAAGTCAAAAAATATTTAAACCATAGGTAGACACGGTGTGTGCAAAAAGAAAGGTGAAAAAACTCACATAAATTATAGGTATGAATTTTATTTATTTTATTTTTTAAATATTCTGATATGTCAAATGTTGTTTCTACATTATCAATTACTTATCTATCAAGTTGTCAATTAAGTAAAATATGACTAATGTAAACAAATTTCATTACTATTTAGATGTGAGACTAAGAAATGGACCCAATTTTAACACATGATAAAATTGAGGAACTAAAATCACTTAATTAAAAATAGAGTTTTGCTAACTAGTGCCCTTAGGACATTGGTTATAAAGGAACCAATAAACAAAAGCTTTTATCAAAAGGATTGTATTAAAAATAATGAAAAAATACAGTACTACACTTTCTAATAAAAATTTTCTACTTTTGATTCTTTAAAAATATTAAAATCAAAATTGCACAAATATGAAAATAAAGGAGCTAAAACTGCATTTAAGCCTTTATATTATCAAAACATTAAATATATTTATTTTTTATTTAATACTTTTTTATAAAATAGCAAAAAAAATTGTAAAAAAAATATAATAATTCTCTTTACAATACAAGCTACATTTTTTTTTCATATACCTATAGCATCCCCACCGGTAGATCCACCCGCCTCTACTAAGTTAAAATGAGTGAATTGATCAATGTAGGTCATTTTTACAAAGTATTCACTAATTTCGGACTGTTTTGGAACATAATACCAAAGTGAGGCAGTCAAGGATAGAAAATGCTAGTGAAACTAGGTATTCAATGCCAGGTCAACTTTTTTTAATTTTTAGCCAAAAATGCAACATGTCATCCACGTGAGATACTCTAATGGTAGTAGTGTTTTCAGAAGACGCTATTGCCACTAGGTATCCCAAGTGGACAACACGTGACATTCATAGTTGACATGTTTGCAAAACGCTATTACCAATTGCGTTTTCAATTTTATTTTATTTTTTAAAAAACCAGGAAACTTGAAGTTATTGGACACACATGGTGTACAAAATGCTATCGCCAATACCGCTTTTATTTTAATCTTAAAAAAAAAAAACTAACGAAACACTATCATCCTTGACGAGTCATGGTGAACACGTGTTGGCTCGAGGCACACAAACACTTTCTTTCTTGTGTCTTTATTATTTTTTTTCTTTAGCTTCCATGGCAAATTATGCTCTCTTCTATAAAGCCATCTCTCTGAAACCATTTGTGACAATTCTCACAAACTAACTAGTTTGTTGCCAAAAGAATCTGTGGAGTCAAGACTATCACTTTTGCCTCAGGGTCAAGTAAAAAAAATAAAATTAAACCAACACAATTCAATTGTAAAACAACATATGCAGGTTACGTCAATTTTTTATAAAAAAATTAAAATGAAAACATTATTAGTGGTGACATTTTGTCCACTATACACGTCCAATTACATTAGGTTTCATCAATTTTTAAAAGAAAAATAAAATTGAAAACGCTATTGGTGATAGCATTATGCACATGTGTCAACTACAAACGTCACGTGCTATCCACATGGGATGCTTCAAGTAGCAATAGCGTCCTCTGAAAATGCTATTGCTACTGGAGTATCCCACATGGATGACACAGTGGCATTTTCAGCTAAAAATCAAAATGAAAAATAAAAAAAACGGATGTGACATTAAATATCTCAATTTGACTAATTTTTTTTACCATTAACTCCCTCAATTTAGTATTATATTTCAAAACAGCCTTAAATTAATAAATACTTTTTAAAAATAACCTACATAGTCATCAGCCGAGTTAAAATACAGGGTACGTTAGCATTCAAAAGAAAGGTAACTTTTTGATCTTTAAATGAAGAGCGCAGTAGGGAAAACAATCATGGGGAAGAGCTAACGTGGTATACGGGATGAGTAATCGTCATCATATTCGTGTTTTGGGCCACAACACGTTTGCATAAAGCACAATACGACAGCCTCTGTACTTTTGACACCTCGTTCTTGTCGTTTCTTGTAAATGGAGAACAATGCCGTTCGTCGTCCCAGCTTCGTGTGACACTCCGGTGGAGGGGTGTAGTGTATAGGGTAAATTTTGATGATCCATTGATCAAATATCTTAACGGATGAACGTGATAAAAGTTTAATGCAAAGATTAATGGTCATTTTTCACAGTAATTGATATGATTAAAGCGACATTTCGTAATATTAGAAGCAAGGGTTCACAAATAATGCTTTCAATTTAATTTATCTATTAATATATTAATATATGTGATTAATGCATTGATATATTCTCTGGATTTCTTTTAAATGTCAACTTAAAGGAATAATAAAAAGATTAAGAAATATTATTTCTTAATTATTTATGTTAAATTATTTTTAACTTTCTAATGTAGCTTTCACTGTTATTTCTTTTTCATTTATCATAAATGTGTAAAGTATTTAAGGATTAGGTAAATATTCTCTCCGTACCTTTTTACTTGTCAATTTTCTAGAATTATTTATTTATTTATCTGTCATTTTCAAAGTTCAAAATAACATTGATTACTTATTTGTCAATTATATCCTTACTTCTTATCTAATTTTTAATTAATTTACATGTTTATAACTAATATGCATTTATTGTGGAATAGAAATGAAAAAAGATATAATAAAAAACTTCAAAAATATTTTATAAGAAACAAGAAAATTTATTGCATTTATTGGTTTGTGTATAAAAAAAACCTTAAACAGCAATTAAAAAAGAACGGAGTAGTATAAAGACATAATTAAAAAAAAGTTAATATTATCTTAAATTTCTAAGTGGACAAATAAATAGATTTTTTTTTTAAAAAATGGATAAATAAAAGTGAGTATCAAACTTTAATATGTGACAAATGATTAATGGGCAAAACATATATATAACAATCAAAGTTAGCAACTTACCTAGCAAATCGTTGCTTTCATCTTGGTAACTGAAATTGATAACAACAATCGTGATGAAATGCCAACTTTAATCGGAGAACAATAATAATAATAATATCTATAATTGTGTCTCTAAATTGTGTCCTAATTAATAGTGATAAAAAGGGTGAGCTCTGTAATGAAGATATAACTTGTGAAATGATTTACAGTCAATTCCAAATCAATAAATAATTTTCACAAGGCAAAATCGAATTTTGTCTTGCGCCTCTTGAATTAAATTCTTGTTCAATATTTTTTATGTGGAGGCTAGTTCAACATCTCCCAACTATGGACATAGAGTGGACAAATTACTCGAAGGAACTATTGAGGATTTGAGGTCGAATCCAGAGTTAGTGATTTTCTTTTACTTTTGTTTTCAAGACCTTGGTCATTTCATCCATTGAAACCTATTGTCGTCAACATGAGGGTTGATAATAAGTGGCAAGTGCCGAAAAGACTAAAAGGAAAGACGTTGCTCGCCAGTACCAATACCACGACACCATGCCAGCATTCACTACACAGTTAAAGCCGAAAGAGGCAGAATTTAATCATTAAAGACCCTTATAGCAATGTAAACGATTTTTTACTATTATTGTTGTTACATCAAAACTTTATTAATGAACATTCAGTCACAAAGATCGAGTTAAGAATAAATTTAAGCATAAAAATTATTCTTTCTGATATCGAATATAAGTAAAAAAAAAATTCATGTGTCTTGAGTCTTGACCTCAAATATAAACAAATTTCAACTAATTTCATCCTATTTAATGAATTCATTTCCAAAATACTTCCACATTTAATTGAGATTGTATTTTCAATGATCTTTTTTTATACTTAATATCAAGTTCCAATGAAAGGTAATTTAAGAAAAAAATTATTTTTTATATAGAATTAATAAAATTAAATGATGTTAATCAACTTTCTAGCATAATTTTTTTTTTGTTTATATTCAAAAGAGAGTAAGCAGTAAATTAAGCCCATCAAACCGTTGTTCTTTCTCTCTTTCTTTTTGAGAAAAATATATCCGTTCTGAGCATAGCTCCTCTGATATCAAATTTTAACTTGACTTATATGCATGAGAGGTCCCATTTTCATCTATTTTTTCATTTCACCAACAAGCATGTAATTCCTTCTACCTACTGCAATCTATACTCCGTATTTTAATGCTCATTATTATTGATTCGTTCATTACTTTCACACTTACCAGCACCAGAAACAAAGAGAGCAAAGAAAAAAAAGCTAACAAATCTATTTATAATCCATAAAAGCTGAAGTACGAGTTGTGAAATCAACACATCAACATAAACATTTTTTCTTATAAAGTCAAGTTAGCATGAACACTCTTTGTGGTGCTGCTATTCTTATTCCAATTTTCGTTGATTTCACCCCATACTTTATTTGTTTATCTTTTTTTACAAAAATACCCTTGACAAAGACATGTTTTTGTTATACAAAATATACAATGAAAATGTATTTCCGTTATGTTAAGAGGTCTGTCGAGATATATAACAGAAATGTATTTCTGTTGTGTATATTGATAAGGTTTTGTTTTATGTATCTTGATAAGATCTTATTGAGATACACAACAGAAATACGTTTCTGTTAATAAAGGAGAGGTGGGGTGATAAGAAGAGAGAAAGTAAAAAGATAGTAGGGATAAAATACTTTTCGTTCTTTTTTGAAAAAATTGGGAGTGGGGGAAAAGGGTGGGAATAGCAAGGCCCTACTCTTTGTTTTGAAACTACATTATTCATCCTTACCTTCTATATCCAACCTTACGTTACTATAATTCTCATTTTAATGTTTCTGTTATTAAAATGTTTTCCACAACTCTTAATTAAGTGTAATTATTCATAAATGAGTAATATTAATATTGAATTTCAAAATACAATTTATTTAAGAAAATAGAGCAAAAGAGAAGACGTTACTAGTATTTCTGACTAAGTAGGCATTTGAGAAGATAAAGAAAGTTGGAGAAAAGATGCTAAGATGTACCAAGAGCACAATCAAAAGTGCCTTTTATTTCTTGTTAGAAAATGAGATTTTTCCAAAAATTATATTAAAATATTTTATGTTTCTGCAAGTTTTTAATTTCTTGTAAGGTTGGTTAAAAATTACTTGTGTTAAAACATAGCTAGTTTTATGCTAATAATGCTAACTTTTGCAGATTAGTCATGATTGTTTTTTAAATCTGTCCAATTAGGAGCTTTATTAGCTTTTGTATTTAAGCAACTTTTAACACTTATAATGTATGCATGACTAAAATACATCATATCAATTTTTTATCCTTTCTTCTTTGTGGTTGTTTTCTTCCAAATCTGTTTCTGTTCAGTTTTATAACATTTCTCTATTTTCTTCGGTAAATATTGCAAAATAACCTTGGAAGCGAATTTCTGCAAAGAAATTTATGAAACACCCTTACTTTGATGACTTGGTTAAGACCAAGTATTGGAAAGAATAAATTAATTAAATATTTAAATGTACAAAAGCATTCACCATCATTAATTTACTATGTTTATCTCAATTGCATATCAAAATCTATTATAAACTAATTAATGCCTGTCATTTTATTTTTATTATCCGAGGAATTATAGAATAATTTCACTTCTAAGAATATATATTCTTTAGAGTCTCTAAATTTGTATAATTTATACAATTTTATTGTACCCGTGCAATGCATGGATTTATACCTAGTATCAGATTAATTTGGTGGCGTCTGATGTCAGTGATGTCAAAGCCAGCAAAAGCTGTATCTAGACATATTTCGAAAGAACTATCTGGTACCATTTGCTGCTACCACCACAAGAACACATACACCTTCCATGCACTTCAAAAAATCACAACAATATTTCCCAAGCATTGAATCACACAGGCAAATTCGCCTAACTAGATTAGAAATGTTATATCTACTAATGCATGTGAGACAACAATGCTAACCCTTTCTTTGGAAACACGTGGATGGAATAAATCATGTCAAATGCTGAAATGACGTGTGACCAACACACTCTAAGACAATATTGAATTCGAATGGTTGAATTCCTGAGGATGAAAATATGTGAATCCCTCACCAGACATGGATAAGCGTCACACGGTGTTACTGACTTCATGATTAAAGATTAATCTCGCAGCAGCAAAGACATAACAAGTTGATGAAAACTTAGCAGCAAAATTAAGTCTAGTGGTTAAAGAAGTCAAAGTGAATTTTATTTTATCTAGCCATGAATTTCCTGCTTGATCTTATATCAGCATCTATTCTAGCCATAAAATATTATAAATTTCAGAAGCTTGGGCATTTAAGTTTGCACATTAAACAGGACCTCTGTTTCATTTAGAAAATATATCAAGAAAAATTAGTGTCTCCTATGTTCTTGTCATCTGTTTTCTCCACCTTTGCACCTGAATAATAAGAACTCTACTTGGAGAGTCACATATCTCAGTTTTATATTTAAAAGACAAAAACAAACACTCCTGAAACCCTAGAGCAGTAAATGTGGCATTAGGTAATAGTCTCCCAATGCCTAACTAAAAATTAATAGCATAGAAAATAAACTACGTTCCACAAGGGAAAAAAAAAAATCCAATTAAAGGAGGTAACGGCTGCAAACATGCCCATCATATATTGTTGGAATTTCTTGAGAGATCAGAAACATGAAATCTCTCAAATTTTTCATTATACAAGTTACTACTCCACTTAGAGAAAGACCTAGCAATGTGTTGGAAGATTTGGTTCTATAACCAAACTTTGAGACATCCAGACTCATTAAGCCAGTTAAATCTTAAGATATCTCTTAAGATCCTATGAAATTAATTCTACTGAAAATTTAGAATGTTTTGTAAGATTAGAAATTTGTATCAATAATTCAGAAATCTCAAATTGCATCACCAATGCATGCCATATAACGTGTAAATTAATTAGATAAAAAAATATTGCATTTAAAACACTAGTGTAGGAGAAGCATACCTTAAAGTATTTGTGTGCATCTGTAACACTAAATGGATCGCCAAATAGATGTGTATCAGAATCATGGTAATGAGAGAACAAGGTACTTGTAATATTTACTTTTGTCTAATACTAAAATCGATTCCCTTCTCACCAATAATAGTCTGATCAGCAAATGGCAGAATGGCCTCTTGGTCTTCCTTCAAGGAAAATACCTCTAGTGCCCTCTCATTTCTATCTCGCAGCCCCAAAACTTGCTCCCTTGTTGGCATGAAGAAAAGCTTCGTTTTCTATAGAGGAAAGGCTCTCCCAAGGGTGAAAAAGAGCAATTGGGTCATGCACGAGTATTGCTTAGAAGGCAAATTTGCTTACCACTACCTCTCTAGACGCTCCAAGGTAACCCATTCTTCTCTATGATCATCATTCTCTAGCCACATTTCTACCCCACTTCTCCAGCCACATTTCTACCCTTTAAATAAAAAACTCTTAATTTTTCTTTTTATAAAAATAAGTTAATCCAAACATACTTATTATTTTGACATGCTTCCCTACAAATGTAGATATGTTATGCAAACGCAGGTACAAAACACAAAACACATGAACTAAACTATTAAATGAACATGTATAGAATGAAAAAGGAGTTATGTACTTGAAATGATCAATGATGCATGTGCAATGTACCAAAAAAGAATTATGTATATGAATGTTATCCAGTTTTCCAACGAGATGTAAGAAAGGAGCATCAGGAAGTGTTTGCGGCAAACAAAACATACAAAAATAGGCACATGATTAATACAAACATGCTGAAGCAACTCATTTCTTCATACCCAAAAAGCCAATACACAATACATGATATAGTTTCTCCAAAATACTTTCATGTATGTAAATTTAAAAGGGAAGATAATTTGGTTTCATCGTAGACAATTGCCACTTCAGCTCTCCATGTGCCTCTGAAGTTTCAACACTAAATTATCTAAGGCCTGATAATTGGTTACAACTTAGGATGGCAACTCAATTAAAAATATTTGATGTTAGAAGTCAATACAAAAACTTATAGACCATAAAGACTAATACGCTTATGTTGAAAAGGAAAACTGCATCCTCTACAGGGCAATGTTTTCAAACATGTGCTTTCCCCTTCTTTGTCAACACCCAAAATAAAAATTAAAAAAAAAATATTTACTTTCTCAAAGTAACAAGTGAGAAACAGCATCTGATTATCATGCACCAGCTCCAGTAGATTGTCGTCTTAACTCTTCATCTGCCTTTCTTAGAAATTGATCCCAACCTCTCCCCGGGCTGGTATCCAAGTAATCAAATGGAACTGCTGTTTTAAGGCCTGGCCTAACAGCACAACGATCTTCCACAGTTCTAAACTCCACATCATTTTCTTCACTATGAATATGGTCTAATTCATCCCATGTAAACAACAATGACAATGTAAAGGCACCCCAAGGGTTGAAATCCACAACCTTAACTCTCTCATCCTTTGTAATGTAAACATCAAATGTGTAGTGTTTTGACTCAAATTTAGCCCTCACATAATTGTTGAAAAATGACTGTATCAATAAAAGGAGATCATTCTTCTTTTCAAGCAAAACAGGATAAAAAGTAGTAACCTCCCGTTGAGAAATTCCAATTAATTTTTGATCCCATACAAAACATTGAAATTCCATGTCTGGCTGAAGGGATGGATACCATTCACGGAGAGCAAGAAAGAAATTCTGGGGTCTAGTCAAAGATTTATCCTGGCACGAATCATAAGTACGGCACAAGTCATGGACCAATGAATCAGATGCTCAAAATAAAAGTGCAATCTCACTGAAACTGGTGCACTGAAGGGTACCAGCAGTGCTTATCCAAGCAGAATCTTTTGGGGCACTCCAATTCAGCTTGGGGAAGACTGCACCCCCAAGGGACTCAATGGATTCCTTAATTTTCAATTCAAGTTCTGGAAAAGAAGGCGGTGGAGAACCTTCTGCTTCATCACCAGATCCCTCTGACACTTGAAATCTTCTTCCTCATCCAGGTTATGAATTCTATTGGGTAATGCATCTTCATTTAAGACAGAAACCGGTAACAGGAAGGGCCCTGAGTCATCAAGAAGGTACTGAATAAATGATTCAGGAAGTTGATGAATTAAGGTCCTGATGGATACAGATTTGAACTTTGGATACCATTCCTGAATCTGGCATTGATTCACCTCTTCGTCTTTCATATTTCTGTAACAGTGGTTTCTCTATCAAATAAAACTGCCTGAACTTCCTTTTCTGTAACAGTGGTTTCTCTGTCAATATAGGCCATCACCAGTGGATTAGGACCAGCACACTAAATTAAAAGAAACAATTAGCCCACATCTTAAATGGGCAGTATATGCATTAACAAGAAGCCTATAATACGCACAACAATGCATGCCAATTACCAATAGCAACAACTAGAGACATTAAAATGTAAAATCCATAGATAGTTGGAAGAAATTTGCAGAATTCTATTCTTTAGATCAGGACCATCTTTTGGTGTTCAGACATAGATATGTGGGGAAGTCACAGTTTCAGGTTGTTGTACTTGATCAAAACGGCTTGGAATTGTCACATGTTATCAACCCTTTCTATTTCCTAAATTGTGTTTCTAAGCAGGGATCAACCCCCCTCCCAACCCCACCAGTATCTTCTGCTAGAAACTGGATTAAATCAGAAAGTTAACCATAAACAATCAGCCATATATTCCAAGTTCCAACATTGAACTTTTAGTTCAGATAAGTTAGCAGTTCTAAGAAACCAAACAATTTCTTCTCCTAGGTTGTGTTATGAGCCCACACTAACAAGGGTTGCCCCTTTCACAACTAAGCCATTGCCTATTACAGTATTACTATGTTTTTCACTTTTCCCATTCAAGTTACCAACAATTATGAATTCCCTCTCCTTCTATACCCCTCCTATGACAACCACTAAACCAATTCTGCATCCAATCTACCTAATTCTATTGACTTTAAACCTAAAAATGCCAACTACAACATAAGCCAAGGTATCTCAAACATTGAAACTGTAAATGAATACAGAAAAATTATCTCTATATCTCACAGCAAAAAACCAAACTCACTCAAACAAAAATATTAATCTACGGAGTCAAATGCTGAACTGAAAGAAATAAAAAATAACAAAACAATTAGAATGACTTTGTGAAGAAGCAAAGGGAACGAGAATCACTGCGTACGACGAGGTTGAACTGTAGTCAATCCTGATTCCTGCCAACACTAGCAACCTTGCCCCAAAATTCCTGAACAGAAATGTGACAAACATTATAATTTGAACTAGCAATTTGTAAACATGTAAGAACAATCACAATCGATGAGAAAATCAGAAAAGAACAATCAGAAACTGAGACGCGATTTCTATTCGAGACCGGATTCCAGTTCGAATGTTCGATTCGAGACGCGATTTGGACAGTGGGTTTGGGAGCTATCGTGAAAGAGCTATGAATTTGGGTTTTCGCGGTTGTATTGAAGGATAACATGGGCAGAACGAGAGCTATCGTGAATGGACAATGAATATTTGGTTCCCGGTATTTGTCCAATGAATCCTGTATACTCATGATTCATTAATTCAAAATTTGCTTAATTCACATTTTCTCCCTCATATTTTATCATTTTGTAAATTTTATCACTTTTATATATTTTTAAAATTTTTTATATTTTGTTACTCAATTATTTTAATTACATATTTTGTTATTTAACTTTCAAAATTTTACGCATTTTGTCATTTTTAGCTAATGTGGTAATTTTGACTACTGACATGACAATTAGCAGTCAACCTGTCACATCAACAATCAAAATTGCTACACTAGTGATCAACTAATGAGGTGACAAAATATACAAAATTTTGAAAGTTTAGTGATAAAATGTGTAACTAAAATAATCGGATGACAAAATATGAAAAATTTTGAAAATTATATGACAGAATATACAATTAAAATAATTTAGTAACAAAATTCATAAAATAATAAAAGATGAGTAACAAAATGTGCAATTAAACCTTCAAAATTCTTCCTTCACTTTTCTCTCGGTTTTTTTTCCCCGTCACTTCGAAGTCTAACGTGTAGAAGAAAACACTCGTCTAAAGCTCAAATCTAAAGGTCCGATCAAAAGTATCTCCATTGTGAGTTTATGACATTAAATGAATAATGACTTTGCATTCTATTTATTTATTTATTTTACTGTTATTTAAAATTTTTATCCATATAAAAGACTGTTAATCCAATAAAAAAAATTAAGAACATGTTGTCACGGATAAATATTAAAGCAGTTTAATTATTTATTCATTTTTAAATTAAGACCAAAAAAATAAATATCCAAATGATTAGATCCACATATCAATCAATGACAAAGAGAAAGAAAAGAAAACAGATAATAAGAGTTCTAAATGATCCTATCAATATCAATCTAATTAACAAAAGGAATTTATTTTTAAGCAAAAATATTGCAATTTTGAATCAATGACAATTTTAAACCAAATTTATATTAATTAAAAGTTAATTTGAATTTGTTAAAATTTAAATAATTTACATTGATTGCTTGCTTATAATAATAGATTTGCACCGAAACTTATATATAGTCATATTAAAACTAATATATATGAGTATTATTTGTACAACAACTCATACATTTTGTACAACACTTTTTTGTAGCTATTTTTTTTTGCACATCATTTATTACATCTCATAATAATGGAAAGAGATGGGCACAAAAAGTATTGTTGTATGTGTATCACATCTCAACATATATTGATTGAAATTAATTTATATTGATTAAAATTTAAATAATCTAAAAATTTTATGTTGATGACTTGTCTATAATAAAAAAAACAATTCAAGCACTTTATAAAAACCAAAACATTTTGAATGATTATTAAAAAATATTGCTAGCAATGTTGAATATTAATTATTTTAATTAATACAGATAAGATTTTTATAAAAAAATAACGTTAAAATTAAAATGTAAAAATATCTTAAATGCAAAATTGTGCGTAAGTAAAGATTCATTTCCAGCCATCTCGATTAAAAATGTAAATATGGGATATTATGTACTATGAAACTTTTCCAAGACAACAATTAGAATCGAAATGTGTTAAGATTAATTAAATGAATTAATGGTCCAAAGAAATAAATAGTTTGGCCTTTAATATACTTCATAAATAACACCTATATATTTTTTTGGTGAGCACTAACACCTATATATTTTGATGAAATATAATTATAATTTAATTCGGATAATAAAGTTCATTTTCAATAAATATAGTTCATAGATATTAAGGGACAAAAAAGAAGAAAAAATTAACGACCACATTTATATACATTAAGAATGTTTACATTCAGATTCATGTATTCTTGCCTTCATACAAATATGAAAGAAAAAACTAACAACTAATTCTATATACATTAATAATATCTACATTATTGTCTTTCTGGAATTAATTAGCATCACAATCTTCTTCAACCTTGACCATTTTTCATAGTCCTTTAATGCATGTCATGAATCAAAAGAGAATACCCTCTTGTATTCTTTACATGTCATGCAACAAAAAAGTTGAAAATCTAAAACTTCATACGAAGGCAAAAAAATCTTAAGGGAAGACATGATTTCTTCTCTATTTTCATCATTGATGGTGAACCTTTGTAGAAGAGCCAACAATAGAGTCAAAAAACAATGAAGAATGAAATGTGCAATGAGTGTGGTTGAAGGAAAAAGAAGAAGAAGAAAAATATATATACTAGTCGTAATTATTTTAATTAATATAAAATAATCTCATTGCCTTAACCTAAAATAATTTTAAATACCTTAATTAAAACATTATATATGTGTGTGTATTCATGTTCAAATTAGAATATATTCATTATAATTACCTTAACTACTATAACTATGTATTTAATAAATTGATTATCATATTATATAAAATTAAAATCTATTTAAGATTTAATGATTTAATTTATTAATTTAATTTAAATATATACTTGTTATAATCACCTTAATTATTATAATTAAATATAATATTGTGTTTTTATGAATTAAAAAATGAAAAAAATCAATGCAACTTATGCAAAAAAGAATAAATATAGTGATGTCATGACATCTACCTAAATGGTAAAACCCTCTTTTATAATAGATAATAGACAATAGATAATAGAAATAATAGATTACCAACTATATATTTGTGTAATGAAATGAAAATAATTCTTGGTAATTTAAATCTACTACAAATATGAATCAAAATATATAATAGTGTTATCAACTTATTCAAATCAAAATATGTAATTATATTATCAGTTAGAATGTTCAAATCATGATTGATTATTGTAATTAAATATATCATAATTAAATAAATTATTTTTTCATTATTTTGATCATTTGGTGATTGATTACTAAAATTATAAAAAAACATTTCACAAAATTTAATAAATTAATTACCATGTTACATAAAATCAAAATCCATATACGATTTAATGACTTAAATAGAATATATACTCGTTATAAACACCTTAATTACTAAATTCTATATTTTTATGAATTAAAAAATAAAATAAAAATTTCAGTGGCTTTTTAGCAAGATAATAATTGATATGATACTGCCTATTGACATCTACTTATGTGACAAAATATTCTTTTATAATAATATAATTGATTGATTTTGTCCTTGATTAATAATGATAAAAAAAAAGTTGATCTCAATAATGAAGATGTTACTTGTAAGTTGTAACATGATTTACAGTTCAATTCCAAATCAATAAATAATTTTCACAAGGCAAATGTAGGATTTTGTCTTGCGCCTTCTAAATTTAATTATATTGCAACATCTCCCTAGCTTGCTATGGACACCAGTGGAGAAATTTCTGGAAAGAACTCGATCAATGTCCACAGACGGTCGCCTTATTTTATCCATTGAAACATATTGTCATCAACTTGAGGGGTTGATAATAAGTAGCCAGTGCCAAAAAGACTAAAACGAAAAACACTAGGGTGGTGGCCCATTCTTCAAATCCCAGAGTTTGGTAATTAAACTGCTAGTCGGAGACTCGGAGATACATTTGACCACGAATTATTGTGCTCGCCACTCCTATCACAACATGCCACCATACATACTTAATGCCTAAAGGGGAATTGTCAGGATTTTCGCTAAAGATCCTCATAGCTTTATGAACAGATTTACTATTGTTGTTACAAAAACTTTTTTAGTGAATTTTCAATCGCAAAGATCGATTTAAGAATAAATTTAAGCATAAGAATTGAGAACTTTCACTCCCATTTTATGTTACTTTTAGAATATGTGTTAAAATTATTTGTCACTTCAAAATATCAAAAAAGTATTAATTACCTTTTTTTCAATGCTTTTATGGAATAAATATATTTTAATCAAATAATATTATTTTATCATAAAAATTAATATAATTAATTGTTTCCTTAGCATATTTGTATTAATTATCTTAAACAGTAAATAAAATGACCTAATGGTGAAAATTTTAGGTAATATGTATGATACTAACCTTAGTTCGACTATTGTGTAAAAAAAAAAAGAGTAAATAAAATAAGAATAGTAAATTAAGCTCATTAAATAGTTTTTTTTTTCTTTTGAAAAAGGATATGCATATTGAGAATAGATCATCAAATAGTAACATAACTTGTATCATATGCATATGAGAGGTCCCATTTTCCTCTGTAATTTATACCCCGTAATATTAATGCCAATTATGATTGATTCTTTCATTACTTTCACACTTACCAGCACCAGAAAAGAGAGAGAGCAAAAGTAATTAATAGCTAACAAATAATCAAATATTGTTTAATGGCAAATAGAAAACTTACATCAGTTTCCAAAATAAACATTAGCCTTAGCCACAACTTGCCTATTCCATCTTACCTGGTACGATTTTAAGTTCACTTTCAATTTTTGCTGTTATCCATGCTTTCTAACACAATTTTTTAAAACACTCCATTATTGGATAAAATTCATTTGCATTCTACTAAATAATAAATAAGACCCATTAAATAAAAACATACTAACTCATATCATTTAATAAGCTCAACATGAATCTCACCCAATAAAGCAAAATTACTGTTCTCGAGGACAAGATGCTGAAAAACATTACATTAAACTTCTAAAGCAAGGTGTATAAAGTAAAAAATTAGAAACATATAAATCCTTAATTTGAATTATAGTATCTGGTAAACTTAAATCAAAGATGAATACATCCTTGATATCTCATTTTAAACACTGCCATGGACCAATAGTGTCTTTATCGGTAAAAGTATGGCAGTGCAACACCATATGATACGAAAGACAAGAATAATAAAAACTGCTCCTCAATGATTTTAGGCTTTATATCTTGAAAGGCTTCATAATAATAAGGGGTCTGTTGTTTTTTATAAGGATATAATTTAAAAATAATAATTAATATTATCTTCAAATTTTAAAATAACATATAAATGAAAATAATTATTTTTAAGTGAAAGATAAAAAGTAAATTATACAAGGAAGCCACTCAAAACATTTAAAGAATTTCAATCCGAAAAATATCAGAATTTCTTCCTACAACCGACAATCTCATCTTTCTGGACAAAATCCACCAATTTTACAGTGAACATCATAGAAGGTTTCCAGAAACTTGAATATGCTGGACATTTTCCACTAGAACAAGAACTCCATGTATAACTACAGTTCATAACAAAAGAGGGCACAATTCACAGTAATCTATCGTTTAATTGAAAAAACAGCCTCATTCTCTGAATCTCTAGTCCAACTCCAATAATTAAAGCGTATCATTACGACCATGGAAGAAAAAATGCACATACAAATCTACCAAAAATGACAAATAATTTCAGAACCAAAATCAGTGACTAAGCTGCATTAATCGAGATTTGATAGCACAATAATCTCTCTGGCGTAAAAAAAAAAAGTCACAGAACTAAACCCTAAGCAATTCGCTCTGGATCTCAAAAGCCAAAGAGTAACATCGTAACAATTTCAATTCAACACAGTACAACAAGAAAAGGCCGAACCAACCTGAGAAGAATCCACCGGACACAGCGGCCGTCCAGATCCCTCGCCTACACGCGCGCGACGGCCGGCGCGGCAGCCGAAGCGGCGGCGCCGCCGAGGAACGAAAGAAACCCAGATCCGCTCGGCTCCTGATCGTCGAGAAACAGATCCTCCGGAACGCGAAACGAGCCGTGCGCGCAAACAATCGCCAATCCAACCATCAGTGCAGAGATCAACAAGGATCCAACGCTGGTGAGGAAAACGACGAACACGGTGAGCACGACGAGGATCCCTAGGGTTTCGCGATCGGCGAAGGTGCGTCCGAAGAGCACGAGAGGCTGATCGGAGGGACGGAAGAGGTAGAGAAACGACCACGACGCGAGGAGGCCGAAGAGGACGAGGAGCGAGAACGGATGCGTGATGAGAGACACTGCGAGCGCGAACGCGATTAGCGTTAGGTAGTTCACGCGGAAGTAGGAGAAGTTCTTGCGGATCCGGGAGTACGCTTCGGCGAGGGTTTCAGGCCGCGACATGGAGCTCCGGTCGATCAGCTCCGACCACGGGCGGCGCTGAGCGAAGCCGTGGCGGAGGGACGAGGACATGCGCGAGATGAAGGCGCGGAACGCCGGCGTCGCGATCGGAGGCTGAGGCTGCGAGGCGGCGCCGCCGCCGGCGCTGGATTGGGAGGAGACTGGAAGTGTCGGTGCAGAGGCCATGGTGGCGCGTGAATCTCCAATGGCCGCGCGTGACTATGGAAGAACCAATAGAGAGAGCGAGGGGCAATGGAGACTCGCTGGTTGGGCCTTTTGGGTTTGGGAACAAAGAGAGGCGGTGTTAGTATGTAATGGTAATAATTGTCCAAAAATAACCTTCCTAATGTGGGATGGGCCGAACCTATTTGAAGAAAACGTAACGCAAAAATTAGGTAAAAAAGTGAAAAAAAATAGTTTTTAAACATAATAAGTCAATAACCAAAATAGTGTTGGATGTATAATAGTTGAAAAGAAGCCACCAGCTAGGTTTTTATTTTATTAAAATGCATTACTGTTATCCAATTATAAGTTATAAATAACTATGTATAATTAGTTTATTAATGTTTATAATAATCCTATCTACGAGTATTGCTTCTTCTTCTTTTTACAATAATTGCACTGAAGTTAGAATATATGAGTTCATGCATACTACCTTAACTCTCACCATTAGGCCGATACTAGTGAGTTTATGTACGAGTAGTGTTAGGAACATACTATTTTTTGTTGGTTAAAATTTATTAAAAAGTATAAAATTAGGGAAAATGTTCATTAAATAACATATGAGACCTATAAAATTTTGTAATTTTTAATAAAATTCAACCAATAAGAAAGGGTGTATTCAAAAGAGTGTGCTCCTAACATTTCTCTCTCCTATTTATAACTATAATATCCTCTTTTAGTCTCCACTTTTTATATAACTATTATACCCTTTAATTATTCTTTAAAGCATTCACTAATTTATCTTTTAACTGCATTTAAACTACCCACTATACCCTCTCTCTTTTATTTTTTTATTTATTTTTTAAATGAAGAGAGGTACAAAGTATCTTTCTTTTTTCTAGTATATATAAATTAACATAACTATTTTTAACAAGAGTGTTTTTAAGAATTATTTTTTAATGAAAGGATTTTAGAAAATTTTCTTCAATAAGAACGCTTTTATGAATTTTTCTTAATCTCTTATCTCTTGTAATGCATCTCTTTTATTTCTCCATTGAATTTAAATATTTAAATATTTTTAAAAGAAATTATCAATAATTAAAAATAATCTTATATTACAATGTAAATTGTTTGTCATAAATCTAAAACGTAATTTTTATGTTCAAAAAATTTATTTATTATAAATTTTAATTACAATATAACTTATATATTTAAAAGTATTTATTTATTATACATTTTATTATTCTATATATTATACAGGCTAAAATGCTCGTTACCTTACAAATCATAAGGATGATTTTTTATTAGTGTAATACACTGAGAATTAAAGCCTTTTTTTTTTCTGCTTTTTACTGGACATTATGGATTTTAAAAATAAAACCCGTAACAGGTACTGACCAAAATTATATGCGGTTAAAAGTTGAACATCGCCTATTGTTTAAATTAAGAAATGGTTTAATGGAAGAAAAAAGAACAAATTAACTTCATATTGTTATATGAATTTATATACAACTATAAATTACAATTTAGAAGTAGAGGAGATAGAAAATAGAGAGAAAAAAATTGAGAAAATGAAGATTCCTTGTATTATTTCCAAAAATGGAATAGTCTATTTATAGATACAATTTGTAACTGAAAGGTTACAAATAGTTTAATAGCATTAAGACGAAATATAAATAGTCATAATATATAATGAATATGGGCTGCCGCTATTAAATATTCATAACACTCATTCTTGGATGTCCATTATTTGATAATGTGCCTCGTTAAAACCTTACTAGAAAAAATTATGTGGGACAAAAACCCAATGAAGGAAAAAGAGTACATCATTCTTTAATACATTGTCATATACTGCCTCATTAAAAACCGAAAACCCAATGGGACAAAACCATAGCGAAGGGAAAAATAATGCAAAACGTATTTATTTTTCCCCCTATGCAAATAACCATCTTTAAGATGGTGAAGGCCATTTTTTGGTACTTGTTACTCAAAATTTTACTTGCTTATTTTGGTTTGTTTTACTGATCTCCAAGAAATTGTTGTACCACCGCATGCAAACAAATATCTTGTTTGTGATATATCTTTATGAGGATCTGACAAATAACTTCTAAAATAACAAAATATATGCTTGACTTTATTCTAATATTTTCATATAGGTAAAGAATTATATCTTGCTAGTAATTTCACAGCAAATGATATATTAGGATATGCATAATTAACAAGATACATTAGTGCTCTGATAACACTAATATATGGTACTTCAGGACCAAGTAATTCTGCATCATTTTCTCGAGGTCTAAAAGCATCTTTGTTCACATTTAGAGACCTTACAATCATTAGAGTGCCCAATAGATGTGATTTGTCTATATAAAATCTTTTAAGCACTCTTGCTATATAAGCTTCTCAATACACAAGAATTTCATTTTTTAAATACTCAATTTACAATTCTAGACAAAACTTTATCTTTCATAAGTCATTCATCTCAAATTTTTCTTTAAGTAATCCATAGTTTTTGAAAGCTCTTCAGGAGTTCCGATAATAATTATGTCATTTACATAAATATCAATTTTGACAAATTCATTTTCAGATCTTTTCATAAAAATACACGAACAAATGGGATCCTTTTTATATCATTCTTTTATCAAATACTCATTGAGATGATCATGCCATATGCATTCATATTATTTTAGTCCATAAAGAGACTTATTCATTTTCATTGTGTAATCTTCTCGAGAACTTGCACTACTGGGCAAATTAAATCCTTTAGGGAGTTTTATATAAATGTCATTATCAAGACAATCATACAAATATAGGCTATAACAACATCCATCAAATGTAAATTGATCCCTTCATGTGCATCCAAATTGATTAAGTATTGAAAAATATTTACATTCACTGTAGGTGAATATGTCTCTTTAAAATCCATGTTAGGTCTTTGCAAAAACCTTTGAGCAAAAACTCATGTTTTATATCTCATAATTTCACCACAAAAACTCATTTGTATCGAATTAGTTTTACATCTTCAGGTGTATAAACTACAAGTCCAAAAACTTAACCAATTTTACATCTTCAAGTATATGGACTACAGGTCTAAAAACCTAATTGGTTTTACCTATTTAGGAAGAACTACATGTTCAAAAACTTTTAGTTGGCAAACGAGTCTAATTTTGCCTCGATTGAGTCTTTTTATTTTAACCAATCATTTCTTTGTCTATAATCCTTAATAGACTTTGATTTTTGATCCTCATTATCATTTTTTACATTTAGCGCTACATTATATGCAAATACATTGTCAACGTTGACTTTATTTTGGTTCCATCATATTCCACTCATGACATAATTTGAGATCTCTTTGTTTTCACTATTTTCAGGTACCTGAGTTCTTCTAGAACTAAAATATTAATCATGTCAAAAGAATCTTTTGAAGTTTCTATATCCTCAATTTGGCCATCTTGCTTTTTAACTCCTTTTCTTATTTGAGCTTTTTTATCTTTAAACTAACAGGTCTACCATGCTTCATGCGGTTTGAGACTTGTTTTGCAATATTAGATTGTCCAATAAGGACATCAATTTTAATTGGAGCATTAGCAATTGGTACATGATTTAGCCATTCTTTTTGGCTAAACTTTATAAATGAATTATCTTTTGAACTTCTGATTCACATTATTTCGTTTGAGGATTAGGATGATAATTCATTTCAACTAATCTTCTTTTCCAACTACCTATTCTTTCCTCTAATGTTGGGAAAATTGATTCAAAATGATAATCGAAAAACTGAGTCATAGATGAATATCTTGTTAATGATTTAACATATTGTATTATAGATTCATATCCAACATATATTCCCAACCTTATTTGATGACTTATCTTAGTACATTGTGGTGCAGCAATTGAAAAACATGCAACATATCTATAAACTTAAATGGGAAATATTAGGTTACTTCCCAAAAATCAATTGCAAAGGAAAAGACTTGTGATAACTTATTGGCTTAATGATAATTAATACCATAATATGTAAGATTGCTTGTCCCCAAATATAAATTGGAAGTTTTGATCTCTTGAGTAATGGTCTTGTAATCAATTTTAAACGCTTAATAACTGATTTTGTAAGTCCATTTTGTGTATATGAACATATGTTACAGGATGTTCAATATCGATTCTAATAGGCATATTAAAAGCCTTATATGTAAAGTCACCAATATTATCAATACGTGTTTTCTTAATCGGATAACCCAAAAAAAGAGAGTTATAAGTCAGATTAGTTAAGTAAGTAATCTTGCAAACGCCTGGTTGCGAGTTGACAACAAACAAACATGTGACCATTTAGTTGATGCATCAATTAAAACCATAAAATATCTAAATGCTTCACATGGTGGGTGTATTGGTCTACCAATATTACCCTGTATACATTCTAAAAATGTGAGAGATTCCTTCTCAATTTTGTTGGTGGTGATCAAATTATCAACTTCCCTTGAAAACAAATAGTATATAAGAATTTATTGAATTGAAGAATCTTTTGGCTCTTTAATAGTTGTTTATATGAATTTTCAATTATCTTTTACATCATAATAGATCCACAATGGCCCAAACTGATTATGCCAAATAATAAACTTATTGTAAACTTTTGGTTTACAACATTATGTGTTTTAATTTGTACTAATACACGTGTGGTACAAACTAGATAAAAAATATGTAATTTTTTTTACACATTCCTTAGTCTAAGTCTCATAATATAAAAAATTTTCCTCACATTTGAAACTTAATAAGTTTTATAAAAATACATCAGCTCTTCCGAAGCCTTTATTTGTCTTTATAGTACTAGATACAGTATTAACATTGACTTATTGCATTACTAAATAAGAAAAATATTTTTTACTTATGAAAAAGTTGTTATATTGTCAATAAGATACATATATTCATTACTGATTTCAATATCAACACTCATTTTTCATAAAAACCAGGAGCGTAAATAATCAATATGAGAAAATCTGATTAAATTATAATCAATTTGAAATTGAAACCATCTACTATTTAACAACTATTGAATTGTAATTTTTAATTAACTTGAAACATTCATATTGTAAATAATAATATCTAATAAAAACTTTAATGTTGACAATAATGATTAAAACTCATATATTAAAAATTAGTTATTTAAATAAATAATGCATATGTGGCTACATTCACTTTTGGAAATAGAGTAATGCCAATCGAACGAGCCTTGTGATTTTTCATCAAAAACTCATTATTTTTTCTAACTCAACTCAGAATATTTCTTAAATCATTTGACTTAATATTGTTGCTACAAGAGTACAATAAATGCATGAAAATAAAGAATATGTTTCTAACATATTTTTATCGATATTTATTTTTCCATACAATTTCAAATTAATAAATGATTAATTCTAGAAGTTACATCTTCTCAATCTATCTTCGGACACCAATCTAATCCTCAAATTCACTATAATTTTATACTATAAAGACGTACATAATCTTTGGAGGAATAACATGATGTCCTATATTGGGGGGCTCGATTTGAGTATTTACTCTATTTTATTTCAGCCTTTTTAATCAATGTAATATAATGGCAATTAAATTTTTGGTCACATCATGTCCTATTAAAATTGCTTCATATGGGAAATTAAACACATGTGAAGATATATCTCGACACAATTTTACTTTATCTTTTTAGGAAAGGAAGTAGAACACACGGAAATAACAGCCATTAGAGTCAACTATAAGCAACCATGCAACTTAATCATACGTGCTTTTGAAAGAATCACAGTTTTTTTTCAGTGATCATATTTTTCTTTTAAATTGTTCCAAATAACAAGTGAATCTTTTACACTATAACTTATAATAATAAAATGATAAAAAAGATCATTGAAAATTATCTTAACATTGGTATAACAATAGACGTATAACTTTATGAAAACACATAATGTATTATAAACATTTAATATATTATAAATGATTACAAAAATAAATTGAGACATAATAAATTAAGAAATAAATTAATTAAATTTAATGAAACATAAAAATAAATTAAAAATCTAAATGTTATCAAGTAGCCAAATATATTAATGTAATTAACTAACATGATACTAACTAATATATTAATTTTGATTTATAATGCAAACACATATCAAATATAATAAGATAATATAAATAAATGTGCCAACAATTTTTTAAAATTATGTTAAAAGAATTTAATTCCTTTATATCTAATTTACATTATTTAGTAAATAATGCATAATGTACTGACCTATAGTAAGTTTGTATTTACAATTAAAACTATTTCAATAAAATAATTTTAACGTGCACAATACATTAATTTTTGCAATTGATAGAGTCATTATTGATAATAGATTAAATGTAACATATACAAACAAATTTCATTCAACAATATAACTATGAGTAGACAAAAATAGAAAACCAACCACAAGTGTTTAATATATACAATTTATCACTTAATATTTGTTTATTGTAATCCATTCATGTAATCATTAATAATAAAGAATCTTTTCAAATAAATGAGAATAAAGAGAAAACTCTTATATTAGAAACACATATGGATGATATATAACATTACCCATAGAATCCTTATAAAAATTAGTAAAATATATTAAGTTACAAATTTACACATTATTAACACAACTCTTATTTCTCTCAATAGAATTTCATTTTATTGTTTAAAGAAAATTAATCAAACACATCATAAGCAAAATACAATTCTATATTTCAATATATTAAAATAACATAAAATAATTTTAAATATTAAATTGACATAAATATTATCATAATAATTGAGCAAACACCTGGTGCTCCTAACAATATCGAAGGAAGGATCAAACATAATATATTTTCATGTTATTTGTCCATTTTTTTTTCTTTTCACAATACTTTTTCATTTTTGGTGAGAAAAATTCTTCTTTTCTTTTCTTTTCTTTTTTGCACTATTTTTCAACTTTTGGTGAGATTTTTTTTTTTCACTTTTGCATTATTTTTTCATTTTTGGTGAGAAAAAATGTTGTTAAAATTTCATTCTTTGATAGTGTCTTCAAGACCCATTGCAAAAATATTCTTAGAATTTATTTATTTTTGTAGAGTCTTCAGGACTCATTACTTCTAAATAAATTTCACATTTACATAAATAATACAATAATACAAATATTCTACCAAACACATAATATAAAGAATATGATCAGAGACAGAAGCTGACCTTAAAATATGAATTCAAAAATATGACTTTTTCTTGCAAGTTGTAATGTCAATAATAAATATGATCAATGAAGAAAAGACATTCGTGCTGATAACGTGTTATGAAAATCTATATACAACTATAAACTACAATTTAGAAGTAGAAGAGATAGAGAACAGAGAGAAAAAATTGAAAGAATTAAGATTCCTTGTATTATTTCCAAAAATGAGGTAACCTATTTATATATACAAATTGTAACTGAACGGTTACAAATAGTTTAATAGCATTAAGGCAAAATATAAATAATCATAATGTATAATGAATATGGACAACCACTATTAAATATTCGTAACATATATCTATTAATCTATCCTTTTTGCCACTCATAGGATGCTATTTTCGACGCTTGTCTTGAGAACTTTAACCTCATCCAATAATATTTGTCTTCATTTTGAATTGATTCAAGTACTTTGAAAAAAAAAATAGACCTATTATAATTTTATTGGATTTAGGGCACATTTCAATTCAGTGTAACCTATTTTGAGGCAAAATGATGTTTTATGACATGTAATCTCTTCAGAAATTAAAAATAAATTATGAAGTTTTTTTTTTCCAGAAAATAGGCTATGCATGTATAAAGTAGTTTTATACTATCATTTAATTACAAACCACTATGTATAATAAGTTTGTTGATTTTTATAATAACTACCTTAAAAGTCATACCAATACTGATTTTTGATTAGTTGATAGTATAAATTTTTTTTACACTAACAGTACATAATCACTAAACTCTTTTTTATTTAAATTAACATTTTATATACAACATCAATATTTTTATATTAATATAGCTTTTAATATATATTATCAAGGTTGTCAAACTCGAGAGTTTACGTAAACTCGTGAAGGCTTTGTAAACTAGACTCGTAAACTCGTATGAGTTTATTTAATATAAAAAAATATATTCAAACACAGAAACACCTATAAATAACATAATAATTTAACATTTCAACTCCATAATTAAGCATAATAGCAAACTATAATAATAAAGTAAGTATGTAACAAAGTTTAGAAGTACATTACTACTAAATAACATCAAAAAGCTACACCAATCATGCATAAATTCATATAAAACATAAGTCTTAAAATGATAGCATTTAAAAAACTAAAAAAGGACTAATGTCTTTAAATCTCCATGTCCAATCCTCTAATAACATCATCTCCAAGATCACCATCACCAGCACTATCTCCATCATCATCAACCTCTTCCTCAGATGAAGAATGCTCATCAGCAACATTGGCATCCAAAACCAAATTATCAAGATCAAAAGCATCCAAAGTTGGATCACTTGAACTTCCTCCAAAAAATTCAACATTGGTACCATCACCTTCAGCTTGAGGTTGCTTAATTGAAACATTGTCTTCATCAACATTATCACCCTCTTCCGTTATCCATCCATCATTAGATTCAATATCATCAAAAGGAAGAGCTACAGTTTTTCTTACTTGTCTACTGTTTAACTTCAAGTTGTACATCACATAAACTAAACCATTCATCTTTTTCTAATGCAAGCAATTTCTCCTCTTTGTATGAACCTAGAAAATAACACATAAAAAATAATTGTATTTGTATGATTATCTAAAGACTAAACTAAATAAAGAAAATTAAAAAAAACAATAAAACACAAATAAAGTCATGAACTTCAATTACCATTTCAAATGAGCTCCAATTATGCTCACATCCAGAAGAGCTACAAGTCAAGCTCAGAACACAAATAACAAACCTCTTCAATTCTGGACATCCATCCCCAAACATCTCCCACCATTCTGCAGGTTGCATAGTTTTCCTATAAGCCTTTGCATTATCCATAGGAAAGAGATCTTTAGCAAAATGAAAATCAAGAAGCTGCATACTAATTTTATTCCTTTCTGTGACATCCTTTACCAATCTTTTCATGCAAGCATACAACCCTTCTTTCACCTCAGAATCATCATTTCTAAAATTGGGTTCATAGTACAAGTGGGGATTAAGATAATATGCAGTTGCATGTAAAGGCCTACGAAACTAGTTCTCCCACCTCTTATCAATAATTTTCCCCACGGGTTCATAGCTACATAAATACCAAATATGCTACATTAGAAATAGACTAGTTACATAGATAAGTAAATTAAATAATAAATGAGTCAAAGTTAGGAAAGTTTACCTTTTCTTAACATTATTAAAGTTGCTTCTAATATTTTCTTTTGTACAATCCATCTCCTCATATATCAAACCCATGGCAGGTTTTACATCAGAATCCACCAGTTGAAGGACCACTATAAGAGGGGCAACAGCTTTAAGACATATGGTTACATTCTTCCAAAACCAACTATCTAAAACTGCACTTTCTATTTTTCTTCCCTCTTATGAAGTTCCAAACTTACTATTTTTCCACTCTTCAGAACTAAACATGCTCATCAGTGACGCTTTCATTTCATGGAGACAAGTTAAAGCCAAATAAGTCGTGGCAAATCTAGTCATACCAAGCCTAATCAAGTCTTTCCCTTTTGTGAACTTTTTTAGCATACTAATAAGCATTGTTCTACCATATATGTAAGTGGTAATCCTTCTTCCCTTCTTTATAGTAACTTGATTGAAGAAGCAAGAAGAAGATTACTCTTGCCCCAAGGAAAATTAATATAGTTTTGATGATTTAGCCTCTTGATGAGTGCAAAGTTGTAATGTGTGTTTATACATGTGTGTGTGTGTTTGTGGTCTTGCATGATTTACCTTTATCCTTAATGGTTTGATGGTAATGAGCTCAAGATTTAAGAATTAAAGGTTAACAAAGTGGAAATATATTTTCTATAAGTCTAAAATTGAATTTGAAGAGAAATAATTTGATAAAACTTGTTTTTAAATTGATAGGAAGTAAGAACTACACACTAAAGCTTTAGAACTACTCAATCTTATATTAAAGAACCATTTAATCGGTTAAGTTAGCTTTGTAATCAATTAAAATTGTTTAATTTCGTGTAAATAGTGAAAATATACGTTGTTTTAACTAGTTAAATCAATATGCAATCAATTACATGTTTTATGTTTTAACTAGTTACAACATTATGTAATCAGTTATTTCAGCAGTAACTAATTACATAATTCTGTAATTAGTTACATAATATAAAACTATTTTGTCCTATATGAAAATAACTAGTTACAAAGTTATGTAACTAGTTATTCCAGTAAAGACAAATTTGAATGGCCTCTGTTTTAACTAGTTATAAATGAAAATAACTAGTTAAACTCATTCAAACTTCATTTTCCAGATTTTAAAGAACAAAATAACTAATTACAAGTCTAAATAACTAGTTGTTCCAGTAAACTCTCTATATAAAGTGAACATTTGTGAGTCTTTTAACAACACTTTTACAAATTCACTTTTCTAAATTTTTGAGAGAGAGCTTTTCTAAAGAGAATTCATATTATTCTTCTACTCCACTACAAGTTTTAGATCAAACATCAAAGAGCTCATCATGGATCAATCTTGAGGATACAGAAAAGTCTTTTCTTGGGTAAAGTTGATTGGTTCTTCATTGTTTTCCATCTATCACAAACCAAGGTGATATCTAACCTTCTTTTAATTTGATTTTCGTTCTTGAGAAGGTGTCTCTCATTTCTTCCTTGTGGTAGGGTTCCACAAAAAAGGTTTCAAGTTTTTCTTGATAGGGTTCAAGAAACTTAATTGTGTGGTTTGTTTGATTATAATTCTTGTGTTTGTACATAATGTTTGTAAACATTTGAATTATTTAGTGATAACACCAATCGGTTTGATTGGAAACTGGATGTAGATCACAGTGGTGGTGATCGAACTAGTATAAATCTTGTTTCCTCTTTTTCTTTCCTCTATCCTTTTGCTAGCATATTGAATCTTGATCACTTGCATTTAAAATCATAAGGCTCTTTGCATAGAAAAGTTCAAGATAAATTGATCCAATCCTATTTCATTCGTATAACCAAATCAATAAGATTCAAAGCTTTTGAAAAATCTAATTATTCATTATTGAAAAGAAATTGGAAATTCTTGAAATTTTTGAAAGATCTAGTTCACTCCCTCTTCTTGGATCCAACCTTTTTGTTTAACATTAATGAACCTTCAAATGTTTCTCAAAATCCTCAAATATCAAATCAATGTAATGGGCAACACAAGGGGTCCAATACAAATTTGGCCGTGTCTGCATCAACAATTCTCTGACTGCATTGAAATTTGCAGCATTATCAGTAACCACCTAGACAACATTCTCTTCCCCAACAAATGTAACAGCATCATCTAACATCTTAAAAACTTTATCAGTTGTTTTTGAAATGTCTGAAGTGTCTAATGAATACAAAAATACTGTCCATTTTGGACTGTTCACCAATAAGTTACAAATTAAACGCCTTTTTTTATTTATCCACCCATCAAACATGATAAAGCAACCTGTTCTATTCCACTCCTCCCTATACTCTTGAAGCATTGCATCAGTTTTTCCCACTGCTTATGTCAAGAGCTTCTCTCTAATGTCATGATAAGATGGAGGTTTGTAGCCAACTCCATATTTCCTAATCATCTCACACATTTTTGCAAATACAAGATTTCTAATAGCATTGAATGGAATGACACTTGTGTAAAAAAATTCAGCAACTTGAGCATCAACTTTCTCTTCATAGCCTTTTTCATCATTTGATTAAAAGCTACTTGAACTCCCCTACCACTAGCAAATTTTCCTTTTCCTTTTGATCCATACCCCTTGGTCTTTGAGAGCTATTTGTCTCCACCCTCTCACTTTGTTCATCATCTCCTTCATCAATACTATTCAATCTTCTTTTATTCAATGATGCCTCTTTAGCCTCTACAATAACTTTCATCATTAGTGTTTTAATTTCATCTGGCACCGTAGCACAAGGCTCAGAATCTTCTCTAGTCCCAGCAAGATGATGCTTGAATATAAAAAATCCTCCACTTACAATATTTGAACAATAGTTACATTTCACTTTCCTACCATTGCCCTGAACATTAAACCCATGTTTCCACCCAATATCTGACCTATTCCTACAAGCATTTTTACTTCTAGTTTTAGCAACCGAGGAGGCACCCATAGCTATATTGTCATTAGATGAATTTGATCCACTTCTAGACATATTATAAATTGGTTGTATACTGATATCAAACACAATAACAAAACAAATATTAACAAATAAAAATACAAAACCAGTATAACGGAGTTTAGTCCATCCAATCCGGCAAAATACTCAAAACTGAGTTCACCACAATTAATTGATTCAATTCGGTCAAAATCAATATACAAAAGCAATTTAGTAGTCACAAATCACTATGGGGACTGGGGAAGATCCAACTAGAAACAGGGTACAGAGCAAGACAAAGCTTCACCTAAACAGAGCTTTAACAGAGTATAGAGCACAGAGCAGAAACGGAGACACCAGACGCGACCAACAGAGAAGCGAAATGGAAGGGAAGCGAAATGGTGAACCTCAACATCTTCGTCTTCAAATTGGAGGGGAATGACGTGGCACAAAACGCGATCAAGAAGAAGCAAATTGCGATCAAGAGCAAACAAATGGCAAGGGTCCGAGCGTCGTCGTCATCTTTAGATCGAAGGGGAACAATACAAAATGCAAACGGAGTAGAGCAAAAATGAACTAGGTCATGGGGTCTTCCAAGCTCGTCTTCAAATTGGCTTAAAATGCCCAAAACGAGCGTCGTTTTGGCTCTTTTTTCACCCCAACAAACTCGCGGTCTCGCCTGCAAACTTGCAATTTTGAGCGAGTTTGCTTGAGTTCGCACGAGCCTACTCAAAAATGATTCTGCTTGCTAGTTAAAACAGTTGGGGGTTGCAGACTTGTAAACTCGTCTGATTCTACGAGTTAACTCGCAATTTTGATAACCATGTGTATTATTAAATATCCATGAACTTTTATAAAATGAATAACATAATTTAAGGTGGTGAAATTATATTAAGCTAATCAATTCCATGTCACAATTTGAAAACATTACGAAGTATTATACAAATTATATTAATTAGGTGGGATATATTTAGAAGATGTGGTCGATTTCGAAGTCGCTTAGAAGTATGCCTTTTTACCAAATTAGTAATAAAAAAATTGCCAAAATAATATAGGGACAAAAAGTATTTACCAAACTAAGGTGTTTTGGACACGTCAAATTTGACGTGGAATCGATGTAAGAAAAGGCGCCACTAACAATAGTGTTGCACACTTTATTTTTGTACAAACAAAAGGTAGTGCTAGTCAGAGGGGCGCCACTTGTAAATTGTTTTTCGTGAAGGAGGCGCCCTTGCCACTGGCGCCACCTTCACGTTTTTTTCTACATGCATGTTGCTTGAGTTACAAGGTCTATATGCATATGGTTCTATGACTATGTAGTTATGATAGAACATGACCTTTTCTTAGTCTGCATGGGTCAGTATGATTAAGAGGTGCCCATGACAGTGGCGCCACCCATTTATAACAAATTGCCATAAAAGGCATTGGTTATACTGGCGCTAATTGTTATAGAAATTTATATTTTGTAAAACATGAGAATAACACAAGAAGGAAAGTTGAATTGTGTTATTTAAAAAAAAATTGCAAAACCTTTTTCGAAAAGCATTTCGTCTAAAGGATAGAAAATAAAAACTTTTTGAAAGATATTTGTAAAACCAAAAAGAAGCTGTAAGTAAGAAAGATACACAAATTTATACTGATTCGTTTCATCTCAGAGACTACGTACAGTTCTTAGTAACCAACCAAGTTCCACTATAACTTAAACAAGTTACAAGTATTTTTTTATCTAAGCCTCTTCAAGCTCAACCCAAGTAGTTTTTCACTTGCCTCTCCAAGCAAATACCCAAGTATTCTTTTGTCTAAGCCTCGTCATGCTTTTTACCAATTTCACTCAGAAAAAGGTTGAGGGTAAGTTATCACACTTAAGCTAACGTCTTATCAGACGAATATATACTGAAGCCCAGGAAAGTGTTTACAAGCAAAATATGTGCAAGATTACAAAATGAAAGAGAAAGCTTGCCAAGAGCCTTTCTACATCGTTGATGGTGGCCTACTCTTCTATTTATAGGGTTTTCCCAAAAGTGTCCATTGTGCATGCTTTTGGAGACATCCTTCGTCTAGTATTGTAAAAGAAAAGAAGAGTTGTTGGAGCATTAAACGTCGCATTTAATGCCTTTTACCAACCAGTCACTTTGATAAGGTAAAGCAGTTTGCTTATCTAACTTTTTTCATACTCAATTGTGTTGCAGTGGACATATATTGCTTTTCGTACTGACATCTATACTCAAATTCCTTCTTTTAAGCGTAAAGTTGACTCTTATCGAGGATAGGTACATAGATGTTGTCTTTTTCGAGGGGGCACGCGCTTTTCAAAATCACAAAAAGTTTCTCGAAAAACAAAGCTTTAAAAAGACAAGTTTAGCACACACACACACACACATATATATATATATCGTCTTAGGAAGTTAGTTTGCATACATAATTCGGGTAATAAGACGATAGCAAAAACATGTGAAAGAGAGTGATCATACGATTAAGCGTAAGATTGTTTGTTATTATCAAAACAAAGTGAAGGTCATAAATTTGTCTTTTGCCTTAACAAATTTCAAGAAAACTAACTAAACTGAACTTGCAATGAGGTATAGGTTTGGTGTCATACATGAATTGATGTTTCATGCATGCATGCAGTAGATTGGCACATTAGCATTACAAATTAGGGCAGAATGCATGGGATATGTCAAGCAACATTCATTTACGAGGGTTAACGGTCAAAAAATTACATTAAGTTTGTTTGTGAGTAAATACATGCATGGAAATTTCGTAATTGGTTTAATTACCTTTTTGGTCCCTATAATTGCGCAATTTTTACCATTTTGTCCCTATAGTTAAAAATAATCCGTTTTAATCCTTATACATGTACTTTTAATATCGGCTTGGTCCCTGTTGTTTTAAACCGCCACAAAATGAATAAAAAACACCACAAAATGTCATTTTGTGGTGGTTTTTCACCACCAATTTTCATTTTGTGACGATTTTCTTTCACAGAGTTAAGACACACTTGATAGCAATGACTAAACCGATATCAAAAGTGCATATATAGGGACTAAAAGGAATTATTTTCAACTATAGGGACCAAAAGGTAAAGTTTGTGCAACTATAGGGACTAAAAAGGTAATTAAACCTTTCGTAACTTATATGTAAACTCTCCCTTGAGTTTGTTTAATAAAATACAACTATCACAAATGTTAGTTCCTTTTGAATTTTTTGAAGGTATTGTTATGTTGCTTCAGCAAAGATGAGGGATTTTTTGTGTGTCTTATGTTTAGGATCTTTGTTACAGTGGTATGTCATGTACTATCCTTGTTATGGACCCAGGCTAAGGTGGGAGACCCAGTCATATCACCCACTATAAGAAACTTTTTTTAAATCATTAGAGCTCTTCATTTTTAAATCAACGAGTGATATTTTTTTTCTTTTCTTTTCCTTATTTTCTCCTTCAATTTCCCCGATTTACCCTTTCTTCTTCGTCATGTAGATGGCTTCCCTCATATCTCCTTCTTCCTTTGTTGAAAAGCCAAACACTTGTTTTTCCCTTGTGCTACCCAAATCACAAAAACAAACCAACAATCAAACCACCACACGTGTAAATCAAAATAGAGAAAACTGACACCACTAAGCCATGATCCCCTATTGAGCATGGACACAAAAGTCCATCAATTATAAAACACTATTGAGAAGGATCCATAAGCAAAGAAGATGGGGGGAAAAAAGAAAAAAAAAACAATGCACCAATCTGGTGTGTGAGAATAAGCATGGAATAACTTCAAAACGAACTGCCAAATAAAATCAATTTTGCTTAGGGTTTCAACCAGATATGATTAGGGCTCCCAAAAAAGCGATGGCAACACGATATTAGGTTGTTCCCTAAGAAATCAAGATCAACAGCAACAGTTGAAGCATCCATAACATCCAGCTAATGGTTCAAATTTTCAGATAAGTATGGTGTTAGCAAGACTAGTAGGCATGATTGGAGGACGAATTTTTGTCGCAGCCTCAAAAAGGTTGCCAAATGTTGAATATGTTGTATTTGTATTGAATGAATTGTCCACCGTGAGTCAGAATCGCTGGAAAATTGACAATGGTGTTTGGATTAACTCCGACTATTACTGTTTCTTCTCCTCATCGAAATTTCTCTCTCAAGGAATCTGTCTTTCTTTGGAAATCGTCAAAGAAGAGCTTTTCTCTCTTCTCACTAGCAAATTATAGCACTATTCTTTCTTTCTTTAGAAACTATCAAAGAAGAAGAATACAATGGAAAGCAAAAGAAACGAGTGGTAAATTAGGGAAAAAGATGGAGAAAAAGAAAAAATAAAAAGGAAAAAAAATAAAAAATATCATCCTTGATTTGAGAGAAAAAAATTTAATAGTTTAGAAAAGGTTTCCCATAATGGGAGACATGTTGGAGTCTCCCACACTAGCCTTCGTCCTTGTTATGTTCATATATTGTTGTAGAATTTTTGCATATATTCCTAGTTACTTGTTTTATACTGATTCATTTATTGTTTTGTTTGTGTTTGTAAAAAAAAAAAAAACCTTAAATGACCACATTAAAGAGGGCAAGATCTTATGATCTTTGGTTTATTGGTTAGTTCTTTGGTTCATTTGACTTATACCATGTACACATTATGTGTGTGTTTGAATTACAATTTACAACGTGAAGTTTAATTGAACTTAATTTTGTAAACTTAAGTTTAATTAAAAGTAAGTTTAGTATAAATTAATTTATGTCTGGATACTTTTATTTTAAAAGGACTTTTATCAAAATAAAACTTGTTTGGATGATATTAATCAAAAGCACTTTCTATAATCACGAAAATGGATATTGATTTTATAATGAGATATTAATATTATTTATTTCATTATTTTTTAAGTATATTTGAATTGATAATATATTATTATTAGTACATTTTAAAAAAATGGTGCTAATATTATAAATTAAAAATAATAAGTTTGCAAAAAATGTTAAAATATATACATAAAAAATATAATCTTTTATAACAAAAAAATTGTCAAGAATCATTTATTTTTTTTCGTGAGGTGTAATATACTCTAAAGAGAGATTAAACGTTTTTTTTTAAATGTATTATTCAGTAACATATCTTGCTTCAATGTACATTTATCGTACCCATTATAATATACTGTGATTTTGTTGGAATAAAAAACAGTAATTAATGCTTCTAACCATTTTTTTGATTGAACAAACATTTCCAACAAAACGACATTCAATTTAATGGAAAAATGAAAGATACTAAACAAATGGGTGCAATGTTCAATAAAGGGTGAACGTTTGTTTAGTCACCCAAACTGGAAACTAAACACACCTTACGTTGTTTTGTTCATTTGAACTATAGCATATTCTTTGATTCCTTTTTCTTGAAGTTCCAAATGCTAATATTATTGATCCACCAAAGAAATGTGTGATACATCACTGTCAATAATTTGGTCTAATTGGAAAGGGGCCTTCTAAATCCAGCATCTATCTAACACAAAAAAAGATAATAAAGCTAAACAATGTGTAGCTTTATTTCCTTATCTCTTCGTAAAAGTAAGCTCCCAACATAAAGAGCCCCTCAGCAGTCTTCTATAATCTTCCACCAACCCATGAAACAGTCCTCTACCTCTCAGCTCTGAGTTATTCTAATGTTGACATAATTGCAAGCAATCTGTTTCAAATTGGGCATTTGTTATGCATAACTCTGACACTTTAATAATTGACCACCTAAAGGCTTCCAATTCAACATCAGAAAGTTTTGACGTTGTAACTATAATGCTCCCTGCTTAATCGCGAATAATAACGCCCAAATCTGTACCTACATCCTTCCTCATAACAACATCAAAGTTAATTTTATAATAGCCTTGAGCAAGAAGGAACTGTGCAATATTTGTAGCTTGCTTCATTTCATTTGGTTGGTCCATCGTCTTGAGGTTACTTCACATTTTATCTAGGACTTGAACAAACTCCAACCTTCTTTCTTGAAAAACCAGTTGGTTCCTCCTGTACCAAATAGCCTAGGCCATTGTAAAGACAACTATTTTTGTTCCCCATCTACATTCATAAGAACATACTTCATTCAATCATGGAAGTGAATGAACCTTTCAGTATTGATTTGCAAGCTCAACTAGATGCAAACCAAAGCCTTGAGGTTTTGTGGCAGGCCACTAATGCATGAAAAACAATCTCATCATCCAATCCACAAAAAGGACAGCAAGGGTCCATTGCTACATATTTCTTCAACAAATTACTTCTAACTGGCAAGATATCCAAACAAGCTCTCCATACCAAATTCTTGCATTTTGGTAACGCGTCTCCACTCCACAACATTCCCTATATTTCATCCGTTTGGCAAGAAGAGGATTCAACGAGATTATATTCCAATCTTGCCAAATGGTAACCAGATTTCACGGAGTATATACCATCAAATGCGTATTTCCAATATATACTATCCTCAACCGAATTCAATTTGAGAGGGATAGCCTTGATACATTCTGCAACATACAAAGGAAATAATGTGGAAATGAGCTCATGATTCCAAAGACCTCCTCGGTAGCAAACAGTTCATGCACCAATAAATTTCCTTCAATTAACTCACCATCATTTAGTGATATGCGACATCCAGGTAATCTTGGAACCCATTTATCCTTCCATACATTAACCCTCGGACCATTTTCTATCCTCCAACAACAATGCTTATCCATAAGTCACCTAGCTTCCAAGATACTAGTCCACATAATGCTTGGTTTGTAGCCTTTAGATGCCTCCCAAATTATTTTATTTGGGAAGTATCTCACTTTTAGAACTTGAGCCATTAAAGAGTCCTCATTTACTATCAATCTCTACCACTTATTTGTAAGTAATGCTACATTGAAAGCTTTCACAACACAAAATCTCAATCCTCCTTCCTTTTTATGCTTGGTCAATTTCTTCCAACTCACCCAATGTATCCTTTTTCTCCCCTCCACCTCACCACCTTGAAAGAAATAAGCTATTAGGCCTTATATTTCATTACAAATTGATTGGAGGCAAAAGGAAACATCCTATGCCGTACGTGGGAATGGACTGAACAACCGACTTAATTAAAATCTCCTTTCCTGTCTTTGACAGTGCTTTCTCCTTATAACCTTTCAATTTCTTCTAGACACAATCCCTGAAAATTTTAAAAATATGAGTCTTTGATCTTCCAACCATAGTGGGAAGACCTAGGTATCTTTTATGGCATTCCACAGCCTATACTTCTAGCAACTCTATAAGCTCATCAACTCCATCATTATGCACATTTCAGCTATAGGAAAGCTCTGACTTAGAGAGATTTATCTTTTGTCCAGACATTGCTCATATGATTTAAGAATCAATGAAAGATTTGCTACCTCCTCTCTTATTGCTCTGGAAAAAATTATGCTATCATCTACAAAAAAACAAATGTGAAATCACAGGTGCTGAGTTGGACACTTTAATCCTATGCAACACACCCTGTTCCACTAATTTATGCAACATGGTAGAAAGGGCCTTCACACATATAATACACGGCGATAAAGGGTCACCCTGTCTGAGTCCTCTATATGTCTTAAACTCCCTATGTGGACTTCCATTCACAAAGCTAGAAAAAGACACAGTTTGCACACAATTCATTATCAAAGACATCCAATTAGTAGGGAACCCCAAATAGTAAGTACTTGCTTCAAAATAATTGACTCCACCCTATCATAAGCTTTAGACATGTCTAATTTTAGGCCCATGTACCTCATCCTCCCCTTATCTTTACTCTTCATATAATGAAAACATTCAAATGCAATAAATGCATTATCAATTGTCAATCTATTAGGAACAAAAACACTTTGACTTTCCCTAATTATGCCCAAAAGAATTCTTGTCAGTCTATTTGCTATTGTCTTACTTATAATTTTGAAAATTACATTGCCTAGACTGATAGGTCTAAACTCACTTGCATGGGATGGATTTTTTACTTTGGGAATCAAGACAAGATGAGTTTTATTAATACCTGACGGATCTCCTCCATCATTAAGAATATAAAGCACTTAGGTCATGTTTATGGAATAAGATAGGTGTACCATTTGGATCAGGAGCCCTTATAAGATGCATCTTTTTGACCGCTTCCATCACCTCTTCTTGTGTAAATCTTTCATTCAAACACTCCAACGTGTCAGGAGAAATTCTTTTACCGATTGCACCAACCACCTCCTCAACACTTGTAGGATTTAAGGATGTAATTAATGAAATAGAATATTTAGTGAGCATTTCTACAATATCCTCTTCCTCTTCATGCATAACTTCATTGTCATCCTTGAGGCTGTCAATTGTATTTGTCTTTCTCCTCTGGGACGCTTTCCTATGGAAAAAATTGCTATTCATATTCACCATGTTGAAGCCAACTAGCTCTAGATCGTTGCTTCTAAAAAATTTCCTCCTGCCAAATAAACTTATCTAACTTCCTCTTTACTTCAGTGGTGGCCTTTATGATCTCCTCAGATTGTTCCTTCTTCTGTAACTCTCTAACTTCTTCTTTCCCTCCTTAATCTTCTTCTCTAGGTTGCCAAATTTTGCATTTGCCCACTCCTTTAGGTTTGAACCTGTTCGAGCAATATTGGACAAAATATTTGCACCACGCCTCTATGAAGCCACCACAACAGATTCACACTCCCCCTCCTCTATCCATATTTGCTCGAACCTATATATTCTTTCTCTTTTCTTTGGCTTATTCTTTGTGGTATGAAAGGAAACAAGGATTAGATTATGATATGAACCAAACCTTGCTAAGTGAAATACATGAACCTCCTTCCATACTTTTCTCTGTTATGCATTTACGACAACCCTATCCAGTCGTTCTTGTATATTATCCACCCCTTACCTTGTATTTGTCTAGGTATACAAACAACTTGAGAAGCCTGGGTCCTGGAGTCCACAATCATCCAAAGTATTGGAAAATAAATTTATCTGATTAAGATTCATTGGATTTCCACCTATTGTCTTCTGGATGAGAGTTATGTTGAAATCTCTCACGCATACCCATAGGACCTCTTTCTTAGTCTGGAAAGACTTAAGAAGGTGCATGGTATGCTGCTTCCTACTATCTTTTAGAAAACCATATATTGCAAACAGCTTAAACTTCATATTGTGTGGCAAAGATGTGACCCACATAGAAATATGCTTTTGCAAAAAAAAGATGTTCTCCATCTCCAATCTATCATTCCACATGAGAAAAAGACCTTTAGCCATTTATCATCCATCTCCCAGGCAATCCATTCCAACAACATGACCCATACCTTCATAGTTCTTCAAGCTTTGGATCTCCATAACCTTTTTTTTGGTTTCCATGAGGAATGCTAAGTCGGGACCTTCATTAGAGATGAGTTTGCATAAGGCTCGAATTGCACGTGCGTTCCCAAGCCCATGATAATTCCAATTCAAGGTTCTCACAAGTCTTGACGAACCTAATCAACAAGCATTGTCATTCTTCTAAAAGAACTGGCTTCTTCATAAGACCCCGCCTATCATTCTCATCAATATCCATCATCCCTGTATCCACTTTCCTCTTGCTACATTCCACAACCTCCTCCATATTTGGCTTGCCACTCATTCTTGCTTGGCATTTCCACTTCCTACCCCTCAAATTATGCCCTATTTGTGGAGTCATGGTATTTCCCAGAGGGTCAATAGGTTTCAGATCATTAATCGTGGTTGCGTCATGAATTCCCTACCCATCTAAACTCACAGGACTTGTTAAAGGCCCTCCACCACCATCCTTTGCCTGTGAGAGTTCCTCATGCACGTGAATGTTACCTTCTGAGATGTCATCACCTCCCTTTATCTCCCTATCCTTCGAGGAATCATTTTACAATTGCACCTGCAAAAGTGACTTGAGAACTTGCTTAACTTGGACCCCTTCCTCCTCTAAAATAGGACTCGCCTTTTCTTTCTTTTCATGGTCCATTTTCAACTTCCTTTGAACACTCCCATAGATCACTTCATGATTGATCCCTCCAATAACTGAGGACCTTAATGGTGAAGCATAAAGCCATGGACCAAAAGGAAGGCCATCACCTATTTTCGTACTATCCTCATCATGTAATTCACATGCCTTCAATTGATGATCTAAGCACCCACACCAGTAACAAAAATTGCATAGCCTTTCATATTTGAGAAAAACCCTAATGGGATCCTTCTTTCCATTCTTCACTTGCATGCCATGACAAAAAGGCTTCGTAACGTTAATCAACACCCTAACTCTCATTGATCTTCCTAGCTTATTCTCCTATGTTTCATCCTATTCAACAAATCCACCCATTGCCTCTACAACACATTTCGCCACTCCCTTTGTTCTCAAGTTTAGAGGTAGCTTGTAGATACACACCCAAAATGGACATTTGGATAGGTTCACCTCTTTTAGATTCGCATCCCTCTCCAACTCTCCCAAAACCACTAAATTACGATTGAAGTTCCATGGTGCTATCTTCAAAGCATGAGGTCCATCCCGCTTTTGAAAAAAAAACAAAACAAAACAAGAAAGATTACGTTCAATATTCTAACATCTTGCGCACTGACGAGGGTGAGGAGTGATCATCAGTGTGAAAGAGATAAGGCACGGACAAGGAACGGCTCCTGGCAAGCTTCCAACAGGAAGGGCATATGAATGAATCGAATACACACCGAAATGAGAGGAATCTAGAGGCTGTGCAGGTATAGGACTGTACAGTTGAGGATAGTTTAAAGAAATTAATATGTGCTACCTATACCAATAAGATGCATTTACTTTTCGGTAGCCTATCACTTAAGAACTCTATAGTTAAGCGTACTTGACTTGAGTAATTTTGGGATGGGTGACCTCCTGAGAAGTTTCTTAGGAAGCATATGAGTGAGGACAAAACATGCTAAAAAGTCTCATGTTAGTTTGGGGGCACAGTCATTGATCCTAAAAGTAGCTAGGCGTTACAAATATCCCTTATATCCACCCTCCCCAAACCTTCCAAGATTGCATCATCATAGTTTTGAATGCCTTAGCATTAAAACTCCATTTGTCAAAACCTTCCCCAACAACCAAAAGTTGACCATTGTCTTCCCACCCCTAGCATCCTTCTCCTTTAGCAATAGAACCACGATCTCGTCCTCCTCAGAGAAAATTGTCTCTTGTTGCCCCTCCATCACAATCCACCCTGCAAACCCCCACTATAGCACACCAACGTTGATCACGTCAATAGATAGAAGGACAAAAGCCTTAGAAGTCACTAACAAAATGTGAGCAAAGATGGAAAGAACGTAGTCTTTAGAAAGCTCTAATGGTTGCCTAGGGTTTCAAAGCACAAAACCCTAGGAAAGCATGCAAAGAGAGAACCTTAGGAAGTTATTATATGTTCTTTGGTTCCTTTTTTTACAGTTTCTGTAATGTTTTTTTTTTCTAAAAAATTGAATTTGCTTTCAGATGAAATTGTTGATCCTTATAAAAGTAGTTGTTGTTTTTTTCTTTTAGCCCTTTTTGTAATGGTTTTTTTTAACATAAACCATTATGAATGTATTTAAATAAATTTTTAATAAGTGTCTAATAAGCATTTAAATAAACCATTTTTGTAACTTTTTAATTTTTAATTTTTAATTTTTGAATTTAATTTTAAATTAAACTATTTAATTAAGATGGAATTAAATTAATTTTAAAATGAAAATCTTAGTCTGTCCTTTTGAAACAACTCAAGGTAGTTATTTCTATGTGAGAAATAGCTATGCTCTATCAGTATAAAAACTTTTACACGGTTAACCAATTAAAAATCACTGTTGGTTTGACATTTAAGGTAGTTATTGTAAAAATAAATTTACCATATATGATGGTTTGTGATTGAATGATAGTGTAAAACTACTTTACACATCCAATGCATAGCCTATTTTCTCTTTCTATTTTAACAATAATAGTATATTATTCTATCATTTAATTTTATTAATCTTCTTAATTCTTTACAAATAAAATATTGAACATCATAAAAAATAAAAAATATTTACTATTTTTATTTAGTAAATTAAAAAATTATAAGATAATTTAAAGTTATTTTAATTTTAATAGTTTATTTATTAATGTTTTAGCCGAAATTTATTTTTTTTATTTGTCCAATTTTAAAATGCTTGCTAACTATTTTATAAACCAAACCATACACTTAGTGGTTGCTGCTTGCAGCACAACGTTTAGACTATAAATTGTTTTCGCTCTGAAAGTTTGTGTAGTGCACAACTGCACATCATACTCATTAGACTTTTAGACTATAAATTAGTTTAAAATTGTTAAGTACCATACTAATTTAGGTTTTAAAATTAACGCATGATTAACTTTGAATAATAAAAAATACCAATTATTTAATCACAATTTGGATGAATTAGTACGGGTTAAGATATTGGAGGTTTCTTTTTTAATTTAAATCCACAATGTTAGGATTTAATTTATTTTAATATAAAAGAAACATTTTAATGATTGTGAGTATTATTTTAAATTAACAAGAATTTCTTCCCTTTGTAAATTTTATAATGTAGAATAGAATGAAGAGTTTGGATAAAAATCTTACAGTTTCGTGCCATTTAATGTAAAAATTTCATATATTTTATATGAAAGTATTGTAAAAATTTCATATATTTTATATGAAAGTATTGTAAAAATTTTAAATTATGATACACTTCTTGTGGTCATATTTATAACAATTAATTTTTTAGTGTTTGTCACAACCGGGGTTGCTGCAGGACGGCAAAAAAGAGTTTTAAAAATAGAGAGTCGCCATCAATATTTATTAAGAAAAAACATTAGAAAACCCTAAAAAGAAAATGGTCTATGAAATCAGATTTTGAGTTCGGGAGTCAATTACATGTGGGGAAGGTATTAGCATCCTACAACGTCCGTCATAAAGACAGTTACCTCTGATTGATTAAGCAAATTATTAATGACTTTTAAAATATTTATCTCACCCTAGAAATAATTGCAAATAAAGAATTTTATTTATTATAGAAAAGGTTTTTTATTTTATCTTAAATTTTATTATTTTTGAAATCGATAGGAATGGGTCCCTCCTCCTACATATCTCTTAGTGCAATGGAGAATCAGACTCACGTAATTCTTTTGTAGAAAATATTTGTGTGTTGTCATTTTTTAATTTTATTTATTAGATTTTAGGATTTCTAAACCATCACAGCTCATACGTCCTAAAAAAAAAAAGAATAAACAGAGGTGTACACCTAAGTCAATCCATTGAAGCAAGTTAATTTTAGCTTAACATTTTTTTATTTTTTTTTACTTTATAGAGGAGTCTTAAGACACCAAGCTGTTGCAACTTATGCCTTAACATCTCGAGATTAAGAAGATGTCACATTTAATTAATCTTTTTCTCTATTTAAGATATTTTAAAAAATAGAATATTTCTAATTAAAATAACAATTAAAAACATAGAGAAAAAGTAATAATAACAATAACATTTTTTTTATTTTGTAGCAATTTAATTTTAATTTAACATTTTTAATTTTAGAGAGAAGTTTAAAGACATCAAGTTGTCACAACTTGTGCCTCAAAACCTTAAGATTAAAAAGATGTCACATCCAATTAATCCTTTCTCTAAATTAATTAAAAATAAAAAATTTCTAATTTGAAAAGGACATACAAAGAATAAAATTTAACAACAATAACAATGATAAAAAATAGGTAATAAAACATATAAAAAAGTAAGATAGGCAAATTTACTTCAAAATGCCAATTTGTGGTGAGCACAAAACAATTTACCACGCGCTTCTAGTAGAAGCTCCAAGAGAGGAAAAAAAAGAAAAAATAGATAAAAATAAATAAATTTAACTTCCATAGGCTCTATGCTTTGTATTAATCCTATGATTAATGGATTTTTTTAGCCTTTTCTCATTGCTTGGTAGGCACCTCTTTATATAAGGAAAGGAGAAGATGCATGGGTGTAGATTGTCCAATGTGGGACTTCTAAGTGAAGGGAAGGTGAGAGGGAAGAAATGTGGGACTTGAGTTTTTTTATGATTAAATGGACGACTTTGGGGTTGATTTCCATCAAGACAAAAATTATTTTGGTTTTTGAGGTAGAGATATGAGTTGTAGATCTTTCAACAAGCTTTCCAACGATGCAAAGAACACCTCAAACAAACAAGTATAAATCAAGATACGACATTGTCTTTTCATGGTATTTATCATAAACAAAAAGTTTTTTTTTCAAAAGTTCTTTCATTTCTTTTTTTCTTTTTTTATATATTTTATTTCCATTTATCTAGACAAAATTAGGTGTTCACAGTGTTATATATGTCGTAATTGTTACAAATTTTATTGTTTGTTGTTAAATGCAATATGGTAGGCCGAATCGTGCACCCTGGTCCATGTGATGATTCATTGTTATGCCTTCAACCTATACATATTTTTAACCATGTACAGAACGGTGTGCTTGATCACGTTCTAAACGTCAAATGAGCACTAAAAACTAGCGGACGTGGTGCATTGAACCCAAAAGCAATCAATGACTTTTTATAGCGTGCTAGATTTTTGCGTATCACTGAAATTGATTTTTTAAAATTAAATCATCAATTGATTTTAGCACTAGCAGAGTATTGAAGGCCTGAAGCGCATACTTTTTCATATGGTATGGGGAGAATGTACTATCATCTTAGAAGAAGTTGGTGTCTAGTTAGGGTTAAGGGTTGATGGAGAACCCATAACTGGTAGGTCATTTGGTGCATGGCACCCTATGGTGAAGCAATTATTGGAGGTAGCACCATCAGAAAATGAAATGAGAGCCAAAAGACTAAAAAAGAATTGGCTTGATCAGCATTTCAACGACATCTAAATGCACGTCCATAGTCAGTTATAGTTGGAACGATATACCTGAGCGTTCATTTTACGTATGTTAAAGGGAATGCTTTTTTCGAATCGTTTCAGTACATATGTATCATTGAGGTTTCTTCCTTTTCTTGAAAATTTTGATGCACATGGCCAATTAAGCCAGGATTAGTTGATCTCAGCTATCTATATTGTGAATTATGTTTGGCTACCAACTATGAACGGAAGGAATTGGGTGGCACATGCATTTTAGTGCAACCGTGGGCATGGGACAAGTTTCCTTTTGTGCACCTGTTAACCATCCAATGCAAATACCTATGGTTCCATTTGGTGCACAGTTAGTATACTTGACTAATTTTATAAATGTAAGAAAAAAAAATGCAATATATATATAATTTAAACCTTATTTATGTGTTAATACACAAGTGGCATTGTACACTCCCCATGTTTATCACCGCTTCCTTCAGTTTTATATTTTTAAAGCAATGGTTAAAATTGCTTGTGATGTGGCAAATGCAATACACGTGGTACGCACTTGGTGGTTGCCATCCGAGGTTTGCATTTGAAAAAGCTAATTTAATGCTTTGATGACGGTATGAGATCAAACATATACCTTGCTTTTGAGTCATATGTCATCTTAACTTCTACAGGAACCATGACCAATCATTTAATGTCTCACCTTGAACAATAGCAAACATAATTGGTAGTACACAGGCATTCCTATCTTGTGTTGTGACAATGAGCAATGTCCCTTGATACTTGCCATACAATAACGTACCATCTATTTATATGATTGGTTTGTAGAGGTTAAATGAACCACATAGTAATAATTTTAATACAAAAGTTTTTTTTAAACAATTTAAATAAAATAGATTGTTTTAAAATAATCTTTTATTCAACGTATTTAAATATAAAACTTATTTTTATAATTAAATATAATAATAATCAACTATGTATATAATTAGTTATTAAAATAATATTTCGCAATTAATCTAAACAAATCATTGATTAAAAAATAAATTTTTTTATATTACAAAAATATAATTGTAAAAGATATCGCTATACGTATATTATAATTAAGTAATAAGGAGTAAAAAAAAATTGCTTCAAATTATGGCTGAACATAGGTCTGATCAACCCTACCTACTTGAATAAATTGAATCAAATCAGACCAAATAATAATAATAATAATAAGTTGGATTGAGTTGACTGATCAAGTTAAATTTATTTATTTTAACTTGACCAATTTAGGTCGGGGATATTGAGTTAAATAAAGTGACAATAATTTGACCCAACTTAGATATGTCATTTTATATTTTATAATATTAATTAAATGAATGTTAGAGACTTGAGATTTATTGTCAAGCAAAGTAGAAGAGAGGAAAAAAGATATTTTTCAAAAGATTCATGCACATAGCAATGTAGAAAGAGAGGAAAAAGGATATGTTCCAAAAGTTCCATCTACATGATATTCGACATTGTTGCAACCAGGGTCACGACGGGACGGCAAAAATGATATTAAAAAAAACAAAGGAGTCGCCACCATAGTTTATTAAGGAAAAACATATGAAAAAACCTAAACGAAAGGTCTCGAACCTAGATAAGGATTCAAGAGTTGGTTACGCATAGGAAAGGTGTTAGCACCCTATGACATCCATTATAAAAACGGTTACCCTTTAACTTAATGTGTGAAAATATAATTGTCTTATCCTCTTGCTTAAAATTTTTTATTTTTTTTTAAAAAGATTATTATTATTTATTGCATTTTGAGATCGACAGGAATGAGCCACTGCTCCTACGTATCTTGTAACACCCCTACTTTTATATATTAAATTATTCTGTATGTTTTAAATTTTTTTTTAAGTCATCAATGTATTTAGAACAATTAATAAGAATTTTAGAAATTTTTCTAGAATTTATTGAGATAATTTTTGTAAAATGGCAAAAATATCCCTAGTTGACTGTGAGAACCAACTAGAGACTTTTTGACTTCAAAATATTTTGAAAATTTATATTAAGTATCTCTCATTATAAAAAAATTATTTTGGAAGAAAAGTACTGAAAACTATAACAATTCTATTTCAATTCTTCCACTATTCTTTTTAATATTTGGTAATCCAATTTTGAAAAATCAGAAAAGAATTTTGAAATTATGACTGCACCATTTTGCTCAGGATTTCAAGAACTATTTCATTATGATTTTTAATAATTTTTACGAGCCAGAGCCCAGAGAAATTAGAAAATGACAATTTTGTCCCTATTTCTCAATATTAAAAACTGACATAAGAAAAAGATTCAATTAACATTAAAATGTCAATTTGAGCTTGGAAGTATGTCATATATATTAAAATATAATTTTGGGAATTTTCTGATAATTTTTTGGAATTCTTGTGTAAAATGACCAAAATACTCCTAGGTGTCTAATAAGCTAGCTGGTATTGGTTTAACAACCAAAATTGGTGAAAATGGTAATTTCAATTTATTTATAGGTGAAATATTTTATTTCAGAATTTTCATAAAAAATTTTGTATTTATTGAATTAAAATAGATTTTTTATGAATTTTCTAGCTTAAAAATACAAAATAAATACATATAATTCGAAATAAATTAATAAAAATTAAAATTAATTATAAGAAATTTATTTTTGATAAAAAAATAATTTATTTGTAAATTTTTACATTTAATTGCATTTTTTTGATATTAAAAGTCAATTTTTTTGAGTTTAGGCGATTTTATCGGTACCAGTTAATTTACCGGTAGACAAAATTGACATCTAGAAGGAGGACAGCTAAGGGAGCACGTCCCCAACCTAGGAATAGCTGATTCACCACCCTAAATGGTGTATGTGTCCCTAAATTGGATTAAAAATAAATAAAAATTAGATTTACGACATAATAATGACATAATGGATGATGTAATGGTGGGACACCTAAGCTCCCCTTTTCCCCTATAAATACGACCATCCATGAACAAGATTTTCACCATTCCTCTCCTCCATAAGCTAGAGAGCCTCTCTCTCTAAAATTTTTTCTTATTTTGTTTTTATGTTAAAATTTTACTAGTTTTCCAACAACTAGTAAAGTTCTCTTTCTAGGAACTCTGCATCAGCAATTTCATCCTCTCTATCAATTATCTTAGAGGTAATGGGGGGAGTGGGGTTGGTTCTAAATTTATTGTCACTTTGCATGCTGGTAGAAAAGGTTTTCCCCTAAACCCGTTTATGCTTAAATTTTAGTATTGTTATTATTGTTTAAAGTTAAACTTTAATTTTTACTAAGTTGTTACTCTGCCCAAATTTAGATTATTAAATCATGATTATTAAATTGTTACTCTGCTCAAATTTAAATTATTAAATTTTACTTGCTAAGCTGTTACTCTGTTCAATTTTAGAAAATAAAAATACATTTACTAAGCTGTTACTTTGCTCAAATTTAGAAAATCAAAATGCATTTATTTAGTTGTTATTCTGCCAAAATTTTAGTAATTATACTATAATTGTTATATCGTTATTCTGTTAAAATTCTGGTATAGTGCAATTTCTAGTAAATAAGGCAGAAATGTTGATTGTACTGGTACTCAAATTAAATGAGACTAGGAAAACCTCTTCTTGAGAAGTTAGGAAGTGATAATTTAGTGAGTAATGTAAAGCAAGTGACATGCAGTGGTAAGACACCCTGCTAGGGAAGCCACAGTTTGGCACTCTGAGGAATGAAAGGCAGGGACCCACTTGCGGAGGTCTTGGGGTAGGCATCGAGTGGTGAAAGTCCCAATGGCCAGGGTAGCGCCCTTGAGTCGTGATATTCGCCTGACCAAACTTGATAACCCGAACAACTGCTCAGCATCCAGGATTGATTTGAGAGTATACTTCTATAAATGGATATCCTAAATTGTTATTTTGTTCCTCAATGATGATGAGGATTGTACCATGTGATGGTGTTGAGAGAGGTATATGTATTCTCAGTCACTTCCCAGGTTCTGTTGAGAACTATTATCCACTAATGGGAAGTATGGATCTATACCTAATCAAGGATAGTCGGATACAATTTAGAATGAACCTTAGGATCCTTTGTATTGTCAGCTGTGTTTTATCTTTGTTTTATGGTAGATTTCCTACCATACATGTAAAAGTGATTTTAGAACAAAACACCTCACTCCATTATTTCTTTTGTGTATGATTGATCGTGATTATTGAAGATGATATTAACACCCCGTGATGCTGAGTACGAGCTAGAAGACACGTTAACGAGGGAGGACTTGAAGACCTATAGTATTTTATTTTTGTATAAGGAATAAGGTAGATAAATACTGTTCTGTATATGATCTTTTTGATGTATATAGTGGGCTAGGTAGCATATGTCTTTCGATGTACTTTTATTTTTTGATTGTTATGTATTACTCAAACCATGATGTACAGTTTTATGATATATATGTATATATCTTTCATCTTTTATTACCATTTCCAAATTCTATTAAGTTTGGAATTTCTTTTAAAAATGGAAAAATTTTACACGCATTTTTATTTACTTAAACTTAATAACTAAATTAATATGAATTGTATTTAATATGAATGGGTGTTACATATCCTCCGATGCAATGAAGAAATCAGACTTATGTAATTCTTTGGGTAGAAAATCGTTTTGTGGGTTTATTTTTTTTAATATTTTTAGTTTTATTTATTTATTTATTTATTTATTTATTATTATTATTATTATTTTATAAGGATTATTAAGATATTAAATCTTAACTATTATAGAGTATTATCCACAACGATAAACAGCCTGACAGATGTAGAATACTCTTGCAAAACAAAGTTGTAGAAGATTTTGTAATATTCAAGTGGGTTTTAGACCCAACATGATAAATCACTAAGTCTACATTTTATTTTTATTAAAAAGAAAATATTAGCTAACAAATTATTAATCAAACTTAAACTTAGATAAAGTTTTTTGTGATATTCAAGTGGATCCTAGACCCAGCATGGATAATCACTAAATCTACATTTTTATTTTTATTTTTTTAAGAAAAGAATTATCAATTAACCATTTATTAATTAATCTTAAGCTCTAAATAGGATTTTGTAATATTTAAATGGGTCCTAAACCCAACATGAAAAGTCATTAAATTTATCCCTTTTATTTTTATTTTTACTAAACCTGACATTACCAAGTTCTATCACTTAGATGTGTCAAATTTATTGAATAACTAAATAAGAAGTACTTTCAAAGTGGTCATATTTAAATCAGTAATGATTATGTATTTTATTATTATTATTATTTATGAAAAGGTGTTTTAATTTTGATTTGGGAGTAACAATCTCAATAGAAAAGATTAGTTTATTTTTACATGTCTTCGGAAGACAAAGTTTTTGTTAATTCTGAGAAAAAAAAGAAAAAATGAATTAGATGTGTTGATGCATTAAGGATGTAATATTAGTATGCGAAATGCGAATGAAAAATGAAAGTAATATCACAAAGTGAAGAATATGGCAATAGCAAATTGTAAACAAGATTAAACAAAGATCCAATAGAAAATGACATAGTTAACAAGATGAATAAAGAACAGAGGATACAATACAAAAGAAAAAAAAATAAGCGTGTAAGGACAAAAGAGAAAAGGAAGATATTATACCTCTATGAATTCTAACAAGAAGGATGAGAACCTAATGCATCCTATTTATAAGCACCCTTTAAAATAAAACTTGTTATAGAAGCTACTGTAACTTACTCTAGAAGCTTTCCTAAAACTTCAATTTTTTATGTTTCTCCCTCTTTCTTTTTCTTTTACAAAATTGGGCCAAGGGCTACTAGCCAAAACCCTTTTATTGGTAAAATTTCTTCTTTTATTCTATTATTAGGTCATAATTGCTAGTCCAAACTTTATATTTCTTAATTTCCATTTTTCTCTTTCTCTTATTTTCATTTATGGGCTTAAAATAAAATGGCCCAATTAGAAACTTAATTATTTACTATTTTTTAATATTATATATATATATATATATATATATATATATATATATATATATATATATATATTCTTTCTATATTTATTTTTGTTATTTTTCTAATTACCCATATAAAATTGAGTGTTCACAGACATATTCGCGTAACACTTTAGTTTATTCATATTCACTTCCTTTAAAGTCTGATTCTTGAGTTTGGATTGACACACCATCCATAATCATACTATGCTTTCTTCTCATGGCTATACCATCATGTTACCATGCATTCACCTTGTTTGGAACAGCATGATTGTTTTACAATGAGGGGCCAATGGACAATGATTAAAGAATGGAAGTGGATAGGTCTTAGAAAGATGGTTTTATAAGCATTTTTTGTTGTTACATTTTTAGATATTTGAACGATAAAATCATAATTAAAATATATAAGTCATTTAAAATTTTTAAAAGCCAAATGATTTTTGAAAATAATTACAAATTTTAAAAAAATATTTTGATCATTTATTTATAATTGTATTATTTAGATTTATTCTTTTTATTCTCATATAACTTAAAAGTTGTTACTAAAATAAATAAAGTCTTTAAATTTTTATAAACTTTTAAAAGTATTTGACATTTCATCAAATAAATTCAATTTAACGTATAATATACTTGTTAAAATATAAGTAAATGTAAAATATAAAAACATAACTACACAACTACGTAACTATAATATACTTTTCTCTCTATCCTCTTTTATATTCTAAAAAAAAAACCTAACACTAAAAATAACTTTATTACAAAAGTAATTCCTTAAAAAGTCAAGTTTAATTTTTTAGTAGGATATTTATTATACGAAAATATATAATGATAATTAACTATTACTTTTAAAATAAATACATCTAACTTAAATCAAAACATCTTAGTATATATATAGATATGATTAATTTTAGGGAAATAAACTTTTTAGGATAAAGATCAAAATTATCAACGAAACTATAAAACTTTTTTAATGACAAATAATTTTTTATATATATATAAGAAAAAATTTGAAGCTCTTAATTAAAAATTATCAGACTACTTATTAGTTACTATATTTTTTTACCTTTAACAATTTTTTTTGGGGCGGGGGGAAACAGTAGTACCACCAGTTAATTATTTCAAATATAGTATCAATTATTAAAAATAATTTTATACTTCTACCAAAAAAATAATTTTATATGTATGAAAAAATATACTTTATTTGTAATTATTTGATTATAAAAAGTAATTTTTAGACAATTTAAATGAAAATGTGAGGGCATCTTTCTTTATGGCAGCTTGTACCTTGTAGGTTATAGTCTTTCGGTAAGGGTGTGTTCGATTTAAGAAAGAAAGCAAAAGGAATGAAAGAGAAAAGAAAAGGAATAAAAAAAGTAAAAAGTGAGATGATTTTTAGATTGTTTAGTAAAAAAGAAAGAGAAAGGAAAAAAAAAAGGTAATATATGTATAAAATGACATAAATACCCTAAATAAAAAATTAGATTTGAGATAAATAAGAGTATTTTGAAAATGACATTGTAATTGAATATATTTGATGAAAGTTAAATAAATAATTCTTTAGATTTTTTATATTTCTATAAACATTTAATTTCACTATCATTAATAGAGTAAATTTTTTTTAGTTAAAAAATTATAATTCCTTAATCGACTTGTTTTTATGATATATATATATATATAGTAGGACTTTTATTTTCTTTTAAAAATATTAAGCCAAAACAATTTTAACTGATTATATAAAAATATTATTTTATATCATTTAGAAAATAACATTATTAGTTTTTTAAAATTATATTTTACAATTTATTTGTTTAAGTAATTATATTTTAAAAAGAGAATAAAGCATTCATCATTATTTCACACCAGAATAAAGCATTGAATTCTATTATTGATATCTATTTTAGAGTTAAAAGCCAACTTCTCCTGCGCTACTTTTATGCTCACAATTTCATAAATTTGAATAGAAAGTGTATAAAATTTGTTATAAATCAAACTTGTTATGAAACAAATTAAAATTTGAGAAAATAGGTTATGCATCGACAGCCCAATCATAAACTAACATGTATGGCAAGTTTATTGACTTTTATAATAATTAAGTAAAGAGTCATATCACGTTTTTAATTGATTGACAATATAAAAGTTTATACACTGACAATGCATAGCTATTAAACTCTTAAAATTATCAAATACAAATTATTTCACATAAATAAAGCAAGAAGAAACATTTTTCATACCATTTACGTATGAATGCTGAAAAAAATTAGAAGTAAATAATTTATTTTTAAATTTTTGATTTATTGAACATTTGATGTGTATTATATTTAGAATACTTCAATGTTATAATTATCATTATGATTTTGAAATATAAATTAAGTTTACTTATTTATGCATTTTTTCACTATTTACAAATTAGAATTACCTTATATATATATATATATATATATATATTTATTTATTTATTTATTTATTTAGAGAATATAACTGCATACAGACTTTTTGTGTAAAAAAATAACTCAATTTCTAAGAAATTTCATTTAAATTATAAATATTTGATTTTTATTATTTTTCTTGAAAATATTTTCATTTACTACAACCTCATGATTATTTTTATGGTTATCATTATTTTTGAACTATTACAAAAGTGAAACGTAAATTAAGATATGCACACAATTTCAAAATAGTCATGATTTTTCAACATCAATTTAGATTTTTTATTTCTCTTATTTTTCATTGACAGATTTTCTTTTTATTATTCCCCTCATAATTGTAGAATAATATGAGCCCAAATATATAAAAGGGAACAAACTTTAGTCTAAAAATAAATTGTAATGTGCTAGGCCCAATCCAAATTTGATGAAAACAAATAAAAAAAAAAAACAGATATAAATAAAATAATAAGAAAAGGGGTTCAATCGACCAGCTGCCTGATGCGGGATGCAGTATAAGGAAAATTCAATTTTACCCGCACTTTTGATGAAAAAGTTGCTCCTAGGGCAGCAAACAAACGGATTGTTCGGTATAATCACGCATTCACACGGTTAGCTATTTGTAACTGTTAGATAAAAATATTGCATCTGGACAAATCATATTTAAAATAGGTATTAAGATTTGAGCTGTCCGATCTCCATCCAACAATTATAAAGCCCTGACTACATGAATACGTACAATTTTTGACTGCACTAAATCTATTTTCCAAACAAAACCCTGTACTTACTTTTACTGTGTGTTTGAAAAAAAATTGCTGACATGGATCCATACTCTCTCACTATGTCCAGTAGTCAAAATTAGTAAAAACTACTTGTTGTTGCGTTCCACATATGTGATCTGAGTTGATTTGATGCAAAAGCAAACATGCATTTAATAGATTAAGATAAGATGTTCGAGTTATAATTACTGTGTGGGTACCATATATTTGCGTAATTTCTATTTTCTAATGGCTTTTTAACCACAATAATAATAAAAAACTATTTATTAAAATAAAAAAAAACAATTAACTAATATGGGTTGTTTCAAAAAGGGGAGGAAAACATTTTAACAGGAGACACCAACTCGCGTTCAAAATAATTTTTTTTACTACAACAGGAGGCGCCAACTCAGTTAGTGTCTCGTGTTCAATTTTTTTTTCCTACAATAAGAGGCGCCAACGCAGCGCCTCGTGTTCAAATTTTTTATGTATATATATTAACAGGAGTTGCATCTCACGTTCAAATTTTTTTAAAAAAATATACAACAGTTGGCGTCTCGCGTTCAATTATGTAAATTATAAATAGATAAAACACTCCCTGTAATAGTTGTTTGATATATGTGTTGACAAACTAATGGACCGGTGGACAACTAAAAAAATTTACATGCATAAATTTCATCTCTCAACTTATAAAGAGAAATTTGACAGCATGAAGAGATATGATGTGAGTTCATTTTCATAACACAATTTTAACTTATATATTGTTGTGTTATATCTAATGTATAACTTATTTTTGCAGATTGTATGGGAGCCATGCTCCACATGGTTTGGTGGCTTGCCAAACATCTACATGGAGAGAATTGCAATGTAGAGAGTTGTAATCCCATTAGTAAATTTTAATATTATAGAATATCACCACCTTGACCATGTTATGAGTCAATTTGGAATGGTACAACACATCAAGTTATAGTAAAAAAAATAAATTTAATGCGAGGCGCCAACTGACTGTTATAATAAAAAAAATATATTTTTGAACACAAGACACCAATTCAGTTAGCGCCTCCTGTTAATATATATATATATATATATATAAATTTGAACATAGAAAAAAAAATTAAACACGAGGTGTCAACCCAATTGGCGCCTCTTGTTGTAGGAAAAAAAAAATTTGAATGTGAAGCGCCAATTCAGTTAACACCTCCTGTTATAATAAAAAAAAATTATTTTGAACGCAAGGTTAAAATGTTTTCGTCTTTTTATTTGAAATAACTCATATCAATAAATTGTTTTATTTTATTATTATTTTAGTAAGTATTTTTTTTTTTTCAACTGTGGTTAAAAAGCCATTTTCTAATAGTATTTATTTGGTCATCCGCGTAAGAACTCCGCGTGTTGGGTACACCGCTTAATACTTTAGTGAGCTCTGTCCATTTCATATTTATTAAAGTTTGATTCTACTTTCCCAGAAGACCAACCATAATCACACTAAACTTTCTTCCAATGGCTGTAAAATCAAGTTCCTACGATGCGTTCCTCAGCTTCAGAGGCTCAGACACACGCCATGGTTTTACCGGCCATCTCTACAAAGCTCTTTGTGACAGCGGAATCTACACTTTCATTGATGATGAGGAGCTTCAGAGGGGAGAGGAAATAACACCAGCACTTGTGAAGGCAATTGAAGGGTCCAGGATTGCAATCATTGTGCTCTCTAAAGACTATGCTTCTTCCTCGTTTTGCTTAGATGAACTTGCAACCATCCTTGACTACAAGAGCAAAGGGCTGTTGGTGATACCTGTCTTTTATAAGGTCAATCCTTCTGACGTCCGACACCAGAAAGGTAGTTATGAAAAAGCATTGGCTAAGCATCAAGAAAGATTGAAGCATAACATGGACAAGTTGCAGAAATGGAAGATGGCTCTGCGTCAAGTAGCCGACTTATCTGGCTATCATTTACAAGATGGGTACTCAACCATACCAAGCTTTTTACTTTATAGTTTTTTATTGGATCAAGTTTTAGTTGTCTAATAATTTAACGATAAAATTTGAAGAGAAAAAAAAAATGAAAGCTTTTTAACCTTGACAATATATGTATCAAGACATGGATGCAAGGCTTTAAGTTTAACTTCATTAAAGCTTCTTTTGTTTGAAACAGAGATGAATATGAATACAAGTTTATTGTGAGTGTTGTCGACCTCGTCTCAGACAAGATTAATCCTGCTCGTTTACATGTTGGGGATTATTTGGTTGGATTAGAGTCACGAGTAACAGAAGTAATGAAGCTTTTGGATGTTGGATCTGATGATGATGGTGTCCACATGATAGGGATCCACGGAATGGGTGGGGTAGGAAAATCAACACTTGCTCGAGCTGCCTATAATAATTTGATTGCTCAAAATTTTGATGGTTTGTGTTATCTTGAAAAGGTGAGAGAAGAATCACACAAACATGGGTTAAAACACCTCCAAAGCGTCCTTCTACAGGAAATACTTAAGAAGGAAATCAAGGTAGCAAGTGTTGATAAAGGAGCTTTAATGATACCACAAAGGCTCCACGGAAAGAAGGTTCTCTTGGTTCTAGATGATGTTGACGAACACGAGCAATTACAAGCAATTGTTGGAAGTCCGGATTGGTTTGGTCCTGGCAGCAGAGTCATCATCACCACTCGGGACAAACAACTGCTGACATCTCATGAGGTTGAAAGAACATATGAGGTGAACGAATTGAATGAGAACGATGCTCTTCAGTTACTTACATGGAAAGCTTTTAAAGAGGAAAAGGCTGATCCAACTTATGCGGAAGTCTTGAAACGTGTGGTAACTTACGCTTCTGGCCTTCCATTGGCCTTGGAAGTAATAGGTTCCAACTTGTTTCGAAAAAGTATTAAAGAATGGGAATCTGCCATAAATCAGTATAAAAGAATTCCTCATAATCGAATCCAAGATATTCTTAAAGTAAGCTTTGATGCTTTGCAGGATGAAGAGAAAAGTGTTTTTCTTGACATTGCTTGTTGCTTGAAAGGATATAAATTGACAGAGGTTGAAGTTATACTTGGTGCTCTTTATGATGACAGCATGGAACATCATATTGGAGTGTTAGTTGAAAAATCTCTCATAAAGGTTGATCAGTGTGGTACAGTTGAATTGCATGACTTGATTCAGGACATGGGTAGACAAATTGACCAGATGGAATCACCAAAAAACCCCGGGAAGCGCAGGAGATTATGGTTACCAAAGGATATAATTCAAGTTTTAGAAGACAACACAGTGAGTGAGATTCTCATGAATGGTTTGGTTTCTTAGCTTGCTTCCTTTTTGTCTATCTATCATATGATCACATCATAGTTTTTATTTATTTATTTATTTGCAACTTTCTCTAAACACATGAATTGATGTTTTACGTATACTTGTATTGTAGTTGATTCTTGCCTTTTGCATTAGCAGGGAACTAGGGAAATTGAAATTATCTATCTGGATGTCCCCATATCTGACGAAGAAGAAACCATAGAATGGGATGGAAACGCCTTCAAGGAGATGAAAAGGCTTAAAATACTTATTATTAAAAGTGGTAAATTTTCTGAAGGTCCCAAATGTCTTCCAAATAGTTTGAGAGTACTGGAATGGTGGGGATATCCTTCACATTGTTTACCATCTGATTTTCAACCCAGGAAACTTGTCATTTGCAAGTTACCCAATGGTTTCATTACTTCATTTGAGTTGTTGGATGACTTATCAAAGGCAAGTTTAACGAGTACATTGTTCTCAACTTGTAAATTAATAAATTCACTTCATTCCATTCTTATTTCTTTCCTTTTTCCCCTTTGTTTCTTTGCAGAAGAATCTAACAGTTTTGAATTTTGGTGGATGCAAAAGTTTAAAACAGATACCTGACGTGTCTGGTTTGTCAAATTTGGAGGAACTTTCATTTGAATATTGTGATAGTTTAGATACAGTTCACGAGTCGATTGGTTCTCTTGGTAAACTGAAAAGATTGAGTGCTTATGGTTGCCGCAACCTTGTCAGTTTTCCATCCATCGAGTTGACCTCTCTAGAATGTCTTTGTTTTTCATGTTGTGGGCTTGAGAGTTTTCCAGAAATATTAGGAAGAATGGAAAATATAAGGCAACTTGGTTTGTTCGGCACTCCCATTAAAAAGTTGCCATTTTCATTTCAATATCTTATCGGACTCCAATATTTATCCATGCATGACTGTGGAATTGTTCAGTTACCAAGTAGCATTCTCATGATGCCAGAACTGATAGGCATTGAAGCTCTGGGTTGGAAAGGGTGGCAATGGGTAAACCAGGAAGAGGATGAGGAAAAAGTGGGCTCAATAGTATCTTCGAAGGCAGTATGTCTTTCTGTCCCAAGTTGCAACCTGAATGATGATTTTTTTTCAATAGGTTTCACTCGGTTTGCTCATGTCTACTATTTAAACTTATCGGAGAATAATTTCACATTCCTTCCTGAATGCATCAAAGAATTTCAATTTTTACAGACCCTTCGTGTGAGTAATTGCAAGCATCTTCAGGAAATTAGAGGGGTTCCGCCAAACCTAGAAGAATTCTATGCTGTGAACTGTATATCCTTGACTTCCTCGAGTGCAAGCACGTTCATAAATCAGGTTTTGTCATGTTTTTAGTGTGTTTGATTTAATAATTTATAGTGTACTTAACGTTGGTAAACTTATGAATTCCTTTATGACTAACAGGAATCGCATGCGACTCAAATCCGTGATTTTCGTTTGCCAGGAGCGTGGATTCCAGAGTGGTTTGATCACCAGAGCAGGGGACCTTCAAGTTCTTTCTGGTTTCGTAATAAGTTCCCTGCCAAAATTCTTTTTCTTCTAATTGCGCCTGTGGAAGTCAGCGATACAGCGGATTGTCCCCCTCCCATGGTGTTCATCAATGGCAAAGTTCATGAACCTCGCTTTCATAGAAAGGAGACAATGGTGAGGATGGAAATGGATCATACATATCTTCTTAATTTAGGTATGAGTTGTGGTCTGGCTAGCGTATTGCCTGAAAATGAATGGAACCATGTGGAGGTTACATATGCGGGTGTGATAGAGACCTCAATTATTAAAGCAAGCGGAATCCATGTATTCAAACAGGAAAGTAGCGATGAAGATATTCGATTCGTTGATCCATGTAAGAAGAGAAAATCAGATGATGATAGGAATAGTGAGGAGGAATTAGGCCAGTTGGTACCAAATATGGAGAATAGGCCCATGATTAGGCATGTCTACTGTAGAAAACTTTTCAAGAAAATTAGAGGGGCTTAGCTGGCAGAAGATGGAGAGAGAAGAAGTGGTGAATTCGGTTAGAGGAGAGAGAGCGGATCACCGTGAATCTTCTCTGGTGAGGGAACCTTTTGGGCTAGGGCTGATAGATACCTTCTATCAGATTTTCTTTTTGTTCCTTGTTAATTCTGGTTCTTCAATACAATTTACTGCAATATTCAGTTTGTTAGTGTCTCTGATCCTGATCTCAACCTTTCCGAATCATGAAACCACCATTTGCTAAAAAGGTATATGTTTGTGGACATGGAAGTTTTATGGACACAAATTGTGCGACAGCAACAATGTATAGTTTTATCGTCACGTTTATTGAACTGGGCATGTAGTTATTTTTATTTGAAAAATATTATTTGTATAACAACTCATACAACAATTTGTACAATAATATTTTTTTGTGTCTATCTTTTTTGTGATCATCATTTATTGCATGTCATAATTATGGAGAGAGATAATACGAATTATGGTATATATATCATATCTCTTTTCATTTTTTCCTGCTCAAGCAATGCAATCATTGTATGATAATCTGAACTTGGATTTCAAATTCAATGGAGTCCAAGCAGATAAGACGCACCATTTGTGTCAAAGGAAAACTATCTTGGGGCGTGTTATATCACAATAACTGATTTTAATGTCTCTTATTATTTGGGTCTACATAAATGGAACAAAACAAATGCACTAGGGCTAGAGTGCTCAATTGGATTTGGGGTGCATGATTAATTTATTTTCTTGAAGAATATATAGGAATTCAATTTGTTGTTAATTTCAGTCGTGACAAAAAAAATAAACTTACGTGTTAGAGAAACTGAATGCTTGGATGACCAAGGGTTTTGCAAGTGGCAGCAACAATCAGAATTTGTCACTCAATTTAGAACTTCTAGGAGTTGCCACAATTGCACAGGGAGTATATATGTGTGGTTTCTGTCGATGGGGTGGGAGTGGGACACAGAGATGGTGCCAACACATGCTTACGGTTCCATCTTCATTTAATTCTAATTTGATGGCAGATTCTAATCTCATGTTAATCTAAAGGAATGGCACCTAATGAAGAAATTGAGACACCAATTCTACTAGTGATAATAATGATACAACTTAAAATCGTAATCACAACTAAAACAGTTAAATAACTAACGTTGAAAGGAGAGAGTGTTTTTAAATTAATAGAAAGGAAAATTGTCTAAGTTTTTAGCTGAAATGAATCCGAAAAATTAATTTCACCTACTAAATTAGAAGCCCAAATACTCAAGAGATGAAGCTCATAAAATCTAAATTACTAAAATTACAATATAAACTATAATAATTAAATCTCGAAATCAAATTTTATGTACTATTTTAAATTCAAATTTTCAACACCTAAAATTTACATTTCTTAAATTTAAGTTTGAAGTTTTTGTTGTTATTAAAATCTTAATACCTTCCTTACTTTCCATAATTCAAATTTGCAAATTGAACTTCCAAACCTAGATGAAGATAGGGGAAGAGGAATTATAACGTGCAAAAACAACCTGGAGGGAAATGGCTGACTTATCCACCTATTTAATTGTGTTGTTATTACCTGAATGCTTTTGATTCAATGATTTCTTCTTTTTTATTATTGTCAAGGTCTCATGCAGATACAGAAGAAGGCATATTGGAGAGATATATTCACTATTGGATCTTCATGCCTTCTCCCTCTAATATGTACTGTCCTCATAAAATA